>CM050420.1:12708880-13178880 GCA_027564155.1 Gymnocypris eckloni scoliostomus
AATCATTGGCAACATGTGGTGAAAGCTTTAAGATGTTGTCACACTTTAAGATGTTCATAAGCTGTTCAAAGAGAAAGCGCGTACTCCGACGGCAACCATTCTGAGAGGAATTAGAAGGTGAAGGCCTAGACGTCTTTTATCACAGAAATATCTTCCTCTGATGAGCCGTCAAACGCTCTGTTCGTGCAAGATGCAGACACCCTGCAGGGAAAATATCATGTCAGAAAACGTGGAGGAATTTGGGCACTTTTGCCTGTAATGTGCAGGGGAATGAGGTTGGGATATAACGCATGCCCGATACAAACCATTATTATTTTTTTAATGGGGAATGCAAATCTGTATAATATTTATTATTAATAAATATTTTTGTATTTTAATTGTTTTCATTTTAGTTGATTTCATTTGACTTAATTGTGAACATTTATTGAACGTCATCTAGTTGCTCTAAGATTCCAATGGTAGACATTTCTTCTCACCAAACATGCAGGCTTGGTGTGTGAATAACGATTCTTCTGGCGATTACACGGGACTGTGAGAGTCTGGAAGCAGATAATCTCTGATTTGACTCGTAGGGTCTGGGAGGGTCTGAATCAATATTGGTATGGCTATGGCTGAATTGTCTGTTGATCCAAATGTGAGGGTCTTATCTGCTAATCTGTGCGCTCAGGTGTTTGGTAGGGAGTGTACATCCTCAGGACAAACAAATTGGGTGTCTGAGGAACTTTAAATGGATTGATTTGTTCTACATAGGCAACTACATAGCAACTCGTAAATAGCACTCTGCACTGATAACTTGACTCATCCTGTTTTCAGTTATTTAATGTTAGCATGTTGCTAAGCTAACACCACAATACTCTTAATGAACATTAAAATACATAGCACATACAAAAATTGGGTGAAAAAGCAATTTTAGAGTTGTTCAAATTGTTTTGGATACGTTTTGACTCAGTGCTGAATTAAATGTATGTTTATTTACATTTAGCAGAAACTTTTATCCAAAGCGACTCACAATGTATTCAGGCTACACATTTTTTTTCATACATTTTCAGTATGTGTGTTCCCTGGGAATTGAACCCACGACCTTTTGCGCTGCTAACGCAATGCTCTACCACTGAGCCACAGGAACACGCAATGATGTTTATTTATAATCATTTCACTTGGTACGCAATCTTGGATATTTTTTTTCACTGAGCCTGTCGCAATGAATTTTTGCCAGTGAACAATAAACAAATGGGTATATCTATAATATATGCTGCTTTGTTCACTATCCTAAATCCTTTTTTTTTACTTCACAAATTATTTAAATGAATATTTATTTAAAAGCATAAGCATATAAAATGCCGCTTTTGTTGATATTGTTCTTTATAGCATGTTCCATTAAGTTTTTTTTTTTTTGTTGCAATATTGTCATGTTTGTTCATAAAAACATATTATTATTACTTATTTAATTTATTTTATTTTATTTAGTTTAAGTGTTTGATAAGGCAGCTCAATAATGTACATGATTCGTCAGACACTTTTTGCTCTTTGAGACGAATAGAAGGAAAATTGGGCTTTGTAGATCTTGTGTTTTGTGTCTGGTGGTAGTACTTTCCCTCACTGTAGATGTTTATTAAAAAGTCCCAGATGTGGAGATGCATCTGAAGGATTCTACTCTCTAGTCTCTCGTCAGCTTTCATCTCAAACCACAGGACAGAAATCCCCTCCAGAAGACGTGCAGCATCCCAGTAAGAGCTGCCGTTGTTTATGTCTGTCCTGACGTCCGGTCCGCTCTTCCCCTGCGTGCCCATACTCCGCTGCTCACTCAGACTAATCAGGTAATGTTACGGGGGATTGAGAGCAATGCCCCCCCACCCCACTCCACCCTGGTCGGCCTTTGCCTGCTCACACTGTGGTGTTGTTTTAAAGCGCATTCTTTCGGCGCTGAACTTGGAAAGGTATTAAAGTGGGATTAGGGGCTCCTCCACAATCCAGCGCTTGTGTCATTCACTGGGCTGCTCTCTTTCACCCCCGCTCATCCCAGGCCGCCTCCCTCTCTCTCTTTCTGTTACCCCCCGCCTCTGCCCTGTTTGATTGTGGCGATCAGTGGGAGTTGAAGTGACTGTGCCTTTCAAAAGGAAAAAAAGGGGTAGGGTTAAATCCCTACTCCACTGCTCCCTGCTAATTCCCCTTGTTCCTCCAAGAAGGATTTACTTCTGCTGCCAGCTTGTGAAAGGCTTTCTCTGCCCATCCGAAAAGTTAGCCGTCGCCTTCCTGCAGAGGTGTGGTTGCTATAGCAGGGGCGTCATGCGTGGCTATTCCATCAGAGGTCCCGCTGAGAATGGGGAATGGGTCAGGGGGGCTGACGACAGCCAAAAAGTCCGGATTAGATGCCGGGACAAAGCCAGGACAGGAAGATTCCAGAAGGAACAAATGGGAATTACAGCAGCAAAAATAATGCAAAGTGACAGAGAGGGGAAATAGAAAAATAATGGCTTACAAGATTAGAACGGGTGAGGATAAAGGAGGTGAGAAGAAAAGAGGCGGATTAAAATGAATGTTTTCATTTGGATGAGAAGGATCCTGAGAGCGGGGCGGCGTCGATGTGAGCGGGCGAAACTGGAAAGTGTCACCACTGCTCAATAGGGTTCATTTCCTGTGCTTTCCGGCCTTTTTCGCCCTGGAGTCTTTGACGAGGATTCGCATTGTTGAATGAACGTTTGATTTAAACTGAGTCATGATGACAGATTCATTATTCTGTTTGACAGATCCGGCATGTAACTGGTTAATCTAGCCAAAATATTACATCAGCCATAGTTTGATGTGACCGTTGTGTGTTTAGACAGCAAAAACTCCATAAATATGATGGAATGTGCAAAATCATATTGTTATTGTTACCAACTCATCTTCCTTACAGATGTTTCACAAGATCATATCACAGCGCTGTGGTCTTCATGCCAAAAATGACAACCATGCTAATCTTCAATACTTGCTCAATACTTGATTTGTGGGTGGAATATAATTCCATTTTCATGAGATTAATGAAATCTGCATGGATGTAATTGCTTGAACAATTGGGAGTAACCACAACAGATCAGGCCATGTCTAAACACAAAATGATGAAGGTGTGTTTCTTAGAATTATTCCCTCGCTCAGATTGCAAAAAAGGAGCCAGGTAGACGGATATCCCACAAACACGAGAGAGTTGTTGGCATGTCAACAGTTTAGTTAGGATTAATAGTTTTCCAATGGCAAATACAAATCTTCTAATCTTCTTATTGTTCCACAATAAATAAAAGATTATAGGCTTACGTTCAGCCTGCTAATGCCAGTATCCCCCCCCCCAAAAAAAACGATTTTATAATAATAATAAAATAAATAAAACTGGGTTCTTAAACTTTTTGATCCTGGGGATTCCAAAATATGTTTACCCCCTTGTGAAGGAGTTAACATAAAATCTCAGCTTACTGTACATTGACCCTAACCCTAACATTATTAAAAGAACATGATATTACATTTTAAATAATTGATATAAGCCACATTATACTATAGATTGTCATGTGATTCGAAAATCCACATATACAGTGTATATATATACACATTTATTTCAAGTTTATTTCAATATATGAACTAAATATAAAATATAAACTCATTTAAATGAAGTAAAATACAATTTAACAGAAACTGGAATGATTAAAATAGTACATAATATAGTACATAAAACTTACAGTATCTGTAAATGAGTATTTGCCAGTTATTTTACAACATTAATAATGATACTGCTCCATAAATGACGAGGTGATTCCACTGTATGCCACATCAGTTTATTCTCATGACATCTCAAAGGACGCCCATAGAAAGTCTGACAAGCAAAGTCGTGACAAAAAATACCCAGCTATACAAAACTCCAACAAACAGCGATGCAGCTGGTCGTGTGTCCAGCGGGTTGTCATTATCAGTCCCCCATCACCATCTCACAATGAAATTACCATCACAAAACCCACCATATTTACACATATTCATCTGAACTCATATTAACACATATTCATCACTGTCAACCAACCCTGTCCACCGTCAACCGAATATGATGATGATGGGCATTCTCCCTGTCTCTCCCTCCCGATGAACAATGCCACAGATGAAATGCAGAGATACGCACAAACGCCGGGGCAGCTGTCCTACCAGCCAGAGCAAACAAAAGAACCAAGGCTAATAAATCAGCTTTTATGGGCTGGACACAGTCGCATACCCACTTCCTGTAGAGGTGGGCTCCCGCTGAACCTCACAAGCTGAGAGCGAGATGGCAATATCTCCGCCTGTAATGAAACCAAAATGATTTTATCGACACCGCTAGAAGGAAATGAAGGCTGCGGGGGTGGCCGCGGTCTGTTATGTAAACAGACATGTATTGTGGCATAGCGTATGATTTTAGAGTTTATCTGACAGGAGATCAGTCCATAGCAATATAGTGTAAATTTGCATTAAATATGAGTGAAAAAAATATTTGTTTCTATTTTAATATTTCATTTATGCTATTTTTTATTTTCTCCGATCAACAGGTTGTCTAATCACAAAAATTTGAAATCTCTCACAAAACAACATTTTAGGCCATCTCTTCCCTAAGAAATAACTTCCTCTTTCAATAGCATTGTGTGAGTGGCGCTGAAGCCTGTCTAATCACTGCAGTGAGCGGGGTAAAGCCAGTGGAGCTGAGGACCCACGCCGCTGATTGAGGATTCCTGGTGCGTTGGGTCGAGAGGTGATCCCGTATTTCCTCCCATTGGGTTCTGCTGAAGCGTTGAGGAGTTATCCCGCTGCATTGACAGATGAGCCAGTGTCAAAGCAGATCGCTCAGGGGTTCAACCCCATGCCCCCTGCCCCCTTAACCACCACACTATGATAGACAAGCACATGTAAAGACATCCACTGTGTTGTGATGTCTTCTGATGCTTTAATCTTACTGTATTTTTTTATTTCTTAGAGGGGTAGTTCACTCAAAAAATTCAATTCTTTAATTATTTACACACTGTCGTGTCATTTAAAACCTGTATGCTGTTTGTTTTTCCACCATGAAAATAGTGCAAATATTAGAAAATTAAATATGACCAAATTCAATTGTTTGTGAGACATGTACATTGCCATGAAACATTTAGGGCTAGTACGATTTTATTTTATTTTTCAATTATGAACATTTATTCAACAAAAACACATTATATGGATCAAAAATGACCGTAAAGATGATTATAATATTACACATATTTCAAATAAATAATTATTTGAGCTTTGTCTTCATCAAAGAATCCTGAAAAATGGTTTCCACAAAAATATTCACCAGCACAACTGTTTTTAACATTGATAGTAAGAATTGTTTATTAAAAAGCAAATCAGCTCATTAGAATGAATTCTGAACGATCATGTGACAATGATGACTGGAGTAATGATGCTGAAAATTCAGCTTTGCTGAGTTTAAATCAGCATGTTTAAATATATTCAAATAGTAAACAGTTATTTTAAATTATAATAATATTTCAGAATTTTACTATAGCCTATTTACAATATTTTTGATCACATAAAACCATCTTAAATGACCCTAAATGTCCTCAATTAGATTGAGTTTTGAATGAGATAAATGAGTTTTTCAGGGTTTTTGTATTCGTTATCCTTTCCTATCAAAATGCTTGCTACAGATGCAAAAATGCAGAAAACTTAACCTGATCCCAAATTTAGTTTTATGATGGACAAAAGTTTTGAAAGCAGTGTGTGAACGTGATTGACACATGGTGAGGTCGTCTTTATTTTTTAACATGCAAACATTTCGGACAAGAATTTCGGACCTTAAAAAGCTTACATCAAGATCTTACCAACCCCAAACCTTTAGTGTAGGTTTAGTGCTAAATTTTGACCTTATGTCTTTTCAGACAGATTTTTTGACACATTTCTCTCTTTCTTTTCTCTGTCACTTTCTCAGGTTATTTGCAACCAAATGCAGCGGGTGCCTGGAGAAGATTGCCCCCACAGAGTTCGTGATGCGGGCGCTCGAGTGTGTGTACCACCTCAACTGTTTCTGTTGCTGTGTATGTGACCGACAGCTGAGGAAAGGGGATGAGTTTGTACTGAAGGACGGACAGCTGCTGTGCAAGAACGACTATGAGAAGGAGAAAGACCTCCTCGGCTCTGTCAGCCCCGATGACTCAGATTCAGGTATGAATACAGGCTAATCTATAAACCACAGACCTTGATGCCAGCGTATTCATGAATATATTTTAGGGAGTTTCAGAATAATTTGTTGTTCTGTACAACACAGAAGAAGGTGTTTTGAAGAATGCTTCAACTGTTTTTTGTTCATACAGTGAATGCCAAAACATTGACTTTTATTGTATGGACAGAAAATGCTAGGAACATGTTTAGAAATATAATCTTCTGTGTTCTACAGAGGAAAAAATAATACACACACAAGTGTAGAAAATGGCCCCTTTAAACAACATCCAGCAGATGAAGAGCAGTTCTGACAGAGAGAAGCCACACTGTGCTGTCTGATGTGGGCAAGATAAGTTGCTGGAAAGAAGAAGAGCTTGAATCTCTGTGAGTGACAAGAAGGATTTT
Source organism: Gymnocypris eckloni scoliostomus (assembly GCA_027564155.1). NCBI lineage: Eukaryota > Metazoa > Chordata > Actinopteri > Cypriniformes > Cyprinidae > Gymnocypris > Gymnocypris eckloni. The sequence goes on from CM050420.1 coordinate 12,715,463, forward strand.
AGGCCCTGCTCACCAGCGTCCCCTCACTGCTTATCAGCCCCTCAGACTCCTTTACCCTCACTTCACCGTGATGTGGCATCTCACCAAGCCTCACTTTTATCATCCCCATGTGGATTTAATTTAAACGCTCGCAGACGCACACAGCCCACTCTCTCAGACACTGAGAAACTTGTCAGATGCTTTCTGGGATGTTTGTCTCTTTTCTATTCTTCATTTGTACATTTTTAGTATATGTGTTTAATGTTTCTAAGTTGACCTGAATGCAAGAAGTGTCATTTCTAAGAATTGATTTAGTTTGCAGTACACCACAGAAAAAGAGATCAGAAACAGATGAGAGAGAGGACCGAATCAGCCCATCATGTTTGTATAACCCGCTGATCACTTAAAAAGGCCAAACTATTTGCAGGCCTAATCGCCAGAGATGTTCACTGCTGATGCCACAAAAGCCACTAGTGCCAAATTGCAGAAGCCCTTAATCTAGAAAAACAGCCACGCTGGGAACATGCCCATTTGGGTTTTTAACTTTCGAACCAGGCCACGTTATGGAGTTTGGCACCTTTTTTTTAATTACTATTATTATTCTATTAAACACAAGCTGATGTGGCTTATTGGATGAAGCCTCCACCCACTGAACAATAAAGCCAATCCCCCGTTTGACTATAATAATTACAGTATGAAAGCCAGGAGCCATTTTGTGAATATGGCACATTAGCTGGACCTACTGAGAGAGATTAGCACGACACAGGGCAGGCTTGATTAACCCGCCCGAGGATCACCTTAGACTAATTGAGACACTTTGATTAGTTCATATGAACAGGCAGTGTACATTTTGTGATATGAGGCAAGATATTGAACTTTATGGATTGGCGAGTTTAAATTCTGCTCGCGTTGTGTTCTTATTTTGCAAGCAAGTTCACTGTTTGAATTTGTGGTTTTGCTATCAGTTTCACTCCCCCTGGATATTATACTTCATTTCCCATATGTTCTGTACTTTCATACCTTCCCCAAAACGTTGCATCCGCTGTGTGTTGGATTCTTATCAAAGATTTATATAGTGTAAAACAGCCAAAGCCGTGCGCTATTCATTTTAAATGACACAATGTCCAATCCAATGACAAATTCACATACTTCACAGTCAGAGTTACCGTTTTGCAGTGGATGTGGCCCACTCATGCTCTAATAAATTGATAACAAATGTATTAAAACCACATGTGTATCTCCTTTCATTATGGATGCACTGTGACTGAATCTCTTAAAATTGAAAAGAACAAAAACAGCTATTTATCAGTAGGCTGTCTAAAAAGTTGCAGAGTTTTAAAAGTAAGTACTGATTCCTGTGAATGATGGCTTTCTTTCCAGAGAAAAGTGAAGATGAGGAGCTGGATATCAAGCCGGAGAAGGGCTCAGGAGGCACTAGGAAGGGAGATGATGGGAAAGACCCAAGAAGACCCAAGCGACCACGTACCATCCTTAACACGCAGCAGAGACGTGCGTTCAAGGCATCCTTTGAGGTTTCTTCCAAACCCTGCCGGAAGGTGAGATCAGATTCATCCATCTCTTGAACACCATCTTTCTATTGAAGTCATTTGCAGTTGTGATATCACTATTACATGAAAGTTGCAATTAATGATGCAGTGAGATAGGAAGTTGTGATTTAAATTTTTAGTCAGAGTTATGATATACAATGTAACATAGTTAGGCCACATTGTGAAATATAAAGTCAAAATTATGAGAAATATACTTGTAATTGTGAGAATTACAAGAAATAAAATCACATGGTTTATGAAGTCACAGTTCTAGAATATCAAGTTCCAATTATTTAAAATAAATTGAGAAAAATCACAATTTCAAGATATGCAGTTGTAATTGCACAAAATAGTCACATTGTAACATTGTAAAAGATTGTTACAATTACATGGAATAAAGACTGACTGTTAAAGTTGCAGTTAACATCACAATTGTGAAATAATATGAAATTGCAATTCAGATTTGAAGTCATAGTTTTAACTTATAATTACTGTGACATTGTGAGATAGTCTCAACTGCAAGAAATACAATTACAATTGTGCGAGATATTCGCAATTATGTTAAAGTTTCGAGATACGAAGTTGCAGTTGTGAGATGTAAAGTCACATTGCAATAAATGGTCAAATTAACAAAGAAAAGTAGCAATTGTGAGATGAGGTTGCAATTGTGAGGTCAAGTTGCATTTTTGAGAATATTTTGAGATAATCGATTTAGTTCTAAGAAATATATGTTGAAATAAAGACACAATAATGAGAAAAAAATCTGTTCTTTTTTAAACACTCTAAGGTGGAATTGGGCTTCCATGTATTACACAGACTCGTCACTAAATAAATATTTTTGTTGAATAATCCAGGTAAGAGAGACGCTGGCTGCAGAGACGGGCTTGAGCGTTCGCGTGGTTCAAGTGTGGTTCCAGAACCAAAGAGCTAAGGTGAGTCCAGACCCTGTACAGTACCTTATTAATCATCCAGTATTACCCGCATAAACCTGATAATGCACATCCAAGGAACAGATAACACAACAATTTTCAAGTAATCCTCCAACAACACACTAAACTCCTCGCAACTGCTGCCAAAAGGGAAAAAGCAAGCGAGGCTCGAGACAGCAAATCTCTGTCGCTATCTGCCTGAAGCTTAACCTCTCGACGCATTCCACAAAAAACTCCCCAAGAGTTCGAGAAAGATGTATTCACATCCATCCTGTTCTTACGTTAGCGTCTGAAACCCACCTCAGAGCCCTGATTTTATCTTCAAAAGGCTGTGGATAATATAATGCAGCCAGATCAAGCTTGGTGTAGTTCAAGCAGAGGTGAACAACAAGGAGCATCTCACTTTAGATAGCCGAGAGTTGGTCTGGGGAGTCGCAACGTTTTCTGATTGTGCTTTTATCATTATTTTTTCAGATGAAGAAGTTGGCGCGCAGACAGCAACAGCAACAGGAGCAGCAGAACTCCCAAAGGCTGGGCCAAGGTAAAATGTCCTGAAATGAACCTAAAGGCAGTCGCATTGGTCCGAAATACAACTTTAAGATGGAAATCAACATGAATGAATAGCATTTACAGTATATCCAATCTGTAGACTGTTTTTGCATTTTAAGAATCCTTTGGAATTTAATTTTACATTTTAAAATTATTTTAATGCTATGGAAGCCTGTTTCTGCAAAAAATAAAACTTTAAAACTTATATTTTAACTTTAAAAATAAAAAAAATTCTCAGAATTGTGAGATATAAACTCACAATTGCAAGTTATGAAGTCAGAATAACAGGATGTAAACTCACAAAGTTAGAATTGCCAGATATAAACACGTAATTGTGAGTTACAAAGTCAGAATTGCATGATATAAACTCACAGTCAGAATTGCGAGATTTTGTATTTTTTCTTGCAAATAGGAATTTTTATCTCACAATTCTGACTTTTTTATTTAGTAGCGGAAACTGGCTTTAATAAAATGCAGCTGAGAATACCACAGTCAAAAACAATTACTAAAACTTTTATCTAATTGTATTTATTTTGACTTTTACTTTGCATAAATTGTAAAAGGTTTTGTCTTCTTATAGGCCGATTTGCTTCATAACTTAAACATTGTGTTCAAAGTTCAATTTCTAAAAGAATATATAATGGTAGAAAGTGAGGTATTCCAACTGACATCCAACCGCATCAACCCTTGCTGTGTGAGTCGTTTCCACCCTCCCAAAAAACAGGGCGAGCATCACAGGCGAGGACCCCTGGTCTCTGTAGATTTGGTCGAAAAACGAGTGCAGCTCTTGTGTGAGGAGGAAGTGTGGAGGTGGACAAATTCATTTACAACATAAGCGCATTGAAGTTGCCTCCACTTTGACCGATACACCCACCCCATTCCCTCCTTTCCTGGAAGCGACCCAGCATCCCGGTTTCAGTAAAGCGGTTGTCTCAAGTTGCCATGCAGCCAGGCGCAAATGATGAGCCATTGTGTGTCTGTGATCTTCACACTCACGAAGTTCACAGACTTCACATATATAAGACAATCTGTTTTTGGTCATGCTTGGCAACATTCCATGTATTACCATTTTTACGCTAATTTTTCATTTGAGAGTGTTAAAGAGCTAATCCATCAAGTAACTTCTTTTTTGGACAGTTAATATGTTGTTGAGACTATCCAACTGAGCTTCTGTAACAGATGAGTTTGGATGAGACTGTCTAGAAAATAGAAACGTGAAGAATATTATTCCAAGCTCTATGGAGGAGGACAAATGTTTCCTCTACAGCTCAAGAGTCTTAATTCCTGTAAAAATATTTGTTGTAAGGCAGTAGAGTCCATTCCTCCATCAGTCATATTTATTTCTTCACTCTCTGCGTTTGTCTTAGAGACTGTGGAAATAGCCGTAAAGCAGTTTTATTTTAGAGATGAAGTTTGAATACAGAGAACACATTTTCCTCTTATGGCTGTGTTGGATAAAAGTACTTGTACATAAGGCTACATTTTAATAATCAAAACATTTAATGCCTACTATACGTTATGTACATGGCTAATAACATGCTTAATAAACTTAAGACCTTGACATTTATTTTAACACATAGTCAATTTACATTTTAAATTCTTAAAGCAATTTTTGTTGTTATACTTCCCAGACCAAAATTGTAATAATCAAACATATTAATTCCACTGAATATATGTGGCTTATAATATTTATTGGTATATTTAAGACCTGATAGCACATTTTATTTACATTTTCGATCCTTAAAGAGAAATATAAAACATTTTTTTTGTTGTTTGAGATAAAACCTCGTCTTCCTGTCTTTATTTTGTGTAAAACTGCGGGTTTATATTGACATTTTATTGCTGAAGAGACCCCCTTGTGCCCGTTCTCCTGCAAAGCCATAATCCAGGCGATCACTGAATCATCTTTGGTGATAAACCACAAGCAATAATACTCCTATTTTATAGACCGATGTTGGACTATTCTCACGATGCATTCATTTATGGAGCTTTGACTCTGCTGTGTAGAGCAAAAAGACCACTGTCGAACGTCAGAAGTGTAAAGTCATCACATTGACACTAGTTTCTCTGTGTTTCCTTCAGCACTTTTGTGGCCTTTGGCTGTGTCACATTTAATGGTAAAATTCAAGTCAGATAGTGATCCATCTTTGGTCATGAACCTTACCCTCATGAACCAATAGAAATGTTTTCTCAGAGAAACAAAAGAAAATGATAGGGTGATGGAGACGCTCGAGAGAGACAGCTAGGTGTAGATGAACTATTCTGGTGGTCTGAGATATTGAGAAGTCTTGTGAAGTCAGACTCCCCTTTGGGAAATACCATAGCAGTCTCGAGTAGTCCATGATGTCATGAATCATGGAATTGGGCTGGAATATGTCATCCAGTGGAGCCCCACGGTTAATACATCGTTATATTTGTTATCGTAAATCCTATCTGTCTTGGTTATAAGTGTCAGCTTTCCAATAGTTTCAGCTATGGGGCCAGAGATTGGTGTGAAAACATTGTAGAAAGGACTTGCTGTGTCATGTTGTGGAGTTTTTCAGTTCGAGTTTTACCGCTACCTCACAACTATATGTATTTGGGTCAGTGGAAGCAAGAAAAGTAAAATAATGTATATATATATATATATATATATATATATACAGCTTTGTAGATGAAGACCTATTTAGTGGATGGTCATGAAAACTTTTGTTCCACCTTTATACAACTTTCCACCATCACGAAAAGTTGCTTTAAAATTAAATTTTAAATTTTAAAATATATTATTAAAGGAAATTTTGTTACAAATATCATAAAATATGAATTCATAAATATTATGTTTTTAGAAAGTTGCACATAAGGCATTTTACAGCCTGAACTGGCCTTGTCTTGTCATAAAACGGTCAAATTATTGAATATATAAAAATAATTAATAAGCGTTCGCATTGGCGTTCGCATATATGTATATACATATACATGTTGTTTGGACCCCTTTTTGTTTGGTGGACAAAATATGTATACTTTTTACTTTAGTTTTCATTGTTTTATTTAATTATTGTATGTTTTTATTTTTATCTTCCTTTCTTTCTTTCTTTCTTTCTTTATTTTTCTTCCTTTCCTTTATTTCCTTTTTTTTTTTTTTTATTTATTTAGTCAGTTATCTAGTTAGTTATCTTTTAGTTTTAGGGAGTTTTTTTATACTTTTACTTGAAGAATCATGGACTATGGGTTAGAAAAGTGTCAGTGTGGTAAAACTCAACATCAGATGTCTGCATCAGAGTAGAATATGTAATGGAAACTTGTGGAAGCCTGTAGAAATGAAATGCAGACATCTTTCTTGCGAGAGCTTACCACTCAAAAGCAGAGGGCTGAGATGGTGGGCTCCAGACTGGAAGCCACAAGAGTCATTCCTAGCCCTCGGCATTGAGTATGACTCATAGAGTACTGCCCTATAGGGCTGGTGTCATAGCGTCTTCTCCTGCTACAGAACAAGAGTGTTTCTTGTTTGTTGGTTTTCGTGAAATTCAACTTGATTTCGAGGCCAGATACCGGACCCAGCCTTGATTTTTGGAGAAACCCAATACACTAGAAAGAACAATTCTTACTAAACTAAGCATTAATGTTTTGCATTATGTACAGTTGTTAAACTAACTACGCTCTCCAGTTCGCAGAGATGATGTCAGTCATCCCTACCATGAGAATATCTCAAAGGCTGATCAACATTGACTTTTTTCCCTTCCAGAGGTGATGTCCAATCGTATGGAGGGAATGATGAACTCCTACACGCCATTGGCTCCAGCCCAACAACAGATGGTTGCTATGGAGAACGGTTACAGCACCGACCCCTTCCAGCAGGGCCTCACCCCTCCTCAAATGCCCGGTGACCACATGAACCCATATGGTGAGCATCAACCCATGAGCTCTATCATGTTTGCTCCCTGAAGCAGAGGCATGTGTTTGGACCACAAGGTTTACAGAATGCAACCATACCACCCTTCTTTCCTCATGAGATTACACAAACGCACCACTTTATTCTGAAGTTTTCCTTAGAAATGAATTCAGTGTGTTTTAAAACCATACTTGCCCTATCCGCTGTTCCCAGAGCGACCAGTTTGGTTTATTCGCCTGGGTCTCATAGGGATTAATGGTGTAGTCAGTTATGCTCTCTGACACTGTCTATTGGATTTTTGTTAAAGTGCCAAACGATGATCTGTGGTGCGCCATGTAAAACAACAATGGTTAACCATGATGACTGACGCACAAAGTACCATGGGAAAGCATCCATGGGTCTGCTAGCAAAACAACACATTTCGCAAAACCATTGAGAACTCTCTACATTCGTCAAAATTTGGTATAGAGTTTGGGTAAGCAAACTGTAATTCCTCAGAGTGAGGCTGTTTCTGCACAACTCCAGTTGTTCTCAATATTATTGACATTAACTTCAAGCATTTGCCACATAAATCTGGAGACATCGGTCACAGGCAGCCTAAGAATAGGTCCCAAGTGTCTTGTCATTCATTCTCCTGAATGGCAAGGCCCAAATCCCCGGTCTCATCACACTCCAGCTTGGGTTTTATGGGAGAACAGCAGGGACAGACAAGATTGCCAGCTCATTAAAATACCATAGCCCATCAACCTGTCACTGTCTTGCGGAATGGTGTCATTTAGTACTGGAAAGCGTATTACAGCTAACTGTGCCCACAAGGAAAATGATAGAGCGGGGAGATTAGAAGTAAACATTTGCTATTAGCTCGGTTGTTAGGCTCGGTTGTATGGGATCCCATACAAATATATTTAAACAGTCATAAATTGTATGTTGTTTTTGACACTTAATCATTATTTTTATTTATTATCTTTAGGAATATATATATATATATATATATATATTAGTGGTGGGCCGTTATCGGCGTTAACGTGCTGCATTAACGTGAGACTCTTATCGGCGATAAAAAAATATCGCCGTTAATCTATTCTCAAAGTTGGGTTGGGAGCTGGGTCTATACTACGCATAGCTATGATGACTTTCACCCTGATATTTTAGCGCGGATGTATACCTAGCCGAATTGCACTGTAGGGGCGAGCGAGTCTTGAACTAGAGGCTCAGTCCGTGATGGACAGATTGTTAACGGCTGGTCTATGTGGTAATACACTCGGGCAGGACATCCAAAGCGCTCACCTATCATTCATCAACCTCAAATATGGCTTTTCATCTGAAAGATGTATGTAGTAACAACTTTACATGGCCACTCAATATGATGTTAACCTAGTGAAATGCGCTATTGAAGTGTTTGTGTGGGCAGCGTTTGCTGCAGGACAGGCTCCGGTCGTCACTTGCTCTTAAAATCTCCGTCATTTTTGGTCATACAGATAAAAGTAGCCTAATACATCTTTCGAATCTGTAAAGACTCTCGTTTATTTGTGTGCACTCAGAATAACAACGAAGCGTTGCGCTTTTAAGCAAACAGGATGCGCTTTAGGTCTCATGTGAACTTGAGCGAGAAACTTGAAACTCGAATATATCTAAAAATACAGTACATAGAAAAATATATCTATAGAGAGTGAAATGTCAAAAATAAAAATAGAAGGCGTGTGTGTTAGCATGGATGATTTACATGAAATTTAATCTGTGCAACACTGTGCATAAGATGGCTTTCAGTTCAATATAATAACAAAAACGACATTTGGGGTTTTAGTCAACTAATAAGGTGGGCACGCTGTGATCTGTACTATATTTTTACTGTAATTGACAGTTATCGGCAAAAACCCCAAAAAAAAACACGGGAGTGGGAGTGAATGGGAGTCATTCTTCCGGGAGTGGAGCAGGATTTTCCTCCAGTTTTTCGTGGGATTGGGACGGGAAGAGATTAAAGTTTGTGATGCATTTTGGAAACAGGAGATGAGCCCCTGGTCTAATGCTCCACCTGGCTTGAGAAACCCGTTCTCAAAGACTTACTTTTAGTCATTATTTGGGTAGCACACATATTCTGAATGCCTTGAGAATTCAAATGAGCCATTTAATCTAGATTAATCTAGATTAAAAAATTAATCTATGCCCACCTCTAATATATATATATATATATATATATATATATATATTCCTTAAAATATAATATATATTTACAATGATATTTAGAATTATATGAAATTTAGAAAAAATCCAGCTACCTATCTATCTATCGATCTATCTATTTGTATTATAGATGATAAATGCAACGCCGGATTTGTCACCTACCAGATCGGGCCACTGCAGGTGGTCACTAAATTGTATCATTTGCATGCGTTTTTAAGCCTTGTTTGTTTAAAAATGTAAGCGATTAAAAAGCATTTGGGCGCGAAAGACAACTCCTTTCAGTACATGCGCGAACTGCACTGTCGGCACTCGGGCGCGGCACACATACATACACACACACTATGTGTGAGCGCTAACCACGCCGGAGAACAGAACTTCCGATACGTGCAGCCTGATTGCGTGAACAATAGACCTGTTAAACAATATATTGTGAGAGGGCCGTTTGCTACAGCGTCCCAAACAACTCAAAATAATAAACCAAAGTTAACAAAACGATGCACTCCACGGAGTGCTTCTCCGTCGCCTTCACGTCCTGTTTCCCATTAATGAAGCCGTGACGAGCTCCCTGCATTCAAATTATTCGTTTTTTGCTGAAATAATAATATTCCACTGGTTGATATATTATATTTATATGCAAAATATTTGTGTTGTTTTTCGTGTTAAATGTGAAGAATGACAGGTTGGATGCCACACTTATTATTATTATTTTTTCGGCAGAGTATACAGGTGTAATTTTAACTTTAACTTCAGGCAATGTAACATGATTTTATGACCGTAATTTTGACTTTATTCTTAAAATATTATGACGTTAATTATTTAGTTATTTATTTGAGAAAGATAAACTGATCAAACGTGCGCTGGCCGCTTGGTATTTAAAAAAAAATCAAACTTGAATTTAACAAACAAAGGATGTTCCAATCATATTTCTAAATTAAATTAATAAAGAAAGGAAACACAATAATGACCAATTTGCTATTAAAAACCAAAACTGAACTATTTAAATGGCTCAGCTAGAGAGAGAGAGAGAGAGAGACGGGCTCAGACTCAGGCGGGGAATTCTGAGAATATATTCTGCTCTATATTCGTTTCCTTGTTTCAATTCAAAGTTCACCGAACTAATTGTGAACAACACTCCTGTCTTCCCGAGCATGTGAACCTGTTCATTTAATATATTTGTATCTATGAAATAGGTTATTGTTATGAAGACCGATGTTAAAATTAATGTTCACATAATAAGTGCCGTCATTCAGCCGTTTCAAAATATGTTTTAGCTTGTAATATGTTTTAAGAATGATATTCTGTTTAGCGCGCAATATGTTTTACGCCTAATATTCATTGATGCATTAATCAGATTTAAGATTTTCTTTTTAATAATATGAATGTTCATGTTCATTTTTAAAATAGAAATGTCCTAGCCTTATGAGCAGTTGATAATCGACGGAATGTTCTGTTAATAAATGCCGTCATTCGGTTATGTTATATTAATCTGTTTCAGCAATCATACTTTACAACCATTAATTTTCTTGGGTTAAGATAGACTATTCTCTAATTAACTAAACAGTTTGTTATCATACAGATTGAAAGCCTGGATGGTCTCTCTCCCCCTCTCTCTGTGTGTGTGTGTGTGTGTGTGTGTGCGCGCGCGTGTGTGTGTGTGTGTGCGCGTGGGTGGGCGGGTACATGCGCGGGAGGGGTGCGATTTTCGAATAGTAATCGAATAATACCCAGCGATTATCGAATATTACATTTGCTTAAAATGCCCATCCCTAATATATATATATATATTAGTGGTGGGCCGTTATCGGCGTTAACGTGCTGCATTAACGTGAGACTCTTATCGGCGATAAAAAAAATATCGCCGTTAATCTATTCTCAAAGTTGGGTTGGGAGCTGGGTCTATACTACGCAAGCTATGATGACTTTCACCCTGATATTTTAGCGGATGTATACCTGGCGAATTGCACTGTAGGGGCGAGCGAGTCTTGAACTAGAGGCTCGCAGTCCGTGATGGACAGATTGTTAACGGCTGGTCTATGTGGTAATACACTCGGCAGGACATCCAAACGCTCACCTATCATTCATCAACCTCAAATATGGCTTTTCATCTGAAAGATGTATGTAGTAGCAACTTTACATGGCGCTCAATATGATGTTAACCTATATTGAAGTGTTTGTGTGGAAGCCTTGCTGCAGGACAGGCTCTGGCGCTACTTGCTCTTAAAATCTCCATCATTTTTGGTCATACAGATAAAAGTAGCCTAATACATCTTTCGAATCTGTAAAGACTCTCACGCTTATTTGTGTGCACTCAGAATACAACGCTGCGCTTTTAAGCAAACAGGATGCGCTTTAGGTCTCATGTGAACTGAGCGAGAAACTTCAAACCGAATATATCTAAAAAATACAGTACATAGAAAAATATATCTATAGAGAGTGAAATGTCAAAAAATAAAATAGAAGACGTGTGTTAGCAGCATGGATGATTTACATGAAATTTAATCTGTGCAACACTGTGCATAAGATGGCTTTCAGTTCAATATAATAACAAAAACGACATTTGGGGTTTTAGTCAACTAATAAGGTGGGCACGCCAGATCGATCTGTACTATATTTTTACTGTAATTGACAGTTATCCAACAACACGGGAGTGGGAGTGAATGGGAGTCATTCTTCCGGGAGTGGAACGGATTTTCCTCCAGTTTTTTCGTGGGATTGGGACGGAAGAGATTAAAGTTTGTGATGCCACCTGGCTTGAGAAACCCGCTCTCAAAGACTTACTTTTAGTCATTATTTGGGTAGCACACATATTCTGAATGCCTTCGCAGAATTCAATGAGCCATTTTAATCTAGATTATCTAGATTGTAACATTTATGCCCACCTCTAATATATATATATATTAGAGGTGGGCATAGATTTTTTTTTTTTCTAGATTAATCTAGATTAATTTTGGAATTAATCTAGATTAAATGGCTCATTTGAATTCTGCCGATATTCGAAGTTTCAAGTTTCTCGCCAAGTTCACATGAGACCTAAAGCGCATCCTGTTTGCTTAAAAGCGCAACGTTGCTTGTATTCTGAGTGCACACAAATAAACGAGAGTCTTTACAGATTCGAAAGATGTATTAGGCTACTTTTATCTGTATGACCAAAAATGATGGAGATTTTAAGAGCAAGTGAGCGCACCAGAGCCTGTCCTGCAGCAAACGCTGCCCACACAAACACTTCAATAGCGCACATTTCACTAGGTTAACATCACCAGGGCTCATCTCCTGTTTCCAAAATGCATCACAAACTTTAATCTCTTCCCGTCCCAATCCCACCTAAAAAAAACTGGAGGAAAATCCTGCTCCACCCCGGAAGAATGACTCCCATTCCCTCCCACCCCCGTGTTGTTGTTTTTTGTTGTTTTTTTGCCGATAACTGTCAATTACAGTAAAAATAGTACAGATCACAGCGTGCCCACCTTATTAGTTGAATAAAACCCAAAATGTCGCTTTTTGTTATTATATTGAACTGAAAGCCATCTTATTATGCACAGTGTGCACAGATTAAATTAAATCATGTAAATCATCCATGCTAACACACACGCCTTTCTATTTTTTTGACATTTCACTCTCTATAGATATATTTTTCTATGTACTGTATTTTTAGATATATTCGAGTTTCAAGTTTCTCGCTCAAGTTCACATGAGACCTAAAGCGCATCCTGTTTGCTTAAAAGCGCTAACGCTTTCGTTGTTATTCTGAGTGCACACAAATAAACGAGAGTCTTTACAGATTCGAAAGATGTATTAGGCTACTTTTATCTGTATGACCAAAATGACGGAGATTTTAAGAGCACGTGAGCGCATCGGAGCCTGTCTTGCAGCAAACGCGCTTCCACACAAACACTTCAATAGCGCACATTTCTCTAGGTTAACATCATATTGAGCGGCCATGTAAAGTTGTTACTACATACATCTTTCAGATGAAAAGCCATATTTGAGGTTGATGAATGATGAATGAGCGTTTGGATCAGGCGGCGCTAGGGGTGGGCTAAATGTTTTCAGAAAAGCCCGAATGTTTTTATGACCATGCCCTGTAACGTTACGCATCATCATCACTGAGTTTTCATACGCATTAAAATGATGAACCGCAGTTTACTCCCGCCAGGAACCGCCCACGGAAGTACTTCTGACTGACATATACACTTGATAATAAACTTCATATAAACTGGCCAATCATCGATATGAAGTAATAGCAGATCTTGGATCTTTGGGCTTAGCCCCGGATATCCACTCACCCTAGAATCGCCTCTGGTTTGGATGTCCTGCTCGATTGTATTACCACACAGACCAGCCGTTAACAATCTGTCCATCACGGACTGCGAGCCTCTAGTTCGAAGACTCGTTCTCGCCCCCTACAGTGCAATTCGGCTAGGTATACATCCGCGCTAAAATATCAGGGTGAAAGTCATCATAGCTTGCGTAGTATAGACCCAGCTCCCAACCCAACTTTGAGAATAGATTAACGGCGATATTTTTTTTATCGCCGATAAGAGTCTCACGTTAACGCAGCACGTTAACGCCGATAACGGCCCACCACTAATATATATATATATATATATATATATATATATATATATATATATATATATATATTCCTTAAAATATAATATATATTTACAATGATATTTAGAATTATATGAAATTTAGAAAAAAATCCAGCTACCTATCTATCTATCGATCTATCTATTTGTATTATAGATGATAAAATGCATTGGTGTTTGGTCTGCATTGGTGTTTGGTGATCAATTTTTGGCTCAAGGTTTGCATTTAAAGTCACACCAGACGTGTTCAGCTGGGATTAAGGCTTGGCTTTCTGCAGACCAGTCAAGTTCTTCCACACTGACTGAATCATCATTTCTCTTTGATCCTTGTCTTATACACAGAGACACTGTCATGTTAGAATAGAAAAGGGTTCTGTCCAAACTATTTCTATAAATTACAAGCACACAATTCTCTAGAATATCATAATATGCTTAAACATTAAGATTTGTACTCATGGAAATTACTAAAATAGTCAAACCTTTCATTAGAAGGGGGTGTCCCAATACTTTTGGCAATATTGTGTATCTATCTAACAACAAAAAGGCAAAAAATGACAACAAAATGACTAAAACTTCAAATAACTTTACAATTATTCAAAGTATTAATAAAGCATAAAATAAAATAAAATAAGTAAAATAACACTAATATATTTATGTATGCTGGCTGAACCGTGTAAAAAATTTATACAATTATTATTATTTGTCCTTTTTCAATGAAGCTTTTTTTCTTCATTGTGAGGACAGTTGTATAACTCTGCCGTTTTTGACTTGCCCCCAAAAAATATCAAAATGTATTTTAATACAGAAATGTAAAACATCACAAAATAAGTTTATTTAGGTCATTACATATATGAGTGTTACTTTTAATGTATGTTTTAATAAATCAATAGATTCAGACAAAAACGAGCATCATATTGACCCGTTTTCTCTTTTCTCTTATCACAGGAAACGACTCGATATTCCACGACATTGACAGCGACACTTCATTGACCAGCCTTAGTGACTGCTTCATGGCCTCGTCCGAGGCGGGCTCAATGCAAGCGAGAGTCGGGAACCCCATCGACCGACTCTATTCTATGCAGAGCTCCTACTTTGCTTCATGAAAACCTAAACAGACAAGGAAAGGCAAAAGTGGGTCACTTCGCTGCAGCTCACAAGTCAGACGCCACCTATCAAGGAAATACAACAGAATCATCAACAAAGCTCAAAGAAGAAGCATCTTAGATGATAGACAAACAGGCAAAAACAGTAAAGACAAGTGAACTTGAAGACGTGCATCCTTATTTCTCTGCAGTGAAGCGCCAGCTCTGGACGCCCAGATGCCTGAGGCTGAGATTTTTTTCTAGTTACTTGTAGATTGTTTGTACATGAATTTCTCAGAAGTTGCATTTAATCTTATCCTCATCGACTTGTGGAAAAAAGAGTATTGATGTACAGTTTGACGTCACTGCAGCATCAAGCCTTGACTTATGATTTCCTACCGGGAGAGGCGGAAGATCAAGTCACAAAGCTCATAATGCATGAATCCATATCTTTGTGATTGTTATGTTAAAAACAAACTAAAATGAAAAAAAAAATCTGTGTTGTTCAGATGTTAAAAATGTGATGTTCGGATTCATAATTTCCTCTTTTTCATTATGTTCAGCATTGCATTTTTATCACTTTGATAGGTTAGCCCTCTGAAAGATGATGTAGAAACGCTTAGAGGGGGAGATATGTAAAGTGTATCTGCATTTGTAAGTATGTTAGTGTGTGTGTGTGAGTGTGTGAATGTGTGTTCC
This sequence comes from Gymnocypris eckloni scoliostomus, assembly GCA_027564155.1. NCBI lineage: Eukaryota > Metazoa > Chordata > Actinopteri > Cypriniformes > Cyprinidae > Gymnocypris > Gymnocypris eckloni. The sequence goes on from CM050420.1 coordinate 12,730,886, forward strand.
AGTTTCCTCGGCCTGTGTGTACGAGTGTGTGTGTGTGTTTGTGCAATGGTAAGGTACTGTCATTGAAAGCTCAAACCATGTGTATATATACTTTTCCCACACAAATCAGTTGTGCATGTTAAAAATGGAGATCATTCTATTTATTTAAGTAAAACATGCTTTTGAAGGTACTTAAGAAACTGAAAAGCTTTATTTAAAAAGGAGAAAATCATGTTTAAGTAGCTGATGCATTCATTTCACACCACATTTGTATGATTTTTAATTAGGAAAAAAACGTATCTTTATTCCAGCAATGTACATCTGCAAAAAATTGCTATTTATTTGTTTCAGCCCTGACATTGCCGAAAAAAGCATTTCCAAATGCGAAGATTGCTAATTTGCCAAAGTCTGTTGGTACAATGAATAAAGTCATTTTCTCCTTGATTTTGTAGCTTCCATAAGACTATTTGAGTACATTGTTTATTATTTACATAATGTATATTTTATTTATTTCTCTTTTAGCTAGTAATATTAATTTTTTCTTTTAAATTTAATTTCCCTTTCAAGGGTACTCCGATGCATCAGAGACGCTATGGGGGAACGATTTACGTGATAAGTCTTGAAGCACATGTGAAATTAATCCAAGGTATAATTGGGACGTCAGAGCGGGTGACGTCATGAACCAGGAAGCTATAAAGCCTGCCCAAGCGAAGCTGTCACTAGCTTTTTGTGTCTACACAGGCGCTCTGTGTGAATTGTCTGTCCTGTTTGGTGTTGCCTGTCATTACTTTAATACAAAGAGACCAGATATGACGAGCAAGCAACGACAAGCTTTTAGAATGTGTTGCAGACTATAGAAAAAGGGTATCAATACAGTTCGGGTCTCACCCGCCCAGGTTTCTGGGGATGTTTTCCACCGAGGTGGCCCCCCAGCAGGTTCTGGTAATGGAACAAGAAGTGAAAGCTCTGTTAGAGAAAGGGGCCATAGAATATGTACCTCACTCCAACAGGGAAACCGGGTTTTACAGCCAGTATTTCATAGTTCCAAAGAAGGATGGGGGGTTGCGTCCCATTTTAGACCTTCGAGTTCTGAATGACTCCGTCATGCAGCTCCAGTTCAAAACGTTAACTTTGAGACAAATTGTGCCACAGATCAGATCCGAGGACTGGTTTGTCACGATAGCTCTCACAGACGCATACTTCCACATATCCATCCTTCCGTGTCACAGGAGGTTCCTGAGGTTCGCTTTTGGGGGCAAAGCATACCAGTATCGGGTTTTTCCGTTCGGGCTAGCATTATCACCCCGCACTTTCACGAAATGCATAGATGCAGCCCTGGTGCCTCTTCGTTTTCAGGGTATTCGCATTATGAACTACATCGACGATTGGTTGATTCTAGCTCAGTCGCATCAGTTGACAGTGCGGCAGCGAGATGTTGTGCTGGTCCACATGAAAGAGTTGGGGTTACAGCTAAATGCCAAGAAAAGTGTGCTTTCTCCACTACAGAGGACCACCTTCCTTGGCGTGGTATGGGACTCAACGTCGATGCTGGAGCGCGTGTCACCGGCACGTATAGATTCTATCCTGTCAGCTGTGAAAAGAATAAGGCTAGGCCAGTCACTCACTGTCAAACAGTTTCAGAGACTGTTAGGTCTTATGGCAGCAGCATCCAATGTGATACCTTTTGGACTGCTGTACATGAGACCTCTACAGTGGTGGCTCAGGACCAAAGGGTTTTCCCCGAGGGGCAACCCATTTCGCATGATTAAGGTCACACGGCGATGCTTTCGTGCCTAAGTAATGTGGAAGAAACCTTGGTTCCTGTCCCAGGGTCCCATGCTGGGAGCTTCATGTCATCGCAGGATGCTAACGACCGATGCTCTCTCACGGGCTGGGGAGTGATCCTAGAGGGACGTTCAAGTCAAGGTATGTGGAAGGACCAGCATCTCTCATGGCACATCAACCGTCTGGAGAGGTTTGCTGTATTTCTTGCTCTCAAGAATTTCCTAGCAGATCTCAGGGGCCACCATGTGTTTGTCCACTCAGACAACACATTGGTGGTCTCCTACTTAAATCACCAGGGGGGTTTGCGGTCACGTCCACTTTGCAAACTGGCATACCAAATCCTCCTGTGGTCCCAAAAGGAAGTTGTTGTCTCTTCGAACAGCTTACATCCCGGGGGCCCAAAATATAGGAGCAGACATCCTGTCGAGACAGGGGCTGAGGCTCGGGGAATGAAGGCTCCACCCCGAGGTGGTGGAGCTGATATGGAGGCACGAGTGGATCTGTTTGTGTCTCAAGAGACGTCTCACTGTACAATATCTGGTTCTCGCTCATGCATCCAGCTCCTCTCGGACTCGATGGTGCATATGTGGCAGAGGCTTTGTCTGCATGCATTTCCCCCGATCACTCTGTTCCCGGGAGTCCTAGAGAGAGTTCGCCGGGACCGGGTTCTACTACTTCTCATCGCCCTGCGGTGGCCGGTAGAGTATGGTTCCCAGATTTAATATCCCTTCTCGACAGGCCTCCTTTGGAGCTCCCCGTCAGGAGGGACCTTCTGTCCCAAGCAGGGGGCTCGATATTTCACCCCCAACCAGAACTGTGGAAACTGTGGGCTTGGCCTCTGAGGGGGCCCTGCTCATAGACTCAGGTCTCTCAACCGAGGTTGTTGAGACCATTCTCCACTCCAGAGCTCCCTCCACGAGGAAACTTTATGCCTTGAAGTGGAAAGTTTTCACTTCATGGTGTAGTGACCATCAGCTGGACCCAGTTAACTGCCCAGTCGGTACAGTGCTGGGGTTCCTGCAGGGCTAGGGCTTCACTGCAGGGCTAGCCCTGTCCACTTTAAAGGTTTATGTGGCGGCCATACGTGCTTACCACATTCCTTTGGGTGGAATGGCATTGGGGAAGACCCCCTGGTATCTCGTTATAGATGTCATGGCCCCAGACCATGACATGTGTCATGACCATGTGTCATGGCCCCAGACCATGACACTCCCATCACCACACTTGACTGTAGGCAAGACACACTTGTCTTTGTACTCCTCACCTGGTTGCCACCACACACACTTGACACCATCTGAACCAAATAAGTTTATCTTGGTATAATCAGACCACAGGACATGGTTCCAGTAATCCATGTGCTTAGTCTGCTTGTCTTAAGCAAACTGTTTGCAGGCTTTTTTGTGCATCATCTTTAGAAGAGGCTTCCTTCTGGGACGACAGCCATGCAGACCAATTTGATGCAGTGTGCGGCGTATGGTCTGAGCACTGACAGGCTGACCCCCCCCCCCCCCCAATGGAAGCACTGCCTTACTTGTAAACTGTTTTTGCACTATTCTGATTTTCAGAAATTGGATTATCATTTATTTTAGTAACTGTTTAATATTTTTAAACTTAAATATTATAGATTAAGTAATTATAATTAATTATATTCATAATATTAATTCAATTAAATTTAATTATATTCATATTTAATTATATGTAATTAAATAATAAATAATAGTTTAATTATTGGGAACATATCTATTGATGCATTAAGTAAGACTTGACTTAAATTATACCTTCAAATATAAAAGAAGAATGAATAATAATTAAAGAACACAATATAAAAACAACATACAACTAAAATATTAATAACATACTCAGACTAAACAAAACACACAATGGTGCACACATTTTAATGCATATTCCATCTGTCACACATGACTAATTATGAAGCCCTGAGTGGACATTTTCTATAAAGTCAATATGTTTACCGGAGGATATAATTTGTCTTCTTACAACAATAGGTTTAGAGTTACTGGGGATGGGAACAAAGCTTTGCGAGCATGAGTCACACGTGTTCTCTAGTGTCACACGATCACGCATCGCATGCCACACACTGAGCTCATGCATGCATGTTGGTACAGCAATGGGAGCTTTTGCTTTCCAAGTCACGGAGGTCGTAAATTAATCCAGCGCAGGTTTGGATTCATCAGCAGGCAGAGGCCTGGAGGCAAGACCTAGCACCGGCACTGCAAGCCGGCCCTCTCTGATGATCAGGTGGTGTTGTATCTCTCCCCTTATCTCACTCTCATCTGCCATCACAGGTGTTAGTAGGTGTGGTTGTTCTAGTCTCTGTCAGAGCAGGTCTTATCAGCAGATCCACCACAGGAACCCTGCCAAGCCTGAATCTACAGTGACAATGCAGCTCATCGCATGCAAAGAAGGGGGAAGTGAGTGGCACTCTGTTCGACCCGCTGACCTCTGTGTGGCATCCTCTGGAAATGCATTTCTGTCATTCCTTTCGATACTGACCACCCACTTTTACTCAAACCTTTGCATTTCAATGAGGAGTGAAATCAGTTATTTGAGAATTGTTATTTGAGCTGTGCTAGGACACAAATGTGACCCTGGAGCACAAAACCAGTCATAAGTAGCACAGGGATATTTGTAGCAATAGGCAAAAATACATTGTCTGGGTCAAAATTATTTTCTTTTCTTTTTCTTACGAAAAATATATAAAAACTTAATTTTTTGATTAGTAATATGCATTGCTAAGAACTTTAAAGGCGATTTTCACAATATTTAGATTACATTTTTTTGCACCCTCTGATTGCAAATAGTCAAATATTGTCCTATCCTTATATCAATGGAAAGCTTATTTATTCAGCTTCCATGTAATGTATAAATCGCATTTTCAAAAAATTGACCCTATGACTGGTTTTGTGTTCCATGGTCACAAATTGTATATCGGGTTACATCTGGATAAATTTTAAAACGCATCTTTTCTCTATGCTTTGGCCTTTTGTCCACACTGAGACAGTGAAAAGTGTTTACAGTGAAAACTCAGCATTCGAAAATGGGGACGCATGTTTAGTCATGTGACAAATATTGTATCCACAATACAGTATATGGTTGTACCAGCATAGTATAGTTTGTACAAACTTCACCTTCAATCTTCCTGGAAGGATGTCGCAATAGCTGTCCTGCAGCAAAAGATAATGATTAAAATGTTTTTTAATACTGTATTTTAGTACACATTTCAAATGAATAAAAGCTTACAACAATAGCATCATATTTCATATTTTTTATCAACTATATATTCATGCTGGTCTAGTTAATTTCACATGTCTGTTCTATAGAGAAAACAAACACTATCAGAAAGACAACTGGCTTTTTAAGGTCACAATATAATGGAAGTGACAGATATTTTTTCTGTACTGAGACATATTCTGAAAAAAATTATAAATGCAACACTTTTGTTTTTCCCCCCATTTTTCATGAGCTGAACTCAAAGATCTAAGACTTTTTATTTGTAAACAAAAGGCCTATTTCTCTCAAATGTTGTTCACAAATCTGTCTAAATCTGTGTTAGTGAGCACTTCTCCTTTGTCGAGATAATCCATCCACCTCATAGGTGTGGCATATCAAGATGCTGATTAGACAGCATTATTATTGCACAGGTGTGCCTTAGGCTGGCCACAATAAAAGGCCACTCAAAAATGTGCAGTTTTATCACACAGCACAATGCCACAGATGTCGCAAGTTTTGAGGGAGCGTGCAATTAGCATGCTGACTGCAGGAATATCCACCAGAGCTGTTGCCCGTGAATTGAATGTTGACTTATCTACCATAAGCCGTCTCCAAAGGCGTTTCAGAGAATTTGGCAGTACATCCAACCGGCCTCACAACCGCAGACCAAGTGTAACCACACCAGCCAAGGACCACCACATCCAGCATCTTCACCTTCAAGATCGCCTGAGACCAGCCACCCGGGCAGCTGCTGCAACAATCGGTTTGCATAATCAAAGAATTTCTGCACAAACTGTCAGAAACCATATCAGGGAAGCTCATCTGCATGCTCGTCATCCTCATCGGGGTCCCGACCTGACTGCAGTTCGTCGTCGAAACCGACTTGAGTGGGCAAATGCTCACATTCGATGGCGTCTGGCACTTTGGAGAGGTGTTCTCTTCATGGATGAATCTCGGGTTATCTGTACATGGCAGATGGCAGACAGTGTGTATGGCGTTGTGAACGGTTTGCTGATGTCAATGTTGTGGATCGAGTGGCCCGTGGTGGTGGTGGAGTTATGGTATGGGCAGGCGTATGTTATGGACAACGAATACAGGTGCATTTTATTGATGGCACTTTGAATGCACAGAGATACCAGGGCTGAAGTTTAATCAGACTACATGATTGGAGAAATCTGGCATACATAAAGAGAAGTCTGTTATTTCACCAGAAGATCGAGTTGAATTTAAAAAAGAAATTAATAAATGAAACATGATGAATCGCATGAATGAAATCCATGTATGAACCATTACAATAGGATTAATAACATTCTTTTAGAAAACTTCCACTTCAGTGTGACTTTAAGTGAAATGAGGGACATTCCTCTGGTAAAAAAGTAAAATATATAATATATATTTTTTATATTGTTTAATTATTTCATACTAAGTATAGTTTATATCTATCAACATATTTACTGGCATATCACTCGAGACTTACTGGTATAAAATTATAGTTAAACTTAATTTGGAGTACTATATGTACAATGCACATTTTTTATATTAAGCCTAAAATGTGTTTTAATGTCACTATTGAGGAGAATTGTATGATCTTTGAATAATATCTGTCTTTAAATGAAGTTCCAAAATGTAAGTTAGGAAGGAGCGAGCCCATTTTATCTTTCAGTCAACAGCCAGAGTATATAAGCAGCTGCTTACCTCTCTCCAGTCTCAGCTCTTCCAGCATCCCTCCACCTCCCCTATCTCCACCTTCATCTTAGTTACCTTGCCTTTTGTAATCATGCTATATTACATCTCTGTGGGGTTATATCAGAGCTTGAGTTGAAGCTGCTTCATCAAGCTCATCATCAGTGGACAGCAAGCCAAATAAGTTTAAACATAATCTCCTAAAGACTATAAGTATTCCAGTTTAGTATACTAAGAGTACAGTTGCAGGGTATTTTTATTAAGTACATAAATATGTAAATGTATTTTTAGTATACTTAGCATGTGATAAATGTATTTCAAATACGTTTTAGTATATTTATTTCCTCCTATATGTCCATGGTTTCTCCCATTCATTTTACAAGAGTGATTCATCTCCCTCTGTTTCTGGTACAGCAGTTCAACAGAATGGTCAAAGCTAGTTTAGATTAATGATTCATTTGTGGTTCATTCCTCATCTACCAATAATTTAGAGGTTAAAAACAAATTTAGATAACGTCCCCTCATGCAAGGTTTGTATCATGTGTGAGTGTTCTGAGCGAGTAACACACTTAAAAGTAAGAGAGGTCGTTTATTAATAATTTATCCAAAAAGAGCTGCATTATTAGAACAGCACTCGTCAGTAAACTATGTGGAAGTCATGCTTTCAAAGCAAGGTTCCACTTTCTCTTTCACTTGCATGCATGTTTTTGTTTGTAGATGTGTTGTTGTAATCTGGTAATTGTGATGTGGTTTAAGAAGCGTTCTTGAGTTCTTAAGGTTAATCGTTTGATCACAGTAGTTTCATTACAAGATTCAATCTTAATGGGTTTGAAACTGCATGAAGGATGCCCCAATGCATGATAACCAAAAACAAATTATACACACATATGGGTGCTTTCATATTACTGTATATGTATATATTGTGCCATATGTTTTTCTTTTTTTTCTTTTACAATGATTTAGGCACATTAATTAATTACATTCTCAGGGGATATTGTTAGCCAACACTTTTGCAAAGTTGTGGTCACTTTCTGAGTGAGGTTTAAATATTAGAAGGGCTCTAGCAAATATTTGATTATTGAGAAACCTTCCAGCACATAAGTATATAACTGTAATTCTTATTAATTTGTTAGATTAACTGCTAAAAACCTGGGAAAGTTTAACCTATTATATTATATTATATTATATTATATTATATTATATTATATTATATTATATTATATTATATTATATTATATTATATTATATTATATTAAACATATTCTAACATGGATGCTAGAATGCAAAGTGTGACAGAGTTATCATATCTCATATTTATATATCTTTGCATATCACATCATGTTGTTTGAATCTAACATTTCCACACAAAGACCTGCATTGTCAGATGTAACGCTAGGGAGCATGGGCCACCCTTTAATCAGAAACACAAAACCTCAGTACCACTCAGCTCGTATGTCAGAAATTAGAGTGTAGCTAATTGTGTCCAAACAGAGAGTGAACTGAGGTGAATACAGGTCTCACTGACTGACCAGAGAGCGGTCCATACCCCTTCTCAGAAAAATTCAGATAGGACAAATGGGGTGGCCCAAGTAGACAAACATCTCCCCTGTAACATGAGTAAAGACACACACACTGACGCAGACAGCAGTAGTTTAGCCAGTCGACTTTTCACACATTCTCTCTTCAGCTGCTCTGGCTCCACGTAGGAAATTAGCCCTGTGACAATATTTTTGTTAGATTAACTTATTGCCTCATTTTCGGTGTGTGAAACAGCATATGTGCCCATATCACCTCTATATTACCTCCCATCCCCATATTGGTGCTGTTCCCCTCAAAATACTGACTATGAGAAAGCTGTCTCTCAGTTTATTGATTCAGTTTATTAAATGAACGAGTGAATAAACTCTCAGCAGTAGCCACTTAGGTGCAGAGCTGGATAGCTGACATCTATGAATCTGTTCACTAGTGATTTGAGTGTATATACCGAGAGGTAACTGCACTGTAAAATATGTTTTGACAGGTAGGAAATGTGCTTCATGTGGTAACATATGAATGAAATGTTTTTATTTAAATCAAAAGGTCTATTTGATTTAAAGGGCACCTATTATGCAAAATCCACTTTTACATGGTGTTTGGACATAAATATGTGTTGGCAATGTGTGAACACAACCACCCTACAATAATAAAAATACACCCACTCCTCATTTTTGAATCCCCTTTAAACCAAGTCAGTCTCACCAGGCCTGCCGTTTTGATTCTCACTGCAGTGTGATGTCATATTTCGGAGGGCGGGGCCACGGGTTTGATTGACAGTCCTACATTGCTATAGTTTCCGTCCTCAACGTTTACGCTGTCCTTCATTTTTTCCACGCTCGGGCAGCTGCAACGTCAACAATTAATTGTATGTATTTATTTATTTGTTTATTTTTGACAGGTGTTTATAATTCATAGTTTGTAAGATCATCTAGCATCTAACACCTCTATGAGAGGTGATATGAAGGGTTAATCTTCAATATACAGATTGGAGGCTGTGACCAGTGAAAGGTAGAGAGGTCATGCAAAGCCATCTAAACACCTCAACCCATAATAGCTTCAGGGCTTGTTCTTATGTTGATCCTGAGTGTGTGTGTTTTTAAAAAATAAAAAAACAGTTTTGAGTTTGATTTTAGCCTATTATATTCTGGATTATGGTTTCTTTCTGCATCTATTTAACCCTATAAAGCTTGCTGTATTGTATTTGATGCAAACATTTCTAAGGCCTCTAAATTATCATAATAAGCAAAACGTTGCTAAAAAAACTGTTGTGTGCTATGTATTTATTTATTTACTTATTTATTTGGACATTATTGGCTCTTTTAGTACATGGTGGAGGAATTCAGGCAGCTGGTTTTGATGTGGGAAAAGGACTCTCTAGGGCCAGAGGGCATTGAGAGAAGTGGCCATGACCTCAGTGGCTAACACTCGCTAACACCCTTAGCCTAACCTGAGATACCATCACTAATTCAAGAGCCCTGTTTTGATCCAATCAATGTTTCCCACAGAATTGAATAAGTGTTAGTTTAGATGTCTGTGATAAATCTGTGCTGTTTGCAAAGGGTTCATATCCAGAGTTGTGTCAATACAGATTTATTTATGCTCTTTGTTAAATTTATACTCAAATAAAATAAAATACATTAAATAAAAATAAAAAGAACCAGCAAGTAGCACATTGAATTAAACATGACATTTTTAAGGAGAATTTTTTTTAAATGAAAACATATTTGAATAATCTTTATAAACTACATTATTAAATAATAATTTGATATGATTCCACAATGATACAATTTTGATTGAGATGGAAAATCAACACATCATTACCTAAAATTGTCCAGATGATTATTGCATATGAATCTAATGCAATAATCCTTTATCTACTTTGTCAGCTTGCATCATAATTTACCTTTTTTGATAACTCAATTTTATGCATGCAAAACAAAAGTGTACAAAATTAAACACTATTAAAAATCATATTAAAATCAAGGGATATTTATCTAATTTAATCTAACTCAGACCTGTCATTAAAGCATGCTATCATCAAACCTCAGACCCTTGACAACAGCACTGTATTCATTGAAAACCATCACTATTGTTCCCCTTTGGTTTGGATTATTTAACATAGTGCAAGTTGTAATTAAACTATGGACAGTCGTATAATAAAACTGAAGAATAACGCTGTCCCACCTGGACAAACACTCCAATAGAGAAACTTCAGCTGGTCACGTACAAGTTTAATTATGTGTTCTAGGAAACAACATACAAGTCATTATTTACATGACACTTTAGTGAAGCGAGAGATAATTAATGTCAGTGAACTGTAGAAATACAGTGTAATCTGATAGCTGTCGGCCCATTTCTGCAGCACAACCTGCATGACATGAATTGTACAGTAGAGTGAATTAGTCTTTGAGTCACTCTCACATATAACAGTGTATGACAATGACAGCGGTTTGTGGAAAGCGTGTGTAGAGTATCAGTTTACACGAGAGGTTCACAAATAAATTCAAAAGCATTTCCAATATAGTTTTTTTTCCTCCCTATACACTACCATTCAAACACATTTCCTCAGCAAGGATGCATTACATTGAATAAAAGTGAAACGTAAAGACATTTATACAATGTAAAATGGTTACAAAATATAAAACAAATACAAAATCTTTCTAAATGCTAATCTTTTGAACTTTCTATTCATCCAATAATACTGAAATATCATGGTTTCCACAAAAATATACATTGAGCTGCACAACTGTTTTAGGCATTTAAGACAATAAGTATTATAAATAAATACTTGTTGAGCAGCTAATCAGAATATTAGAACGATTTCTGAAGGAAATTATTTGACACTGAATACTGGAGAAATGATGCTGAAAATTCAGCTTTGCATTACAGGAATATCTAAATTGTATTAAATAAACATAAAAATTACTTAAAAATTAAAGGTGACTTTAAAATGTTAGTTTTTCTCTAACCGTGCATAAACGTTGTTTTCTCAAAAACACAAACATGTACATACATGTTGGTTACATATTAGTGTAGCCCAGTTTGTGCTGAATACAATGTTATCAGACTTTAGCCGTTAATGTGTTTTTAAGAGACTGAAAAAAGCTTCTTCAGGGCCCCAAAACACCCTCAGACCACAGAGGGTTAAAATGTAGCCATCTAATCTGTCAATATGGAATAATACTGTTCATAATAATGCCATTTTACTCTGTTTTCAAATCAAACAAATGCAGTATTGTTTTTGAAATAACTTTAACTTCATTTTAAATCCCGACCACCAAACTTTTGAACACAATTATATATACTGTACAGCATGACTGTGTGTAACTTCATATATTTAAAATATTCATATTTTGTATTATTAATTGTATTATTACAAAATTATAAATAATAAATACTATGAAAATAAATTATATTATTTAGTTCCACAATAAGTGAATGCATTTAATACTATTATCAATACTGTTTTTTATATTAATATTATTTTATAATATGAAATATGAAGTGTCAGTGAAATAAAAACAAAACAGAAGCCTTTTGCAAATTATTGATGAACTGCTTAAGACAGATCTGGTGAAAAGAACATCAAATAAGACCGCTCAATGAGATTTTGAATGTTAGATGGTCCACGAATGTAGTTTTACTCTTCAAGTGAAAGTTATAGAGACCCACTGAGAGACTGTACTTTTCCCCCTGATGGATGGGCAGCCAGCATTCATAGTGCTCTTGTACAATCAAATTTACGTGAAATTCAATAGTAAAGTGCTTGTTCAGGTCTCTTACAGCTTAAGGTGAAGAAGAGAGAGGTTTACTCTTGAGGGTGCAATACATGAACCACTGAATTAAGCCATAACACTGCAGAGAATGGACAATCAGCACTATAGTATTTTACCACAGATAAACCACTCTCCACAGTAAACCACCGACGGCCTGTAAACCCAAGCAGACAAGTTAAAAAACAGTCAATCCACAGTAAATATTCATGTCAACAGCCAATGAATGAGCTGAAGAGCTGGTACGATTTCTCCCCTTGGAATAAACTCTTTCATGTTGCCTCTATTCTAATACCACCAATAACAGCGCTATTTTGTGAACACTCAGAAAGCCATCGCTGTCTTGTAAGGCTTAAGTAGGCTCTCCAAATGTCGTCCTGGTCGGAGCTTTTATTGATGATTCAACCCAGTCAGGGTGAAAAATATACTCTTAGTATTTAGTCTTGCTGTAATAACTGAGAGACTCTCTCTTATTTGTTTTTGTTGTATACTCAGTAGACTAGTTTTAGAGTGCTGTTTTTCTTATGTGCAAAAGTGAGGAATTTTATAGTTAAAGAATCCTGTATTGGATTACAGCTTTGATTGTATCAGTTTTAAATATAAACATCCCAAATGCTCCTAATGGATTTTTCTGCCAAAACAGATTGCGAGGATGTGGACGGCACACCTGGAGTGAACACAGCCCTTTTTTTGAAGGTTAGATTGAGTCTTCCACTTTCACCGCATCAATAGTCACGTGACCAAGCGCTGGGAGCTGTATTCCCAGCGAGAGGACCTCTGGGTAATGTTCAGACCAGACAGTGAACAGGATTAACTCCACACAATCAATGCAAAACAATGAATCTGCCAAAATCCAATCTGCTGACTTCTCAATTATTTAAGCAACCCTACCTTCCCCATGGAGCTATGCTTAGCCTGCACCTCCTCTGTCGGGCTATTAAATGCTTCTTTAACTGAGCTAACTAAATGACAACCAAGCTGGCTTGGGGACTAGTGTGGCAGGCTGACCCAGGGTGATTGACCTGATAATAACTTGTTTTCACAGGGTGAAAACAGAGGGCCCTAACATGTCACCGCTTGACCCGGGCTGACCTCCGGTGAGATATTATAGGGTCAGGTCATCAGTGCAATTATGTTGCTTTGATGTTGGTGTGACTGTGATACAAGGGAGTGAATGTGATAAGTAAAAAACTCATTTATTTTATGTGAAATAGTTTTTCACTTAAATTTACTGTTCAAACATTTGGGCTTGATTAATTATTATTTTTAATTTTATAGCATTTTTTGAAAGAAGTTTCACACTCATCAAGGCTGCATTTATTTGATCAAACATACAGTAAAACAGTATCATTATGAACAATTTTTATATTTTGACAACTATTTTCTATTTTGATATATTTTATTTTCTAATGTAATTTATTCATGTGATGACAAAGCTGAATTTTCATCATCTTTACAGTCTTCAGTGTCACATGATTCATCGCAAATCATTCTAATATGCTGATTTGCTGCTCAAGTAACATTTTGTATAATCATTAATGTTGAAAACAATTGTGCTGCATTATTATTTTGTGGAGACTGTGATACATTTTTTTGTGCAGTATGCAGTACATCTGTGTACTGTATATGCAGTAAATGAACTGTCACGTTTGATCAAATTTATATATTTGTTATTTTTTAAAGGAATTGCATCAAAATTCAAATTAAATTGCAATAATGCTGAACCTTAGTCTATAGATCTTTCTGTTGTCATATTGATATCAGAATTATTACCTGAATTAAAGATTCCTGACCCTTTCTGACCCTGACATTTTATGATGAATGGATAAACACATCCACCTCCATGCTCTCTAATTTTTGTATTGCAGATGTACTATATATTTTCTAAATTACTCATATAAAACAAAAACTGACAGGCACAGTTTCCACTCCTTCTCCAAAGCATTGAGGATATAGATTTCCAGTCTGGATTAAAATGCCACAATTAATAATTAACCATCAGGACTTTTATACAATGGCTCAGACTGGTAAGTTTAATTGTTGGATTTGCCAACAGCCGATTGTCCTTTCATATGCAGTAGCCTAATAAAGATGGATTTATAGTGAACTGCTCTGAGCTAATAAAATAGCTCTCAGTCCGCTTTCTGGAATATTGTTTGATCAAACAATTATATATTTAAACATAATGCTTTCAATTATGGATTTACACAAATTTACACATTTCAGCGTATTCAACTAGATATATGAAAATGTGCCATTGAACTCAGGCTATAATAGATTTAACTTCAGAATAGTTGCGTATTTCAGTTATAATGTCCTTTTTTTGCTTATGAAAACAATCTTTCTGCTAATGTAAATTATACAGTGCAGTGTTTCAGACTGATTCAAATAGATAATTCATATTTTTAAACTAATCACTGTAAGAGTCATTTGGTCCTGAATCAGACTTCACTGATTGTGCTGTTTTTGATTCACTTATTTGTGAAACTAAAGATTTCTTCTTATTATCAATATTGAAAATTGTGCTACTTAATATTTTTGTAGAAACATTAAATATTTTTAAACATTATATATTTCTAAATTATAAGATTTATAATTTAGAAAGTTCAAAAGAGCAGCATTTATTAGAAATAGAAATATTTTGTAACTGTGTACAGTAGATGAATTTACTGTCACATTTGATTAAAACATTCTTGCTGAATAAAAACATTTCTATAAAATATTGTTTAAAGAAATTGCAAAATGCGTGTATTTTGTCAGATAGTGGTCATGTTGCAGGTTTGCTGTTTATTTCAGGAGTTGAAAAGCAAAGTCAGAGGTGCACGTATTACTATGATTTTCTAAAAAAAAATATTTGCAATTGTATAATCTTTCAAAACCTATGTGGTTTGTTGTGCCCCAGTCAGCAGAACAGTTGACCAAGGTGGTGACCACCAGCAGATTTCCTCCATTCATTCACACACACATCCCACCCCACCCATTCAGACTGTAACCACCTTGAGTGATCCGAACACAGAGGCTCAGTGTTCACCGGTGGAGGCTGAGGAGAGCGTGACTACCATCACCCACAGCCAGGCTTTGCCCTCTACCCCGGGCCTTGTGTAAGCAAGTCCGCTGCCTCATGTGTTGACACGATAAGCAGAGCCCTCATCCGGCCGTGGCACTAAGAGTGCGTGTCAGCCTGTGTTTGCGTTGACGTACAAGTCTGTGTGTATGCGCCGACTTGTGTACGTGCACGTGTGCGGATGGTTTTTATTTCAAAGCTTCAAACTGGCGCACGGGTTGTTGAAGTTGCCGGGTCGCGACGGACGTGTGTGGAGTTCCATTCCTTTTCCCTCCTCATTCTCCTCATTTTTCATCAAAGACAGTGAACCCTCCTCCCCCCCGAATGCCACCGTGCACTTCCTCTGCTGAAAAGGGAGGGTTGACGTGCTTACGTTGAGCACCAGGCACCCAGAGCTGCCATACATGAAGATGAATGGCACTTATGTTAAATTGCCCCTCGATGCCTGTATTTTACATTTGGGTTAATGCTAGTTTGATGATTCAAGCTTCCCTTAACTTTATTTTACGAATGTATGGGTTCTTTATGGATTTCCTGAGCGTCATGCGTGGATTTGTTAATGAGCAGAGGAGCCAGAAAACGCCTCATATTAAATTCGTAGAAGTACCGAATGAAATCGACATTCGCTTCCTTAGCCTGCTTTATAGTCATGACCTGTTCATTTTCACTTAGATTTAGTGTAACATAAGCCCTCAAATAAGTTGTAAATCAATCATGTGCGGAATGGCTTTTCCACAGCTCCAACCATCAGCACAAACGGCAACCGAAACCGACACAAGAGAGCTGTGTGTTCAAAATCATTACAACACATTGGTATTGCCCTAAATCCAAACTCTGATCCACTTGGCAGCTGCTGTCAATCCTGAACGGAACTGATACGCCTGGATCGGCCCGATATGTTCCACATAGCAGAAAATAATACTTTGACAAAGGCCTACAGGAGCAGGTTGAGGAAAGCAGGCGAAATCGGCAAGCCCTGACAGAGAGTTGGGTTGTGAACCATGCTGGAATGAGAACTCGCTCGCCTGGAGCCTTACACAGCTGCCCACAAACTGCTTGCCCAGTAGCTGGGCACTTGAAAGGAACTGCAGGTCGGTTCTTGTCTTCTGATGCCTCTGGGAACACTGAGTTCTCTCTTGTAGTTTTCTAGAGCATTTGGAGGACTTGTCTTTCTGGTAGGGCATGGCAGCGGATGTGATAGTATTGCAAAAACTGGCATTTTGTAGAAATTGGCAGAACATTTTACGCTATTAAATGAAATCCATAGTTGAAAGTGTGGCCTGTGGGCATTTATATTTTGTTTCTCACAAAGTTAATCTACACTAAAATAATATATAAAATGGCAAAAGTTTTGCAGGAAACATAATTTGACTAGGGTTGCCAGATCTGTGACCATATAGCTCAAGCATCAAAATATGACACTTGCTTACCTAAAATAGATATTTTACAGTTGTTGTTTGTATGCATTGCACACAATTTCAGCTTGAAGATCATGGTAAGGGCTAATAGTAGAACAATCTGTTTTCATGAAGGTGCTCACAATTCCTACAAGTGCTTCTTCCTCACTTAGGCCCCTCTCAGACAGAACATGTTTTTTTTTGCAGTGAGAGGTGCCTTTTATTAAATTGTTTTAAATTGGCAGTGAGCAATTTGCACTCTCTTTATATGCGCCCCGGGCGCCTCACGATTTAGTTGTGTTTTAGCCTCACGTTTTTTAGGGTGAGTAAAATGATGACAGAAATTTCAATTTTTGGTGAACTATCCCTTTAAAGGGTACCTACTATGACCTTTTTACAAGATGTAATATTAGTCTTGGGTGTCCCCAGAATGTGTCTGTGAAGTTTCAACGCAAAAAACCCTACATATCATTTATTATAACAGCTGTAAAATGTAATTTTTTTGGGGTGTGTCTAAAAAGAGATGATTTGGAGTGTATGTCTTTAAATGCAAATGAGCTGCATATTCCTGTCCCATCTCCAGAAGAGGATGTCGTGTATACGTCTCTCTGCATTGCATATCTACAGCAATAAACAGCTGGGATAAACAACATAACTGAGAGCGAGAGAACCGGTGTTCAGTCGTACAAATAGGAACTTAAATGCACTGAAAGTGGGGCGAAACAGTGAAATGTTACAAAGCTTCATTCAGATCAACTGACTGAGCCACATGACCGCGCTACCAAAATAATCTTTTCTTCGGGGCTAACAAATCTCACAAGCGCGGCCCTGATCAGTTAAAAGTAGTTAATGTACACACACAAATACAGTAAAAACGCTAAGAACTATAACGACATGACATTCACAAAGGAGTCTGGAGACGTTGAGGTGCATTAGCTTGAAAAATTAAAGTAATCCACAGCGTCCTCAACAGCTGTTGTGAGAAAGTGAAGACTCTTATGTTTCATTCTCACATCCAAATACAGAGCACCGGGTTTGCTTGCGAGACATTTTTTACGTTACAGCTGATCGAATGCGGAGAAAATGAAGGACAGAGTAACCATTGAGGGCGGAAACTATAGCAATGTAGGACTGTCAATCAAACCCTGTAGCCCCGGCCCTCTGAAATGGGACGTCACACTGCAGTGAGAATCAAAACTGCAGGCCTGGTGAGACAGATTTGGTTTGAAGGGGATTCAAAAATGAGGAGTGGGTGGATTTTTATTATTGTAGGGTGGTTGTGTTCACACACTGCCAACACATATTTATGTCCAAACATGGATTTTGCATAATAGGTGCCCTTTAAAAGCAAACCAAATATTTTACAGCGCTCACTCTATAATCCTTGATTAGACTGACAGGGCATCTGATTTGGTGGTTGCCTAGCAACATAACCACAGCGCACTGTTGTTTTCTAAATAAAACATTTAATAAAAATTCATCCAAAAAAGGAAGTGGGGTGCGCCTTGCATTTTCAAACCTAAAAACGTGTTCTGTCTGATCGGGCCTTACTCTGTCTCATTATCGATAGATGATGCTATAGCTGTCACGGCCCTGCTGGTGTGCCCGGGCTGGGCAGATGTCTCTGTGTGTTGAGCACATGCCTTGTTGTTTGTTGTTGGTGCCATGTGCTCCCATGTCTATTGTCTGTCCCCTCCAATCTTGTTACCTAATCATTGTTTCTGTTGCTCCACCTGTGTCTCCCTCGTTACCCTCGCTTGCCTCTCTATTTAGCCTCCTGGTGTCTGTAGTCCTGTGCTGATCCGTTGTCTTACGTTGTGTGTACACAGTTCTCTGTTTGTCTGTTTTTCCCCTTTGGGGTAGTTTTTGTTCTTCTTTGTTTTATTTCATTATTAAAAAGACCCTCTTCCTGCATTTGAGTCCTCGCCTTGATCTCTCCAGTCGATTCCTGACAATAGTAAATGCCATAACAAAGTTGTACCATTAATAGAATATAAAATGGGCAAAGCATTTCAAAACAAGCATTTCACTCCATTTAATTTATGTATTAAGTCAAACCTTTAACCTGCAGAAAAAAACAACCGCACCAGTTTAAAATTAGCCCAGTTCTGCAGGAAAACTGTGGATTTGGCAACCCTAACTATGACCAAATAACTCTTGGTACTGAACATGGCATGATTGCAGGGCAACAGCAATTGGAACAGAGCTCTATTAATAGATCACTGCAAAACTTAATGCAATTACGTGAAACATTCTGAGAGCTTTTCTACTTTCTATGTCTCCAAACAGGTGACAGCCATCTTTAGTGGTTATGACACAGCTTGCCCCTCCAGATGATGTTACGTGGTCCTAATTGAGTTAATGAGTGATGCCCAGAGAGTAAGTGTGTTTCAGCAGGAGCTTACATCAGTCTCAAGCTGTTAATGATCTCAACAGGGAATCACACTCTAAAACAATAAACTAATCAACTCGGAAAATGCACTGGCCACTCACATTATAGAGCATCGATGCCCAATGGGCTTCATGCGATGAGGGATTCCTTGGTAGAGATTGGTTGCAACACTTTTTTTGTGCTTTTGAGTGCTGATATGTTGACACGAAACAGTTAACAGGGCATTCACACAAAAAGTATTTCCTACATGTAGAGATATTTTGTCTTAAAAGCAAATTACATGTATGCTGAGTGTCTAAAAATGCAGAGTGCTTGATTATGAACCCAATACACAAAAATAGAGGGATTTGGCCAGAATGTCAAAATTTACTCACCGTCATGTTTTGTTCAACATGTTTTCTGTGAAAAAAAAATACAGACATATAAATAAATAAATACAACAAACTACACAAAAAATTGGAGTGGGATTTGTGTAGGATATTTTTGAAATATTGTTTATTTAGCAATTGCGTGTAAAGTTCTGTCAAAAAACAGCAAGTTAAATTGTGTTTTTTTTTAACCTACTCCAATTATCTCTAGTTACAACATGAATCTTTTTTTTTTCACAGTTTATGATAAAAAAATATCCAGCTCATACTTTGTATTCCAAGTCTTGAAGTCATAGCTTTATGTGATGAAAGACTGGATCAGTCTGGATGTATTTAAGGACTGGATCAGTCTGATTCATAAATTAATCATTCAAAGCAGTTCTGGAAACTGAATGAAATGATTCATTGAGAAGATCTGATCTATCAGTTTGTTCAGAAATGGGACATCGTTGCTTTAATGAACTTTTGAGTTGAATGAACAATAGTGAACATGTGTGCCATACTTTTATGGTGTACTTTTAGGGTTGACTGCTCAGTCTCCATTAATATTCAATGTAATATAAATAGTGTCAATGATATTCTTCAGGATATTCTACCTTTTATGTTTCATAGAAGAAATAAAGTCATACAGGTTTAGAACAACATGAGATTTAAGACAGAATTGCCATTTTGGTTAAGATGTTTTCTCACTCTCAAAATGCCTACATCACTGAATTGCTTGCATGCTTTGGTCAAAATTATAAAGCACTAAATCAGTCCTTCTATTTGTATTAACCTTGTCTATATTTATGTCAGGAGAGCATTCCTCCCCACGGTGTATATCCTGGCGCGTACCTTCAGCTTTGTTTCTTAGTTTGTTTTTTGTCTTTAAACCACAAACCATTTATGCTAAGATTGTGGCTAACCAGCACTCAGTGAAGACGCACAACATGAAATTCTCAAATGACAAACTTAATGTATTCATTGGCCATGCAGCCACTGGTATATCATGAATTCATACATGCCATGACCACCGGTTATAATTATCAATCGTAGCATGCACAAAATATTCATTTGTTGATAAATGTACAGCATTGGCAGCCAATTTTTGGTTATGGGAAATTAAAATACTTTGCATTGTCAGTAAATGTCTATAGAGATGAGATTATCTTCATGGGTTAGCAGGCGAGACGCATTCGCGAGACACAGGCAGAACGAATTTGCCATGTAAATTGTTGCATTCACTTCATTGAATTGTGCATGCATGCACGCATGTGTGTGTTTGTGTGAAGCATGCATATGCACGTGTGGATCACAGCGGATGGGTGACAGCTGGAGGAAAGCAGAAAGCACTCCATCGTTACTACAAAAAGCTGGGAGGAGAAAGGGAGGAGCGGCTCAGTTAACAGCATTGCACGCTACTCTTTCAGTCTGCTTGAGAAGTGGTGGCAGTGATCAAGGGCCCGCCGTCAGGGCCAAAGGGCCGACTAGCAGGTGTATGTCTGTGATGGCATTGGTGGGTGGAAGTGTTTTAAATGACTTCATTTTAAATGACTTAATTTCATGACTTTTTGTTGGATATTTCAGGAAAGACATATTTTAAGCTTGTTTGTTTGCTAGTTTGAGATTTGTAAATGGTTTCAGATGATGGAATGTTGTGATCCAGCGGGATCTGTGTGGTCAGGCTTTGTACTCCATTGTATTTATACACCTCAGCGCCTCTTAATCCACATGATTTAGGTAACCAGTTTTTGTTTTGGAAAAATCGGATATCCATGTCCCATTTAGCTGAGCAGCTAAAGCCGAGATCATAGTTTGGATCCAGTTTTGCCGTAACTGTGCTGTGAGCTAGACAATATTTTGAAACACGGCTTAAATTGAATATGGTGAAATGACGCTGCCTGTATTTCATATTACAAATGTCTAAAATCACTGCTACGGCTTCTGTCGAACTAAACATTGTGCTTCCACATCTGTCTTTATTTTTGTATGGCTCTTTCAATGTCTATCAGGCTGTGGCTTTTCTAACTCACTGGGTGTTTCTGAAAATCCCCAAACAAGAGACCTATAATAAATGTATTACCATATTTTCCCCATGGCTAACCATGTATATTTTCCATGTTCTTGTTTCAGCAGTCCTGACGGGGGATTTGTATTTATTGTATTGTATTTGGAGGGTACCTCATGTATTCAGGCCGCAGCTGGCATTAAGAACGGGGGGGGACATGACCCCCCAGATTCATAATGACCCGAACATGAGCGGAACACAGGAACGACGAGACTGTAGACAAACAGTAAGGGGTCAGGTGAGTCAACGTGGAATGTTTGAGACCAGACAGTGACTGTTCGGGAGGAGTGCGTTGATATAGCGCTCTTGATGACTGGTGACATGTGGCGGTGATCAGTAATCAGGTGAGTTGGATCTGGTGTGTGTAGTTGGTGGTTACTGAGGTGACTGTGACTCCCTGACAGGATGTATGTGTGGATGAGGAGATTATTTTTTTAGTTTCACTTACACTTTCGAGATTCGTGATCGCACATACTATGTTTATACTATGGAGCACCAGTACTCGGCCAGTACTATGGAGCAGGATTCACGCTTCGGGCACACTCCCTAACCCCCTATACCTTCTGCACAAATGTTTCAATTTATAAATATTTATGGATTTATGTTTTTTTTAAGTATAGTCCTGTTAAAATTATAACTGAAGGTCAGGACTCAAAACAAAAAAAGCATTTTCTCTATTTTCAACCACTCTTTTGTTGGTTTACTTAGCTTTTTATGTGCTTTAGGCCACAAACTTTATTTATTTATATAATGTGTACTTAATACATTATATATGTACATTGTACTTGCACCTGTACATTGTACTTAGTGCATTAATAATTATGTACAATGATACAATGCAAAAAATAACATTATTATTTATAGTATTTTATTTTTAATTGTTCTTTTTTTATTTTATGCTATTTTACTTTAATTTATTTTTATTTTTAAGACGTTTTATTTTTTCATTTGATATATTTATATAAATTTGGAGGAATAACCTGTATATTTCTTCATTATTTCTCATACAGAAATAAACAAGTTATCCTACCTGCCCATAGACAGATACTTCTTTAAAAACAAATCAAATTAATAAAACGACAATAATAACAACAACACCTACAATAATAATTGATAATAATAATAATTGTATTTAATCAATTAATTAATTTATTTTAAATAAATATATGTGAATGCCTGGTCAGGTTGGATATCTTATTTTTATAGTTTTTTTCTCCAATACCTCATAAAGTGAAATGAAATGAGAGCAATATCTATTCATAAAAATTGGAATAACTCAAATTCATGAATTCATTGTTTTCCATGAACTATTCTCGCATTTTCTTTTTGTCTCTCCTCTAATTCCGTGAGAACGTCATGAGCCTGGCTGCAGGTTCGACATGACTGTGTCTAATCATTTGGTCTTGCGTTTGAACTCTGAGGCTGAGGGAGAGAGAAAAGCTGTGGAGAAAGCAGGTCCCACAGTCTTGAATTAATTAACAGAAGGATACTCCCACTTTTAGGAGGCTGGCATGGCAGAGGCTGATGTTTTCCTAAGTCTTTTCCACAGGGATAGGTTTGCACTCATCTTTGATAGTTAACCCAGGCTGACCTTTCCTTGACTCCCACACCAGTCCCGACCTGCTTTCTATTAGTGGCTGTCCAGCCTGGCCGGTCTGTGGGCCGATTGTGCAGGCATTGTGCACACACGCTCAGGGTTTCTAAAGTGGGAAGCCTTACACATCATCAAAACATGCTCGGAATAAACAGTGTGGGCTCATTTTTTCATATTTGCGTCTGAAATACAGTCTGGTATTTTACAAGGGAGAATTTTAGACGTAATGTGCTGTGTGGTTACTAAAGACGTGCAAACAGTAATCTCAAAAATATCACCTCAGAAATACAACTCAGTGGCGACTGCGTATGAACGGATTTAGTGAGATTGTGTGTTGACTCCAAGCCGAAAGAATTTGTTTGTTTATCGGCATCTCCAACACACCATCACTTTTGTTTTGTTGTCCGCTATAAGGCCACATTTTGGAAATAATGGTTGTGGCTACGTAATCGCCCTAATATCAGAGAAAGCATCCTGATACAAGCACTTCTGAACTTTCATGTTGCCATGACTGTTTCTGAGTGATATTTCTCAGAAAACTCAAAACCACAGTCCAGTATGTCTGTGTAGGTTGGCGTTTTTTTAGATCCTCATTTTTTTTTTAACTTATTGTCCTTTACAAATTGGCTCATATGGCGGGGGAGCTCTGAATCAGGGCATCCATCTTCAGCGGCGCTGGCTGTTACTGTGTGCTGTGCTCGGCATTTATCTTGCCGACTCGCAGAGGCACAATAAACAGGGTGAAGAGACTGGCCCGAGGCTCCGCCGACGGGGCACACTTACTAAAGGACACCAGACAGCTACCACCTGCATCTGAGTCCCCATGGAGCTGTGTGTGTGTGGAGAGGAAGGGAGGGAGGGTTATGAGCTGTATTTATTGTGTGTGTGTGTGCTTCTTGTTGTCTGTTACAGTTATGTAGTAAGCTTTTTGCATGTGCATTTAACAATAATGCAGCTGGGTTTTGCTCCTGAATTTACCCTCAGGGATCAATGAAGTATTTTTGCTTATCTAGGGTATCTATGGGATACATTGTAGATGTAGGAGGAATTGTTGATACTGGATTGCTCATGAAGTTGATGTACTGTAGCATTTGAGGATATTCACATAAAAACTTAAATAAAAAAATATTTGCATATTTAGAACGTTAATTAAAGGTCTTTGCTGAAATAAAATGAAACAAAAACAAATCTCACCAACAGGGCAACAATAAGCAAAATAAAAAAAATATATATAAATAAATAAATAAATACATAAACAGCATTCTGTCATTTGATTACGAAAATAAATAAAATATTAATGTTGAGAAATAGCTGACTTTTCTTTATAAGAACAGTCATTGTTTTGTTCACAAATGGCATTGCCTATTTTTTATTACTTTTCAGCATTATTAAATATTTTAAACAGTAAAAATATCTAATCATTTTAATTTACATATTACATATTGTTTGTTAAAGGTATTGGGTAGAGATTGTTTAAATAAATATAAATAAATATAAATACTTAAAGATATATTAATTAGAAGAATAACTGAAAAGGTAAAAAATACGAGTGTGTGTGTGTGTGTGTGTGTGCGTGCGTGCGTGCATGCGTGCGTGCGTGTGTGAGACGTGTGAGACATATGAGGACACAAATTTGTATAACGACATGGATATGACATAGGTATTACAAGGAGAATTTGACTTATGTGGACATTTCCCCATGTCCCCATATTTCAAAAGGCATATAAATCATACAGAATAAATTTTTGTTTTTTGTTTTGAGAAAGTAAAAATGCAGAAGGTTTCCTGTAAGGGGTAGGGTTCGGTGTAGAGTTGGTGTAGGGCGATAGAAAATATGGTTTGTACAGTATAAAAACCATTATGGCTATGGAATGTACACACAATTCACAAAATTAAACGTGTGTGTGTGTGTGTGTGTGTGTGTGTGTGTGTGTGTGTGTGTGTGTGTGTGTGTGTGTGTGTGTGTGTGTGTGTGTGTGTGTGACAGAACAGAAAACATTTTTTTCCGTAAAAGTTTATTTGAAATTGTAAGTCATTTTGGATAAAAGCATCTGCTAAATGAATAATGTAAATGTAAATGCTTAAAACGTTATTGGAACAAAGAGAACACTTGTCCATAATTGGCACAACATAATTGCTTTAAAATAGTGCTTTAGTTACTTTTGTCAATATAATTTGCAGCAAAATCAAATATTCTAACAAAATCCAGACACCATTAAGGGAGAACTTGAAGTAAACAAAAACAGTGTTGCCTTACTATTTTACAAAGCTAAATTCATTTAACAGTTTTCCTCTTATTTAAATAGTGTTTTGAATTACATGGTCAGACTTCTCTGAATGGTTTTAGCGTAAGTGGTGGGAGTTCAGGCCGAGATCCCAGTCGGGACTTCACAGTAATTGGACCAGATATGATTAAAACATTCCCCAGTCAGAGCTGGTTGGGCTGAATTACTTGGAGCGCTGCATGTGTCCTAAACTATCAACAACCTGCCACATACTGCAGACTAATGTGGCATATATCAGCGTCTGGAAACATCTTCTGTTCCTGCTGTCTCTCCATCTACATCGCCTCCTGTGATTGTCCAAGAGAGAGATTTTTGATCCTTTCTAACTACTTCATTACCCAAACACACACATATCTGATAGTAATATCACTGAATATAACACAGCCTCTCCAAAGCTCATTCTGTGATGTTTATGCAAATAAGCGATTAGTAATTGTGAAGTGTTGCCAATAATGAATTCCATGTTTGTGTTGACCTGCTGCGCAAGTACGAACATATCTGGGTGGTTTAGATGACTAACAAATTAGAAGAAATAAACCAACACCATAATAGCTGACAATGCGTGTTCTAATGTAAGTCAGAGGTTTTCTTCTCATGACACTTATTATTGGTATGATTAGCCTCTTAAAATGACCATGTCTGGCATATTTCAGTATGTGATTCAGAGCATATTCTCAAATCTCAATTGTGCTTTCTGCCTTAATAATTGACAGTGTTGTAGCACAAACTGTTCAAGCTCTGTAAATCCATGTTATGTCACTGGTGTAGCAGCAGAGAGAAGAAACCGGTCCACAGCAGCTCAGAGCCCAAAGTAGGGAAATAAAACCTCTCTCAGTTAAATACTGCCCCCTACATTTCAGCCTGTGTACTACAGTTAACCTGAGCAAACACGTGTGACACTGTATCTATTTTATTTTATTAATTATTTAATTTATATTTTTTATAATCTATTTTACTTAACATTCAACATTTATGTAAGCAGTACATTAATAAACATTAATAAATATAACTAACTTTTCTTTATGTAGATTGATAATGATTTTGACAGTTTATTTTATTTTATTTTAGTTTAGTTTAGTTTAGTTTAGTTTAGTTTAGTTTAGTTTCAGACAAAATCCAACAACAATTGCATAAACAGTATAAATAATGATTTTGACAAAGTATATTTATTGTATTTTATTTGTAACCCTTTTAATAGAGAAAATCCAACAACATGTACATAAATGGTACACATAAGTATCTTATTTAGAAATACAACAATACATATTATATAACATCTTTATATAAATGTATGACAAATGTGACAATATATTTTCTTATTTATTTTATGTTTGAATTTTTTTATTCACCCTTTTACCAGAGAAACTCCAACAACTTTTACAGACACAGTGCACAAAGTATCTTATTTAGAAAAACAACAATAAATATTGTTTAGATTTATTAACTGAAATTAATCATAATGTATTTGCTGACATTACTTAAAATGTATTGCCATATAATGAGGTTGCTGACATTATTTAGAGTGTATTGATATCTAACGACTTTTCCAAACAACAAAATGAAGAAATTATAATTATGGTGAGAGTATTGATTGTGCTTTCAGTGATTTTCTTCTGCAGATGCACGCTATTGTATTCAGTGACTGATATGTTAATGAATCCGGATTTTACAGAGTGCTGTTCGCACCGTTCAACAGCAAAACGCAGTAATCTAATTTGTATTTGTAATTTTATTAGGTGTAATCGTAAATGCTCGTCAATGTCCAACAGCAGCACAATAGGGAAGGATGAGTGTGCGTTAAAATTAATGCTATTAAGAAAAGCTTGCCTTCAATCAAAAGGCCATAAAACTCATCATTATCAGACATGACCCCTCTGGAGACCCATCCGCCCGCTCGCTAACCTGAGTTATGGCTCAAATCACTGCTTTCATATTCTACATGATATTATATGATCGGGACTGAGAACGCTACTGAAATGTCTTTGAGTTCTTCTCATCGTCTTCTCCTTCCAAAGCCAATTTCTGCTAGTTCCTGGTCTAAACTACAATGCTCCAAAAGAGTCTTTTCACATGGATGCCATAGAAGAACCATGTGGTTCTTCAACAAAGCCGAAATAGAACCTTTATTTTTAAGAGTGTACCATCCTGGAATTCCTAATATTCCCTACAGTATGCTAACGATGCTTTAACCTCTGACCTCGGCCGAGAAAACTATGAGTTGGAGAATCATAAAGGCAGGCATGGTGCTCCACGGGATCCCAGTCTGGACAATGGAGAACGAACCCGAGGGCATAAATCCCCCTCCCAGCCAGCTGCGGGCCTGGTCCGATCCCCTTGTCAAATTCCTGAGAGGGGTCTGGAGGAGCCTTCAGGGCAGAGAGGGCTGGCAGGGTGCAGGGTTTGTGGGAGTCTGAGGAGCCTCAAGATTTAGGTAGGACACGGGTACCGCAGGAGGCCTATTTGATGCACATTCTTGACCCCCTCATGCTTTTGGTGTCTCGTACGTGTAAGCGAGTAGGTTCAGCAAAAGTTGGACCAGCATATTACCCCCCCCTCTCATTTTTAGGTCTCATCTAAGTCTCAGCTTGCTTCATGCCAGGTTCGACTCCCAGAGTTTCCATGGATGAGGCTCGGGGAGCGCGGGTAATAATGTGCGCCTTTGTGAGGAAATTCAGACTGAGGAGCGGTGCACGCAGAGTTCAGGACGAGGTCGCGGGCGCTACGCTAGGGCCAGACACACATCTCATATCGGCGACTCGAGAGAGGAGAAGCACTGTCTGTCTGTAAGAGAAAAACAGCATGAATCACTACAGGGAGCGGGAATTGTGGTGAGCGCGGCAGTTCTTCAGTAGGCCCTCGAAATGCTGGAGTTTTCAGTGAGGATTTGTTTACTGAGACGAAAGAGTTCTTAGCATCTGTTTGTTTTAGTTGTTATCAGAGCTCTCATCGCACAAAACTCTGGAACAGCACTGAGCATTTGAAGATGAGCAGGAACGGATGTGGCCTTTCTGGATGGAGAGAAGAGAAAAGAGGTTTTACATTATAGCATTATAAATGCTTTTAGTGTCAAACTGTTACATCATGTTTATAATTGTCCTGCTAATATTCAGTACAACAACACATTTGCTCTTGGATTTTTGTCAGTATGTAAAATATTTAAAATATTATCTGGAAAATGATATAATAGTTTTCCGGTTCAGTAAACCTAAAGAGAAAGAATAATAATAATAAAAATATTATTTGTGTAGATTTTTTTTACATTAATTTATTTCTAAAACAGCTTTGCTGAGAATTATCTGAGATAAAGGTGAGTGATTGTGGCAAGGAGAAGATTCATATAAGTATGCTTTACAAACTTAATTAACTTAAATGTTATTAAATGTGCATTAAAGTTTGGAGTCTGTATGGTTTTTAAATGTTTTTGAAATAAGTATCTTAAACAAATGAAGACTGCATTTCTTTGATAACAAATAAATAAAAACTGTAATATTGGGAAATATTATTACAGTTTTAAAATTATTGTTTTCTGTTTTACTATACGGAAAAAGAAAAAGCTTACCCAAACTTGTCATGTATACCAAACTCTTACATAAAAGCAAAATCAAGCTTGCTGTTTTGCCTGTGCCTGTGTGATTTAAGTAATTCTCAGGCATTTGTAGCACATATACAGCGCTTGCATTTTCAGTGAGGATTTGTTTTCTGTGACAAAAGTGTTCTTAGCGTCTGTTTGTTTTAATAGTTATCAGAGCTCTCATCGCACAATACTCTCTAGCACTGAGAATTTAAAGAGGAACAGGAGCGGATGTGGCTTCTTTGGATTGAGAAAAGAAAAAAGAGGTTTTCTGGTTTGATGAAAACCAAATCCTGTATGCTGCTGCTTCAGCAGAATACCAAACGAGGAGAGAGGGGGACGTATGAAACGTTTGCCATGTTGTCTGTCGTTCTCTCCCGCTTCCTGATATACAGTGAATTTCAGCATTAAAGATGTTTCGTAATCAGTTCTTTCAATCAAGCAGCAGATTCTCAAGCAGTCCTTTGTTACGGTTAGTACTGATCCTTGAATCTGATTGGCTGAGTCTGAGTGACAGTCCAAAAGTGCTGATATACCGTCCAACCGAACTAGGATGTTTTTGCTCTGGTAATATCAGAGGTTTTCAAACTTTTTGCTGCTAGTGACCCCCACAATATGATGATCCATTTGTGAGGGATCCTTTTCAAAAATGTAAAGACAGCTATACAGTATTTTCATATATAAAGACCGCATATTTTATGTCTCCAATATTCACGGTCCTTTGATGTCGGTTAATGGTCCCATGATATCACAATGGTTGCAGGCTTGCTTTCTAGTGGCTTTGTAACTAATTATGATATAGCTGGGGACTAATTTCAGGTGCTGTGTAATATCATTGCGCCTGCTGCACCCATGGGACAGAAAAGTTTATTGATTATTACCCGGAATGAGAGTATAATTCCTAGCCATATCGGCCTAGAAAATCGCAACTTTTCATTTTCCGTCAGTCTTAGTACACAATGTAACTACAGAAAAGTCAAGCTTAAAATAGAAAAAATATCGAAACTCTTTTGTCATTATTGAGCGAGATGCTAACGATCTAATCATATTCAATGATCTATGCTAAGCTACGCTAAACGTGCTGCCAACAGGCCCGGAGATCGGCTGAATGGATTCGAAAATGGTCAAACTCAACTGTTTAACTCTTGGGGAGTTGGAAAATGAGCCTATTTAAAAAAAAAATAGTGGAGTGTTCCTTTAACAACAAAAAGAAAAATGTTACACACCTCAAACTTTTAAATGGTCGTCTATATCAATCTTCAAATATAAAAGCAATATCATTGTGTCTGTGGCCTTCAGTTTACAGCCAAATTACATTTCTGCTGATATTCAGTACGACAGCACATTTGCTCATGTGATTTCCTTAATTCTCATGCATTTGTAGCATATTATACAAGAGACTCCAGCAGGTCTTCAATGCAATGGTGCTCTCAGAAAATCCTTTGATTGTGAAACCTTTCTGGATGACAAGGCCACAGTTCGATGACACAGGCTCGTGAAGAGGAGGAATGTGCATCTCCGCCGAGCTAGGAGGCAAGCGATCCCGCCTCAGCCCCACCGAGGGGGCGTCTCTGGTCACTGTCCATTAGCTCTGACTGGTACTGCCCGCACAATGGGCGCACTTTGTCCAGGCCTGTCAGGGATGCACTGCGGTAGGCATGAGGGGGTGGTTCGGGAACCTTTGATCCGCAGCAGCTAACTCGCTGGGGTGTGCCGTGTTGGAAAACCGATCCTCTGATATTTCTGTCTCTGAGCATCACTGTGATCCAAACTATAGAGAGAAGGAGGGGGAGGTCGAGAGAGAAAAAAATTCAAAAAATCTGCAAATTATTAAAAGTTCTGCCTTGAACTGCTCTGTGCAGCTCAAATTTTCTACCCTCTTTTTTTGTGTTGTATGTCTTAATTAGATTTTTTTTTTCAAATGAGGGGGAGTGAGATAAAAGAGATGAAAGACGCTTTGTTGAGCATGTGTATCTGTAAGGTTTATATAGATCTGACTGAGTCTGACTGTCTCAGACAGGACTGTGGAAAAGCAATGGGTTATGGCCTCTACATGTTCTTATATGTCAGATGTGCATGTTTGAACTCTCTCTGTGTGTGTGTGTGTGTGTGTGTGTGTGTGTGTGTGTGTGTGTGTGTGTGTGTGTGTGTGTGTGTGTGTGTGTGTGTGTGTGTGTGTGTGTGTGTGTGTGTGTGTGTGTGTGTGTGTGTGTCTGTGTGTGGCGAGGGTAACCACTTGAAAGTGTTCACTGAAGTGTGATGACACGGAGACATGCTGATCAGTGCGCCCGTGAAACGGAGAATGGGAGTGTGTGTGAGTTAAAAGGCATAGTTCAAGCAAAAATGAAAATTTGGTCATCATTTACTCACCCTCATGTTGTTCCAAACCTGTTTGACTTTCTTTCTTCTGTGGAAAATGAAAAGATGTTTTGACAAATGTTTTTCTTGCATACAGTGAAAATAAAAGCGGTCATGTTGTTTTGGACCCCATTGACTTTCATTGAAAAAAAGTTGCAATGTTTTTCAAAATATCTTCTTTTATGTTCCACATAAGAAAGAAAGTCAAACAGCTTTTGAATCTATTTGTGGGTGAGTAAACAATTTTTCGTTTTTGGATAAACAATATTTTTGACCTTAAAAGAAAATCTATTCCAGTAGCTCCTTTTGTTTGTCTTGAGAAACTCAAGCTGTATTTAATTATGTTGCGTTTTGTCCAGTATTGCTAACTGTTATCATTCTCTTTTCTTTCTTTCTCTCCATATCTTCCACCCTCGTCTGTCCTCTCCTCAGATAAGATGGTTTCTTCCGCTCATTTGTAGACGGTCTCTTCGAATTCCTCTCGATAGCAATTGCTTCTCGGGTCAAATTATAACTCTTAGTGTGGCCCTTTAGACATCTATTACTTCCATTTAAATATTTAAGCAACAAAGTTTTACAAGCTCTCCCTTGGGTGCATTTAAGAGGGCCGATACTGCCTGCTCACTGTCCCATGATGAGATGAATGGCATGGTAGTGGAGTCATCCCAGATCGGGTAACTGGCCAAATTATGGCAGACACTAAGAAGCGCTTCTCACAATGACCTACAGAAAACATTCAACAAAAGACCCTATTCTAGAGCTGGACAATGAAGGAGGTCAGGGAAGACACCTGAGACAAGTGTCGGCCCAAAGGACGGAGTGTTCTTAAGACATTACAATACACATGCAAACACATGATATGCACATACAAATATACAAACAGTTATCAAGAGGATGCAGAACTGTCACTCATTAGAGTAGATGTGGATTGACAAGATATTGTCTTTTCTCTTCTGCGTCCTAGAAATTATTTGCTTTACTTTGTCAGATCATTCAGTTATTTTCCATACTTGCTGTGTTTCTATTCAAGGTTGACTTCAATGTCAAATACATTTTACTAAAACATATTTTTACTTAAATATCGACCATTGTGATACATTAAATGTTTCAGACCTGAACAGATTATTTGAAATGGAAAAATATCTTATGCTGAGCTGAAGTGAAAAAAAAACTTTTAAACTAAAACTTGCTTGTCATTTCCTGACATTTCTACTTGTATATATAAACTATTGTTTAAATGTTTGGGGTCACAATAAAGACATACACTTTATTTCAAGGTGTCCTTGTAGCATGTTACATGTACTTACTAGGCTATTATAATAACAATTAACTATGCATAATTACATGCAAGTAACCCTAATCAAACCCTAACCATGTAGTAAATACCTGTAGTTAATTAACATTACTCAGTACTTAAATGTATTATTACACTGTAACAAGCAATTTAAAATAAAGTGTAACCAGACATTGTTACTAATGATCTATAATAGAGATTATTTATATAGATCAGTGATTATCAAATAAATGATTTTGAACTTTCTTGTTCAAATCTTGAAAATAAATGCATAAACTATCACAGTTTCCCCAAAAGTACTATGCAACTGTTTAACATTGATAATAAGAAGAAATGTATCTTGAGCAATAACATTTAATACTTTTTTTTTTTGAGATCGCCACTGTCAATTTTTACTTGCTCACTAGGAGGTGAATAAAATAAATTCTATAAAACTGAAAAACTGCAAATACATTATAACTTTATAACATACATTATAAAACATACAATAAAGCCACAAAAAAGGCTGTGCAGTTTTTGCATGGTTGTCTTGAGACACCTACCCTTGATTCAGGCGTGTGTCCCTGTGAGAGGCCTCCTCGGCCCCCTGTCCGTATCATCTGTCATCATCATACTCAAAATTCTTTCACCTGCAGCCTAATCCCTTATTATTTACCAGAGAGCCAGGATGACAGCCATCTCTCTCTCTCCCTCTCTCTCTTTCACAATCGTATCATTACACTGTTCACTTTTACGTTTTGCAATGATGATTAATTTGAAGGGCATAACACAAATTGGAGAGAAATTACACAGATGACAGACAGTAAGGGGTCCTCATCTGGGTGAGAGCCAAATGGGCTAATTTGTAAAGAAGTTTTAGTGAGCTTGTTATGGATGTCACACTGATGTCAGACTTTGTTGCATTCTCCAGCCATGTTATTATGTGACCTTTTGACCTTTTGAGGTTGTAAATAAGGTTTAATAAGATTCTGTGTTATGCCTAGTCACAGGAAAAACATCATAGGTAAGCAAAGAGTCTATTAATAATGCACTATGGCGTTTTGTCAGCTGCCAGTAAACCACAGATCAGGGGCAAAAATGTGAGGCCATAGAGAAGAACTCTTCACCATTGATTCAATGGCAATTTCCCAGCATTGATTTCCCTTTGTTACCACCTTCCCATACGAGACATTCTGAATAATTGATAAGAAAACAATATTCTCAGCCTGAAGCCTGTTACACATGACAACTTACTCCCGGGTGGTTTTCCTACAGCCCCTGTAGAGCTATAGCTACAATTTTGGAGGCATAGTTTAGGTTTTAAGGACAATTAAAGAGTTTTTCTGTTTATATTCTATTCATTATTGCTTTCTGAGTTTATGATATTGTGAGATTTTTGATTGTATGGTTAAAAATAGTAAGTTCTAAGTGTACAATTTTGAGTTTGGGTCTGAAAATATAACTCTGTGCAGTCTATGCGTTAGATTTTCACTTTTATCCATATTGTTTTGAACATTGCTTTGTTGTATAAAATATACTGACTGCATTTGTAGCATAATGTTAATTAACACAGAACTGTTTCTCAGTTTTATATTAAAAGCAAAATGTAATCTCACACTAAGGTCCTGTAAATAAAAGTATTGCATTTGTTTGTACTTATTTTGAATATAATAAATTATGTTAAGTTGACTGATCAGCAAGAAATAATATTTTTATGGACTTTACAATAATTTGTAATCAGCATTTGTGAATTTATTTGATTTTATCCATTAAATACATGTTTGCCCTTTAGGTTGAATTCAGGTAAATTGGGACACTTTTACCATTTTTATCATTGGGACATTCTCAGTTATCTCAGTTCAGTTGCGTCAAATTCAGCATTGTAATATTTCTCAGTACTCTAAAGTAAAGTAAGACATTGAGAACATAACACTCTGACACAAACTCTCCATGGCTTGAGGTTTCAGAGGTGCATTGACTGTGGAGTTTATGAAAACAAACAGCAGACACCGGGCATTGAAGAGATCTCTGCTTACATATGGTTTGCGTTTCTTCAAATCTCTCAATGCTATCTTCCAGTCCTTCTCTCACAGAGACATTCTCAGATGGTCGGAACGAAAGATTCGGAAATCCAGTCTTAGATGGACTAGGAGGACCGGGACACTGGACAATATGTATCGAATCAAGCCACTCTCTTATTAAAATGCTAAGTGCATGTTGCTTTTGGAATTTTTCAAAGGCAGCATTTAGGGGAAGTTGTTACGCTGGGAATTATAGGAGCAGTCGATGGAAGAGGACAGAACGCCATCTGTGTAAACACACAAGAGCTTAGCATGGCTAGCTGCAGGCTATGCACTGAATGGCCTACGCTTGCTAAAAACGAAGCTTAGCAGAGATGCTAAATTAGAATTAGGGTCCAGTGCAGTTCTCTAAGAAGCTTTAAATTCACCACATTCAGAAAAGCTGGACGATTTTTTTGAAAGAGAAATTATATAAAGTTATATCTTGTTTTACGTCTCTGCTGTATATGTATGAATTGCATAGAAATCTTATGCCTGCGTTAACATTAAAGTAACATCACAAATCTGGCTGCTTTTCATACAGATTCATTTCACGCCAATGTCCAAAATGTTGTTTCTGTGCTTTATGTATTGTCGTGTTGACTGTTCTTTCTGTCCTAAAACAAATGTCCTGTCTTGAATGGTTTGTTTTCTTTGAAATTTTTATTGTGAATGTCAACTATATTGTTTTATTGTCACCATATTTTGACAGGCCATTCTCCAGCCTAATCTGATGCCGATAGTGAGATTTCAATCTTACAATGCAATATCATCCAAGGATATAGCACAAACATTTATTTCATGCACATCTGTTCTTGTGTGGGCTGCACTTGTCAGGCAAGCCACCTTTTCAGTAGCATGCCATCTTGTTGGATAATTATTTTATTCCTTTTTGTCACTAGAGTAGTTTTGCATCACATTGAGAGGAGGTCATAGTATGCATATACTCAAGTAATTGCATGTGGACCTCCATGTGCACTGCCACAATAGTTGAAACCAGCAACTTTTCCAATTGCTTCTGATTTATGCATGTCCTTTACAGAGCTGTCACGACATCTCACAGCATGCAATAAATTCTTATTCTTGTTCGACTTGTTTTTCATATCAGTAGAGCACCTTCTCCTGCAGGGCCAAACAGCTGTGATTTCTGTCGTTTACAGCCCTATATCATTATTCGCAATGTTAAACCACAGCTGTGAAAACAAATCTGAAATATAACTTAAATAGATATAGTAAACTACATTCTGTAATACTACATAGTATACAATAGTTATATAATATAATATCTGTTTAATATTGATTAGTTATACATTTTATTGTATTATTAGCATTCTCTCCATATATAATTGTAATATTTATAAATTTAACAATAATTTATAGCTACAAATATATATTATACATTTTACTATATTTAGATTTAATATTACTGCAATTGTATGTAAATGTAAAGTAAAATAATGTAAAATATGTTATAGATAAAACAATAATGCATTATTATTTTATATTATATGCATATTATGGAATTTTACATTGTATAATTGTACAATAGTTATATAATGTAATATTTAATTTAAATTTAATTTAATTTAAATGTAAATGTAATTGCATTTATTAAATTTTATAATTTATAATACGAATTCACAATAATTTACTTCATAGCTATTTTTAAACAATAATAGTTTATATTTTGTTATATTCTTAGTATAATTATTACTATATTAGTTTTAGTTCAGATTTCAGGTCTTAAGCTTCATCAGTGATTATAAATCAGTTTAATTTAGCAGAAACATCCGCTGTATCCTTCCGCTGACAATCTGAACTTTGACCCAAAGAGGGGTGAGTCCCTGACTAATTGAATTATGCTTTTAATCACACACACACAGCTTGTAAATATTGTTTTGAACTTCTGCCCCTCTTGAATCATCACTAACTATGTGTATACATAAATCCCAACAGAGTAAGATATGTCATTAAGACTTTACTCTTAAATATCATGAAAAATTAACAGGAAACACATCTGTCTGTCTGTTTATCTGTATATCTTAACTTTTTGCCTTAACTTTGCCTCTTTGTGGCTCCGTAGCGAACAGCAACTGCACATTAATCCTTCCAGACGTTTTGAATATAATAACAAAGGTGCCAGGATCTCTGTGTTCCAGTCAAGCATGTGCAAGTATTTCCAGAGCACCGCCATCCACCTGTTTGATCCGTACCTGCAGTGTTTTCCCCTTTGTGTTCTTTATAAGGGCTCAGCTGTGTCCACACGGACATGTGTCTGTTTTATTTAGGAAACCAGAGTTGAGATCCCACATCAGTGGGAGGGACTAAGGGACACAGACAGACACGGTGAAGGCCATGACTTTTTGAGCCTTGGTCAGGTCCACGGTCATGTCACTTATTGCATTGCTCTGGAATGAAGTGTGAACAAAACGTCTGCCATCATTTTACCTCCAGAAAGGCCCCATTTAAAAGCAGTGTTCATCTCGAGTTTATGAGGAGCCTTTAACAACTCACACATCATATTGGGAGAAACAGTATTTGGGAGAAATGGAAGATGTTCAGGGTAATCCAAGTTAACGCACGACGCTTACCGCATCTGTGCTGTTGCCATGATCGTGAGTGGAAATACTCCACAATGAAGGCCTTTCATTATCAAATTTCTCGCCGTTCGTATAAACCTTTTGCCAAGTGGCTTTCGCAGTCTTTAGGTCACTTCCACACGGAGCCAATTAAATGGCAGTGTACTTTCTTTATTAAAGACCTAAAACATCACAGGCTGTGGGAGACTGACAAGCCTAATGTGCAGGGAGCTTTATAGTCGAAATAAAATTCATACATATTTACTGAGATATTCAAAGTGGCATAAAAATGATTTCATCCATTGGCATCACGAAGAAACCGAGCAATTAAACGGAAGGGAAAATGTATTTGGATTCCGCATACGGTCCCATGAACGATTCCGCTCAAAAGCAAAAGAATCGGGAGATTTACGGCGGCAACTGACCCCGAATGCTCATGGTAGAAAGCCTCAGGAGAACCCGGCTCAGGCTTCATGCCAAACACTTTAAGATTTAAAGAGGTGATGAGGAAACTATCCAGATGAGAAGGGAACACATTGGTAGGAGCACAATAGCCTTTCTCTTCCTTTCTCTATGCGAGCAGAGTGGCCGACCTGCTTTCTCCCGGCTGCCCGTGTGGCTGTGGCTGTAGCTGTGGAGGTGAGGTGTTACCCGCTGGCCACTTTGCCCGTGTTGAGGATTATGTTTATAGAGATTGGAAAATGAAGCGAACGGGTAGGGAACATTAACCACCACAGGAAGAGCTGCTGCCAGGGCCTCCATTTAGGAACGGAAATAGAGAATTTGTCAGTGTAATCGGAAGGTAATTAGGTGAAGCGGAGCAGCCGGACCAGAGGAGCATAGGTTACCCCCCTTTGCTCTACTAGGTGTCAACTGCTAGCTGTCTTAGCTTGGCAGAAGTCTTAACCCACAATGGCAGGGTTTGGGAATCTGTGGTGGACCTGCCGGCTCACTGCACCACTGAAGAGCCGAATAACATGACATGATCACAAATAAACTGAAAATGTTTTTTAACCCAGCTTATCCTCAAACAGGAAACAGGGTCACGCTGAGTCGACGCATCATTTGTATTCTCAGCTGCTAATTGGCCAGCTCTTGAGTATGACATCATTAAAGATTAACGGATATGGAGAATGCTGCGTTCCTTTCCGAGCCGAACCGAAAGTCGGAATTTCTAGCTTATTTGTTGTTGTTGTTACTTGTTAATGTTCAACTTTTTTGTTATTAGTCGTGTAATGAATAATGTGAATAATTTGAAAACACATGTGCCAACAATCTTCCTCAACTTATAAAATGAAACATGTAATATTGCAATAAGTAACAGCTCTGTGGTTTAATGTTTGAAAGCAAAAACTATTTCAAAAGTCATGAATATTATACCTTTAAAAAGTTGTAAATAAAATTATAAGAAAATACTATTTTCGTTTTTACTTATACATTTCAAATGTTATTGTGTTACTTGCTGTTTCTCTGTAATAGTTCGTAACATTAAATTGCAATTTCTGAGTGAAAACTGTTTCTACTGTAATTTTATTTGTATTACACTTTTCACAAAATACATTATTTCAAAGCATTTTTAAAGAAAATCATGAGATTAATGTTTATAATAACATAATTTTTCTGTTGTTCTGAAAATAATAATAATAATAATAATAATGAAATACTTGAGTTTTCATTTTACAGTACAAGAGTATTGTTGCTGACTTGCTGTAATAATATTTATTTTTGGTTTGTTTATTTATTTATTTTTTAGATTTGATATATATATATATATATATATATATATATTATAGCTAGCTCATATAAAATAAAGGAACTTTTGACCTGTTGTCGTTAATTTTAATGCATTTTATAGAAAATCATTACTTTTATTATGAAACTTATTTTACAAAAAAAGCCCCCTCTCATTAAAATGCCATGACAGCACCAAAGGTCAAAGGTTGATTTGGTCAGGTGCAAAGGTTAACTTGCATTACACAGCTGTGGGCATCCACCAGTTACTTCAGCTGAATGAACCGTGAGTGAGCACAGCTTTAGGTCATGCAGGCCTGGTTAAACTCGGTCTAGCTGGGTTATGAGAAGTACAGTCTGAAGGGGTTTGAATTCTCTGAGGCGAGCACCTGAGCTCAGTGTCTGCTGACCCTTCATGACTGAGATATTACTGCTCCGGGCTGCTGCTCTGTGCAACCCCCCCTCCTGCTCTTTCTTTAGCTCCTTCTCTTTTTTGCTGTCGGCAGATTGAGCCTATAAATGAGGGGCTTTCAGGCTTTCATGCAAGATCACAGGTGCTTATTTAGAAAATTACAATTTTGCCTTTCCATAATTTCATGTTACAGCATTACCAGATCTTATCAAGAGCCGCCATCTTATTCCTGAGGTTGCATAATGAAAGATATTTTGCCCTGCTTCTCATACAGCAGCATACACACAGACCCGCTGGGGGCGAGAGGAACAGTTCTTCTGTAGGAGCTTGATCTGTTTTTGACTAGAAAGCATGGAAAGGTTGAGTGTTGCATCTTGAACTATTTTTTTCAGCGTTGTTCTTGCAGATTATTTGGCTTGAGTCATAAGATAAGATAAGATAATGCAAACATACATTTTGAGATATATTTAAATGCATTTGAAAATATTAACAATAATTTGTTAAATTAGAATTTTAAAGTATGTTTACATAAATATATTTTGTTAAATTTAGTTACTTATAATCCATCGTATTTTTTTAAATATACTTTCATTATAAATGTAATTATTATTTATTAAATTACCCATCATGTATTCTCTTTCCCCTCAAAGTACATTTTGTAATATATTTTGTTGCATGTGAATATGATTTCTGTATGTTTTTAAGGTTTTTAAGACCTTTTAAAGACATTTCAAAGACCAATTAAAGAAAATCTAAGTAATTAAGAAATTAAGAACAATGAGTTTTATTAGCAGCACTTCAAATTTAGAAAACACATCTTACAACCAGTCTCCATTATTTTTTTATTACATTTTAAATAAATAAATAAAAGTTTAACTAGAATATGTAAAGCAAACAACATGAGAAACAACATGATATAAAGTCTTGTTTTCTGAGAAATATTCAATATTCAAATTAAGTGAATTTATGATTTAATAAAAAGGTCAAATATCTGCCTAGGGGCTCAGACAAGTTAGGGTTAGGAAAACAAGTTTTCATACCACATTGACAAATATTTGTTTTCATTTTACTTTCTCAAAAAAACTAAACAAGACTTTTCATCTTCATTTTGCTTCATTTTATGCATTTGTACAGGAAAACAAGACAAAATACTGATAAAGATCATTTTTATTTTGTATTTAATTTTTTGCAGTGCAGGCAACATTTAATGCCATGACTTTATAAAGTTCTATTGAATTTTTTTCCACACTAAGACCGTTTAAGGCTTTAATTTGTGGAACGTAAAATTAAGATTTTATATTTTGCATATATGCTGAATGGGGTAAAAGTAAAGTAAAGTAAAAAAGTAAAAAACTAATTTGAGACATTGGGATTTAAAATCTAATTTAAACTTCAAAATAACGTTTTAGGACTTTCGAGCAAAAACATTGGAAACATTCAAATTCTCCACTATTTGAAAAAAAAATGAATGAAAGATTAATATGAAAGTATCAGAAGAATTGTATTAAATTATAAAAATGAAAGCATTTTCACTGGTGGTCTCTGATATTTGAACCCTCTGTATCTTGTAAAGCCAGATTTGTCAGATGTAACCAAGGCATCACATACCAGGCAGTTTATCATGAACAGCACACAACTATGACATGACAAGTGGAAGTGATTTAAAGTGAGCGGTCAGCACCCTGAATATGTGTGTGAAAGTCAAGACACTTCCTGCTGTGTCCTTTACAAACAGGAAGTTTAAATCCTGGGAGAAGACAGTGTCTGAGGTACTTGCGTTTGGAGAAATATTTTACAGGATTAACCCAGGCCACGGCAAACTATTTTCAGCAAAGGTTTTAGGGTCCATGAAAGTTGAAGAAAACTTCTCGAAGGCTAGAGGTGAACTGCCATGTGTTGATGCTGCAAAAGTATTTTTTGTTGTGCAGTTTCTCAGTTATATAATAATCCACCGAGGCAAATTTCTTCTTGTTCTTTCTTTTCTTTTCTTTTTTTTAGTCGAGGCTCCATAACTCAAATACCTCCATCAAACCTTACATGTTTTTCGGGGGATGTAATTTCAGCCACTTAAGGATCATTAAAAAGAGATCATATTAAATATCGGCGGTTAAGAGGCGTACTGAGAGAGGATAGAGACAGAAATAATGAGGAGATTTGTTTGTCAGTCAAATTCTGACGAGCTCAATCCCTCTAGCTGTCTGAGGGCGAGCGGAGGGTCTTTTTCTTGTGCAAATCTACCGATGAAATGTTGACAAAACAGACAATTTTGTGTAATTTTCTTGGTGGCACTCTTTCAGCGAGCCGGTCAGAACCCCATTATTTGGCGTAGCACCACGCCGTGACCTTTGACATGTATCTGGTCCCGGACTTCTTCTTCTTCTTCTTTTGCGATTCGGTGAAGGGACGTAACAGTTGTGCCTTTCAGGTCAGGTGGACGCGGCCTTGGAGTTTAAGGCTGACGGGCTATAAAGGATCTCTTTGTGTGTCTTTCCCCTGCGGAGCATGAGCAGAGGGATAAGAAATGTGGTTAATGGCTCAGGAGTGGGCTAATCATCGGTTGCCATTACTGCTCCAATATCAGCAGGGATGACAGACTTATCAATGACAAAGGGCCCAGGTGAAGACCCAGACCGGCCCCTTCAGTTTTGATCTCTGGTCCGCAAAGCAGGAGCTTTCATTCGAGCTAAGCACCAGTCAGTATACTTCTTTCTGTCTCCTTCATTCTCTCTTTTCTCTCCATGTGCCAGGAATCACTCATCCGCTCTCCCCCCGTTCAGGCCCCCACGTTGTGTTCTCTCAAGCCTCAGCCATTATATCCACAATTTGGCTTAATTTCTTAGGCAACTGCAATGTGATAATGCATCTCTGTGGAGAGGATATAAAATCTCATGATTGTTCTTTTCATTTAACCTTTTTTGTTCCTTGTACATTGTGTAGGGCACAAAAAGCAAAAGCAAAAACGAGTACTCTGGCTTTTACTTCATCAATGAAATGATTCTTCTTTTAAAAATAATGACAGAATATTAAGTTTGTTTTATTTGAAAACTTGCCTTTAAACAGTATATTGTGTTAAGAATACACAAAACAAAATAGAATCTTAAATATAAATACAATTTGTTATATATTGGGTACAATCTAATTGTACCCAGAGCTGTCGCTCTGCCCAGCGACAGCCCCAAAACATCACTGCTCTAGAGGAGATCTGATGGAGGAATGGGCCAAAACACCAGCAACAGTGTGTGAGAACCTTGTGAAGACTTACAGAAAACGTTTGACCTCTGTCATTGCCAACAAAGGGTAAATAACAAAGTATTGAGATGAAATTTGTTATTGACCAAATACTTATTTTCCACCATAATTTGCAAATAAATTCTTTAAAAATCCTACAATGTGATTTTCTGGTTTTTGTTTTCTTATTTTGTCTCTCATAGTTGAGGTATACCTATGATGAAAATTACAGGCCTCTCTCATCTTTTTAAGTGGGAGAACTTGCACAATTGGTGGCTGACTAAATACTTTTTTGCCCCACTGTATATATATATATATATATATATACACACCTTATTTTAAGATATAGTAAAAAGTATATATTCTCTCTCTATCTCTCTCTATCTATCTATAGGCTATGCATGTGTTACAACTCTAAGGGATATGTGTTTGGTTTGGGGTGTGTTTTTGTTTTGTTTCATCTCTTTCTCAGGTAGTGTTTCATCTGCGTGAGTGAGTGGCAGCAGGTGTACCTGATCAACTGATTGAGTGAGAGGCAACAGGTGTGCCTAATCAACACTCAGTACATGGAGGATAAGAAGGCTTGATTTTCACACTGTCAGGCTAGCACATCCGTGAAGCAGACCTCTGCCAACCAGTCAGCCCAGCAGAACAGAGATAGCCCAGTCAACCGGTGGGTTGAACTTCGACTTGGACGGTTTTGTGAGTTCAGAACAGTGTCTGACTTTTAAACCTCCATAGTGGAGAAAGGACTGTTCACTGTGATTCATTTAGCATTGAATTTTGCTCCTTATCGCTTAGCCTGAGTGTATTGTTGTTTTACTTTGTTTGCTTGTTAATTTCTTCTGAGAAAGAGTTCTGTGTTGGTTTTCTTTGGCCCATATTGTAATAAATACACTTTTCAGTTTGTACTTTAATTTGACTTCCTGTCTTTTGCCCTGGTTTATTTCTAACTATGTTGCTCCTCCTCCCCCTGGATTTACTATCATCTGGAGGAACGTAACCGCATGTATAAAATGTCAAAATCTTGTATTAAGGTATTCAATAGGAATAAGAAGTTTGTGAAGATGACTGAAAACAAACTGTGACAGTCTAATGGTTATGTTTATCTACCATCGTCGCCTTTTGCAAATGTTATTAAACTCAAAAGCCGAATAACTCCGATCACCCACTGGGTGCCAAATGAGAGTTCTTTATTTCTTAAATTCAATCACCACACTGTTTCTGTGTGGGAAACCCCACATCAATATGCTTCAGGCATATATTGCATGATTATCATTTGTCATTAGAGCTCGTTATATTTGGGTGCAGAAGTGGTGATTAGGTGTAAAATTATCAAGAGAAGAGACAATGAACTACAGATGGGAGTTTGAGCAGGCCAATCATTACACACATGTATAACTTCCAATGAGAATATCATTTGCTTCTATGGACAAAGTGTGATATGAAATTAATGTTTCAGGATTACATCACAAACTCTTACATCATACTTGTAGTCATGATTATGTCAGTTTTAAACTTTTATTGTGCATCTCACAGCCTTTATAAAATACTAACTCCGAATAATTAGTCTTTTGCTCATATTAATAAAAGCACCGTGGCTTGCAAGTAACTGAGGATGTTGGTTTGTGGGATTTTTAGCGGCTTTATGAACACACTGAAATGTGTCTAGGGAGGAAGTTTGAAACGAAGCAAATTGAGTTTTCCAGCTAAATAAACAGTTCTTTTCAGC
This sequence comes from Gymnocypris eckloni scoliostomus, assembly GCA_027564155.1. Taxonomy (NCBI): domain Eukaryota; kingdom Metazoa; phylum Chordata; class Actinopteri; order Cypriniformes; family Cyprinidae; genus Gymnocypris; species Gymnocypris eckloni. The sequence goes on from CM050420.1 coordinate 12,774,964, forward strand.
ACAAAAATACTCTGAGAAAATGATTTGAGAAACATATGTTTTGCTTTTTAAATAAAAAATGCATTCAGCAACTTTAAGCACAAAGGATGTGATTTTTGTTTTTAAAGTAGTGCCTTTGTAAATGTGTGAATTACACTGACAAAACACGTGAGATATGAACATGCTCAACAATCTGATCGCCATATAGTATGTTTCAATCCCCAGCTTTGCCAAATAGTAACCTTAGAGGAATAAGTCCTGCACACACACACACATGCACATGCACACCTGGACAACCCGAGCCTTTCACCGGCAGTCGTGGTGAGGAGCAGGTACTGACAGACTCAAACACCTGCTATTGGAAAGTATGTTCTCCCTCAGTGATCCTGGGTTTTACAGGACTGGGAGGCTATTGTTCTGTCCCGGTGCTGACAGCCAAGGTATTTCTGGACTCCTGGAGCACATACAAAAAAACAATGGTCAATTCATGTTAGTTAGTAGCCTATAGGAAAAATAGCTTTACTATTTCAACTCACTTTCCAGATTTGAACATAGTGTGTTACTAAAATGTTGATAGTATAACACAAACCAGTGTTTTACTTGTATTAGAAAATGTCTGAAATCCTTCAGTATAATATCTTTATCTGAGGGTCAAGCTAGGCTTTTGAAGAAATCTAAAGATCAGTTAACACCCTGCAGTGACATTCACCTGTGACACGGTGCTGGCTGGCCGAGAATGCAGTGCACCTGTAAACCTGAGGTACTCTGATCTCTATCTGCAGCTATCAACGGCAGACCATCAATCATCACAGGGCTTTTTGATCTATCATTGGCACGGTTACGTTTAAAATCGTTTTTTGTGTGTTTTGAAGGAGCAAAGTATAGATTTTTGATGTATAAATCTCATTAGTAATGACCAACATCCATCTCTTGGTTGATTTATTGATTGATATAATCAATAGTTTCATCACTGAAAATAAATACAGTTGTATACTACCATTCAAAATATCTTATGTTCACCAAGGCTGCTTTCATTTGATCAAAAATACTGTAAAATGGAAAATAAAAATCTGAAATATTATTGCTATCTAAAATAATACTTTTCTGTTTTAATGTATTTAAAAATACACTGAATTTGCAGCATCACTAATCCAGTCTTCAGTGTCACATGATCATTCAGAAATTCATTCTAAAATGCTGATTTGCTGCTCAAGAAATATTTCGTATTATTCAGAATGTTGAAAAAAGTTGCATTGCAACACTGAATTAAATGAGAATTTTTTAAGTAAAAACTAATGAAATTGTATTCTCTGTTCTTTTGTTTTATTTACAACTTCAAAAAAATAGTGTGCTGCTTAATATTTTTTTGTGTAAACTGTGATACATTTACAATGAATAGTAAAAACACACATTTTATGTGAAGTAGAAATGTAACATTTGTAAGTAGAAATGTGTAAAACTTTTGATTAATATAATGTATCCTTAGTGAGTAAAATTACTTTCATTCAAAGCCTCCAAACTTATAAACAAGTGTTTTTCGAATCAATACTTTTACAAAAGATAGTTCAAAAGGACACCTTGTATGTGATCCTTATGTTATCCTTACTGAATAATTATTACTTTCATTCAGAGCCTCCAAACTTTTAAACAATAGTGTTTTTGAGTCAAATATGTTGACTATAGGAATTTTAATCACATACTTAATTTGGTGTTTTTGATCCCTGCTATATGCAGACTTGGGAAAGTCTAGAAAATAATCATCCAGCTAGGCCTGTCTTAAGCAGGAGGGGAATTTGCAAAGTCACCTGGACTACAAATCGCTGCAAGGCACTTCTGAGCTCCAGGGCCACCCCGATCGGGTCCCCAGCTCTGATCCCGCTCAAAATCATCCCCATTAGCTTACCGCCGAGGAATTCTCGGTCAAGTGAATTGCGCAGTGGCTAACAAAGCCCTATTTCAAGGAAGATTACAACTTCAACAGGAAACCTTTTGATGAGCGAGACTGTTTGAAAATGTTATCAATATCACCATCACCCCTTGGGGTCAACAAAACCATTTCTAATCACCCCATACCTGTGGCTATGTATTTTTCGTGTTTGTGTATATGTGTATGTGAGTGTGTGTGGTTCTTTAATGGGGGGATGGGGTTGCTTGAGAGAGAAAAAATGGGTGAATGATCTTACTGTCAGAGAATAGAAGAGAGACTTGTTTAACATGGGCCGCGCTCAAGAGCACGTGCGATGACAAAGCGATTTTGCTCCTTACACCGGTCACCCACCTGCACTCAGATTAGGTCAGATATTCGTTTCTGAGGCCAAGCTGTCCCTCAAATAAGATGATGGAAAAAAGCTCATTGTGGATAACATTCTTTCTCGGCTGAAGTGGAAAAAAGTGCAACAAAAATATAACATAAACCTCATTATGTTGCAGTGGGAGGAACAATGGTGCTGTTTAGAGACTTTTACTACTGAATGTTTTAAGTTACATGAACTATATTATGTATTTTTTTTAATTACCACCAGTAATTTTTAGGCATCTGAGGGCCAAAATGATTTACGTCGGCCTGTCTATTTAGTGCAAACGCTACAATCATTTGAAGCAACAGAAAAGGCTAAAGAAGGCATGTGATTGGTTGCAGTAGGATCGTGTGAGTGAAAGGACATATGTAAATATTTTAACAGGCAATAATGTTTGAATATGTGTAAAATGTCAAATATTTCAGGACAAACTGTAAATGACAGTAATTCAGTCCAAAATTAAATCTGTAAACTTGATATGATTATAGAATGCACCAAATGTGCCCAAAGGCATGCTGTATTTGTAGTTTAAATATTTACTTCCAGCAAATAAAGACATAAATAAACACATATGTGGAATTTCAAACAGACCTCTTTGCATAAATTGGTTCATCTCCAAATATATCCTTCTAAATGTAGCCCTTGAGACTATGTAAATGAATCAAAAGTTTTGAAGCACATAGCTATGGCATTATAAAGTTTAGCAAATAGATACACGTTTTTTTCCCAATGGAATGGTCCTTTGTAATGTTAATGTTAATTATTGTAAAAGAGGTCTGTACCAGATTAACTCTTAAAAATAAATGTTCTTTAGCGGTCCTTTCCAGCACCTTGGGTTCACGTTATGCTTTGCAGAGCTTTTGAGTTGGCTCTATGACTGAAAAGGTAACATCACATAGTCTTCATAGGCTATCAATGTATTGGTTTTCTGGCTTCAGTACAGATAACTTGAGAATAAAAACGTACCAAAAGTTTTTCTAACTTTGCTATCTTGTCGACTGACATAAATGTAGATGTTACAGTGCTGCAGAAAAGCATATTCAAATAGAGTAAATAAATACTCTAGCATATGTAATACGTTATTTTTGTAATTTATAGATATGATTATATAACATAATTTATGACTATATAGAATAGCCTTAATAATTTCGGTTGTTGTTTACTGAACAAAGCGAACAGACGTCTTCTCTTTTAGCTACTTGTTAATTTAGCCTATGGCGCCCTCTGCTGTTGGATCCAGTAAAACAGCTCGAAACTGGCCAGCTGAAGGATGCACGGGTTATTATGACCTCGTCCCGAGTTTGATGAGAACACTTTATACGAGCTTAGACTTTTTGAAGTTCAAAAGATAGGTTAAGCAGATCAATTCTTCTCCCTCATGCTATATGTGTTTTATCTAAAATACAGTATTGAATTAATATGTTATATTGTTTTAACATTTTCTCTAAAAGGCACCAAAAATGAAATAAACAAATAAATAAAAATACATAAATAAATAAATTGTAAGCTCATGTTAAAGTATTCTGAAATCAATAAAGCTATTTCTCCTCTAATCTATAATGCAGTTGTATTACATTTTCTATTATTATTTATTTTTATTGTTGTTATTTTATAAGTTCATAATTATTATATTTATAAAATGAACAATATTATATTATAATAAATAATTATAATTAACAATACTGTTTATTATAATTATTATTCAAATATGTTTATTTTATTTTATTATATATATATATATATATATATATATATATAATTAAAATAATAATAACTATTATAATTATTGTTTATTTTAATTATTACATTTTTAATAAGAGTTCTGTATTAGTAAGTAGACATTATGGTCCTTTAATGATTTATAAACCGGCCTCAAAATCTGGTTTAGAAGGTATTCACGGAAGTGAATTCTGCATACCCTTCACTGAAATGATTGCAACAAAGCTAACATCCTTAACGTTAAACATACACTGCCTGACCCTTGTACCGAGAAGTGGAAGGGAAGGGGTGAGCCTTACCGCTGATCTCTATAGCATCTACCGAGCGATTTCCCTTATCGCGCGTCAAGAAACTCGAGAGATACAGCACGGAGTCCCCTGGAGACAGCACGGGTCCACTTCCGGTTGGGCAGAGCTGGAAAATAGCAACGGCTAAGGAGCACAGCTGGGGAAGGAGGAGACCAGGCTGAAGCTAAAGCGAGTCGCTGTGCAGAGGAATGGGCGACGTTTGATCGGAGAAGGTGAGACGTGATCATTTTAATTGCGCTTTATGTTCGCTCAGACGTCATGTTTGTTGTATTTGACGCGGTTATACCGGACGCTTCTAAATACATGTCGCTAACCGGCTAACTTGTTAGCATTCCGTGACAGCTTAGGTGCGAACTAGCCTGGCAGCAAATTTAAAGAGGGAGAGTTCGCATGCAGCGCTGGGAAGATTAACGTTACTTCTTCGAGCGAAATTGTCACGATCTGACCATTTTACACCGCTCGTTAGCTCTTCAACGTAGCTTAACGTTATATGTTTATTTTCCCCTCAGATGCAGTCAGTGTTAGCTGCCAACCTCCACATTCCACGTCCCCTCAATCACACTTCCACACCCTCCTAACGTTATTTGTGTTTAGACAAGTAAAACTTTTGATAACAACCGGAGACGTGATGCAAAAGTATCTTACTCTAACTTATTACGTTAAGGTATTTAAATATCGGAAGTGTTATTCATTGACTCTGTCATAAATCTAATAAGTTGCCTAACGTTACCTAGATAACGTTAGCTTTTTTAACGTTAACGTACATTATACATCCGTTTGATGGTGCCTGTTATGCCCAAAAATGCTGTCTTTTTAGGCAGCTCACTAGGTTTTAAAAAACAACCAGAGTTAATTGAGCTGTTACTGATTTATTTATTTTGAAGATGTTAATGATTTATTTTAAGTTAAAGTGAAACTAGATTTAATTAGCTTAACTTGATCGTGAAAAAGCACAATTAATGTATTCAATTTATAACATGTGTTTAAGGGAATGACTTTGTCACAGGTAGCCTAGTTTTAGTTTGCCCAAAATGAAAATGAAAGGGTTAACTTAGTTGTCCTAATTTTCTGCCTGTCATTTTGTGAATTGTCCCTTTAACTTCCACATATCACAATATAACAGTGCAGTATCTATAATATAAAACTTATATTAGCAATTTGGCATACAGGGAAATTAAAGTTATGAGTGTTGTGCAAGAATGAGAAAATCGTTTTTATAGTTTCACTTTCAAAAGTTGTTCATGTACCATAATGATTTATTTTGCTGTGAATGTGTTTTTTTATATTTTTAAAACTGCTTTTTTGACATTGTTTTGCCTGTTCTTATGCTATGTGATTATATTGTCTCTATTATAATACTTGAAATGAATTCATACTTCACACAATATAAATGTACACTCTAAAACACACTGGGTTAAAAACAACCCAATTGGGGGTGTTTTAACCCAAGGGCTGGGTAAATATAGGACAGAACACATTTGGGGTTAATTTTAGCCATTAAATTGGGTTATTTATTTAACCCATCATAAAGCGTTGATTTAACTCAGCTGATGGGTTGATTCATTTGTATTATAATACTAGCGTTTTTTTACTTTATGCATAAACTAATGTTTACAGATTAACTTAAATCATCTAAACTTTTGTAAAATACTCCACAACCACTGGTTTACGTGATAACTTCCTTTATTTTCTTTTATTTCTCATTTACAGAATTATTTATCTCGTTTTTATGTAAGCTATATACACATTGCCCATTTAATCTCGTTTTACAAACATTAGAAGTAAAGGTTAAACATTAAACCGATGTAATTCACGAGTAAGTCGACCACTCTGTAATTCTGTTCCCACCGTATAGCGGCGCTGGTTCTCGCGCCCGAGCTGGAGTCGTGTTCAGCGGGAACTGCTCACGGATAAGAACGCCACCCTGCGTTTCACTCATGGACGAAATGTACTGCGATTGCCTTCATAACCTGCCCAAAAACAAACAGTAAACAGCTCTGAGGACATATTTTACCATCCAAAGTATTTGTATTCTGTATCTTTATAAATATTATAGTTTATTTTATGCAAAGTATCAGACTCTTCATCACGCAATAAGGCCCGACGCGACTCGAGCGACATTTGTTTGGAGATTCACACCGTGCGCCTGTATATTGCTCTGCATAAAATTGAACGATATACATCACAGAAACGATTTTATCAATAAAATCAAATGTACACAAACCTGTATACAGAAGAAATGCTTCAATTCGATGGCGCTTAGAACTGCTCTCTTCAGAAGACGACGCAAAATCTCTGCGATAAATAACCCAACCGCTGGGTTACTTTAACACAGGATCTGAGTAACACTAAAAAACTACCCAAACATCGGGCTGTTACATTTGACCCAGGGACTAGGTAACACCAAAACTACCCAAACACTGAAAAAATAACCCCAAAAAATGACCCAAAAGGCTCAACCCAGCATTTAGGTTAAAAAAATAACCCAGGATTTTTTAGAGTGAACTGAGGTTTAAAGGCTAAAGTGTTAAAGGCCGGGCAGATAGGGTTATAAACTCAGCTGATAGTTCACATATAAAACAATTATCTGTTATTAAATGGTCATCTTACTCTTAAAAAGATTGTAGAAAATTAATTTCCTTTAAAGCTGCTTTGCAATGATTGTATCATAAAAAGCGCTATACAAATAATCTTGAATTGAATTGAACAAGAGTTTCTTTACTTTTCCACATATGTCTGCTTTAGTTTTCAAGTACTGTTTAAGTATGTTAAATTGCTTGCGTTTTTCCTTATTTGTTAGTCTTTTTGGATAAAAGTGGCTGCTAATTGGCTAACTGTATTTTACAAATGCAGGTTAGTAGGTTAAACGTGTAACAGTATTTCAAAAGAATAATAGCGCAACAAAAATAAAAAACAAATTCATTCTTTACATAGGGCAACTGATTTTGAACAATAAACTTTAAAGACAGATCTGCTTCGCGCTACAAGGTTGTTGCGATGTTGTTGAAGCCCACATTATTTCAACTAGCTTAGTAAATTGCACCCACTCCAATGAATCACTGCATATTATGTAGTCAGTCTGCTTGTGTTCTCAAATTACAAAAATATTTGTATGCGTAATATACCATTTTTTTAATTTAAATAAAAGTAAAAACATATGGTTTCTATATTATTAACATCTATTATTAACATCTATAACTCAATAGTTCTATACGTTTCCATCAATTCAATTGTGACATTCGCAATGCTTCATGGGATTGCAGTTCTTTCCGATAAACACACAGTCATGACATTTTACTGATTTTCAGAGACCTTTTTTGCTTCAAATTAAAGTTTGTAATGTTGTGATTCACCTCATAGCTAATTGGCTTGGTTCATGACTTACAACTTTTAAAACATCTATGGCAAAAAATGTATGGAAAATATACTCGAACCAGCAACGCAGGGAAAAAGTGGGTGGCCACAGTTGTGTTCTATAGGAAGGTTCAAGGGTATGGGTGAAACTTGCGTAAGAACATTCCGTGTTTTTTTTAGCTTGTTTTTTTTTACTCAGGTTCTATAGAAACCTCTGGCATATGTTCAAGGTGATTGTGTACCTGAAATATGTCTTCTTGAGCAATAGCCTGAAATTGAAAGTACAAATATTTGTATTTGCTCATCAGGAAGTTTAAAGGCTCTTCACTGTGGATTTCCCCACTTCCTTGTCTTTTTAAAAGGCGTATTTCGCTCACTAATCATATAGGTGCGTTTATGGCATATCTGGAGGCATAAAGGTTCCTCCTAACCACTCTGAATGTTTCCCAACCAGGCTTGTCTGAACAGATGGAACCAAACCAATTAAGCTATGTGCATGAGGCATTATTGCTTTGCTCTCGATAAACCTTTCATTTTTGTGGCTGTGGCTGCTTCTCCTCAGCATTAGCTGTTAAAGGGTTTTGGTTTGAAAGTCCTCCTGTTATGGCAGATTTATAGCATGTAGAAAAAAAGAAGGCATTTTCTTCTATCTTACTTACACAAGACATCACCTCCGCTGTTCCAGCTTTTGTTAGCTGCTTCTGAATCTAATGACTTCTGCTGTGAGTATAATACTTGAATGTTTTGGGAATGCTGAAGAGCAGTTTGTCCCTGAAGCTTGCGGTTCAGTGGGCTTTGGCTGTGTGTTCCTGTCTCTTGGCCAGCTTCAATGGGGATTGACTTGGGAAAGAAGAAAGGATGCCTTTGACCTGCGCACCCGAAGCAAAACAGAATGACTTGGTGGTATTTTTATCCACTCTGATTATGCCTGTTAGATATGCAAAGCCTGGCTGATTTCCCTTGCCAGTTCCTTTATAGCGATTCTTAATTATCCTTTCGAATTTGTGCAGCAGTTTCCCTTTGATGTAGCTTTTCTTTTCTTGCCATCAGAATGGCTGGACTCGTACATGGCGATGGGAGGAGGCACAAAACAGGCCTGGTCTATGTTCCTAATGCACATTGGCCTTTTTATGATCTTTCTCCAGTCACGATCGGGAGCAATATGTTAGTGTTTTAACTGAAGATTCCTTTAGTGTAGCCTCATACCTGGGACCAAGGATGTTACCCAGAGCTTCTGACCCATTTTTCGGTAGCCGTTCGAGCTACCTACTGCTGTGTTGTTGAGTTATAGCCTATATTATCATTATAGATATGCTCTATCTCGGTTTTCTTTTGTCACAAAAAAAATAATTTACTGCGTAGACAGACAACTTTTATTAAGACCCCATCTTGCCTGTGATAAATTAACTCTTTAATTACACCGACAGCAGCAGTTTAGGCAGTTTTCAGTTTAAGACCTAATGTGCGTATATTAGAATATATGGACATAATGTTTTTGAAGATACTTGCTATACTTCTTCTAACAATGTGTTACTGTGATAAACCACACTGCTCGGCGTACTCGGTGTTCTCATGGTAGTTTTTGAAAACAGTGCCCCACAAAGCACTCCTCGCCACTTTTATTTCCTCTCACGGCCTTTTGGGTTCCTCTTGCCAGACTGTGCATGTTAAGCATTTTTGGTAGTACTGGACTAGGTTTTATTTTGCAGGATAGGCTAAAAGCTGCTTATCTTGCAGCAGGCCTTCTGCAGTGTTCATTTGCCAATGCTGATATGGCGGTTTTCAGTCTTAACGGCTTGCTCAGTGAACCGGTAATGTAAGTTTTCCCGGTTAGCCTTGAGTTTTTATTTTTCCTGTTGTTTATGGATTTTGGGTAGTGTGTGTGTTTTAAGTTTTTATTGTGCCTGTGATTAACTGGATCTGATTGCTAATATTTGGGAACCAAAAGGGACTAGGCTAAAACAAATTGTACCACAATGACTTTAAAGAAGGCTAATTTAGATTATCCTAAAATAGATTAATTAGGCTGGGACAGTGTTTACCTAATTTCATCATCATGTTTGGTCTGGTATGTAATACAAATGCATGTGAAATTGCAGTTTTAGAAGAAACAAACATGCTGATCCACGAGTTAAGAGATCCAATAAGTAACTTATGATTAGACATGAAGATGTGTCATGCAGTGAACCAAGGCAACTCAATCACTTTAACTGGAACAGCTCTGTTGATGCCAAAAAATAGCCTTTGACATGCACATTGACTGTTGCCAAATCTCTTATATCACTGTTGACACTGTTGCATTATCTCATTGAGAAATTGCTAACCTTTAACAGACTATCTTTTCACCAATCCACCGTATAAATATGCTCCTTGGTCTGTTACTTATGCAACCCATAGTTTGAGGAAGTAGTTTCATGATTTTATTGTTTTTATGATCGAGAGTTAAAATCCCCCTCAACTCTCCACTTAGGACACGAGCCTGAGAGTACCAAATCTGTGATTGCATCTCGCTGGCGTGCTGTCAGGACACTTGCCCCCTTCGGGTCCACCAGATCAACTGAGTATACATTTTCTGGCAATCTGTCAAACTTAAGTTTAGCTTGGTTCGCATAGCAGTGGCGCAACGCCTTTCTGACATGACTTCTGCATGTACATGTGGTAAAGGACATAACAGGAATTACTCGTTTAACACACATTTCCACTTATTTTATACACCAATTCTGTTTTCGATTTCATTCATAATCTATTTATTCTAGGGGATGTGCAGTTGAAAAATCTGTCTGAATTCTTCATTTATCTGGTGTAATTCTACTGATTTCAGGCTCACCTGACCCTGATTGAAACAGTTTGTAAGACATGATAATATAATGTAAGACATGATAATATTGACAAGATAAGATCTCTGGACTAAAGTTGGGCTATTCAGCTTGATAATGGGGGCGGAATTAATATATTGGAAAACATGTAGGTACAATACCATTTAAAAGTTGTATGTTTTTTTTAAATAAATGAATATTTTATTCAGCAAGAATGCATTAAATTGATCAAAAGTGACCTTAAAGACATTTTGTGTTGTTAGTATAGACTTGTATATCAAAGAATTGCTGTTTGTTTTACATTCTGTTCGAGTAAATCTGAAAAAGTCAAAGTTTCTGCAAAAAAATATTATGCAGCAAAGCAGGTTTCAATCTTGATAATAATAAGAAATGTTTCTTGAGCACCAAATCAGCATATTAGAATGATTTCTGAAACATCATGTGACACTAAAGACTGGATTAATGGCCGAAAATTCGGCTTTGCCTAGGGATGTTCATTTTGGTTATTTTTACTAACCGGCAACCAACGTTCGTTTACCGATTATTAGCCGTTAACTGATGCAATTATTTTAAATTGAACCAAATTAAATTAGAAAGAATAAGTGTCTGTGACCTGTTAAAAATACTAACATTTGTTTTTCGGGGGTATCATTTTACATGCGCAAAAAGCAGCAAATAACAGAACATGAGGATTCACATAATCATATCACATCAGGCACCTACAGCGCTTCTGCGAGCGGATAAAAACATAACACAGCTATATATATATATATATATATATATTAGGGCTGGGCAATATGGAAAAAATATAATATCACAATTTTTTTTTTTTTTATCACGATTCTTTGTCATGCTGGTCTTACTATTTAGCAAGTTGTCTGAGCAGTACAGCCAAACTAATTTCTCTATTATAAAGCCTTAGAAGGTAACAAAAAGGAAAAAATAAAGAATGGCAGATATTTATAATAATAATAATTTGTTACATTTATATAGCACTTTTCTGGGTACTCAAAGTGCTTTACATAGAAGGGGGAATCTCCTCAACCACCCCCAGTGTGCAGCATCCACCTGGATGATGATGCAACGGCAGCCATAATGCGCCAGAACGCTCACCACACACCAGCTTACTGGTGGAGAGGAGACAGAGTGATGAAGCCAATCAGTGTATGGGGATGATTATGAGGCCATGATCGCCAGAGGCCAATTTAGGCTAAAGTGGGCTAAGATTTAAAAAAATATATATTTCTTTGAAAAAATAATAAGGATACAGATTACAAATACACATAATATACAAGTAAAACAAACAGTGCTTTATTTCCAGGTACAATACATGTATTTAGCAGGAGCATTCAAGAAACTGAATGAACAAATGTTAAAATAAAAATGTATATAGACTGATTCCTAAAGCAACTCTATTAAAGTATTTCAGTCAAGAATAGTGAGTGATTTTTCTCTGTGTTGTTAACGTTAAACGAATAGTTCAAAAATAAAATTGTCATCTGTCTGTCGATTCTGTCATTGTGTTTTATTTTTATACCATCATTTACTCAAAAGTTGATTTAAACCTAAGTGAGTTTCTTTCTTCTGCTGAACGTAAATGCTATTTTGAGGAACAAGGAAAACCAAACTGGTCCACAGTGACTTCCAAATTTTTTTATAACCGATATCGATTATTTGCATGTTTATGTACCCGATAACCGATATGCAGAACCGATATTTATTTACTGTTATAAAGTAAATAAATAACAGAGTGAAGTAAGTCCATTCTTCGCTTTGGTTTTCCTCCTTTCAGTCATCTTAACAACAACAAACAACTGTTGAGAATTTACATTTTCATGTAAAATTGAATCTTCAAATTACAACAATAAAAACATTGTATTTATAAAAAGCATCATCAGCAACACTGATATTAACAATAAGCAAAAGAATGTCTAATGTTTTCAAATGGAGAAAATAAAGGGCAGAAGTCATATCAACTTCATTTTAAACTACAGTTTTAGGTTTAAAAGCTGTTTAATAGACTAAAGAGTGAAGAATAATTCACTGGATAATATTCTCTGGAATATTGAAATAAGCTATAACAAACAAAACATTGTATTTTATTGCATTTCTTAACTGGTATGTTTTATTAGAATTATTGAAAAAAAACATATGAAAAAAACCACACTGCTCAGTTTAAATATGTAGTAAAATATGTGCCGTTAAGCATTATCACCGTACCGCTGTAAAGTTATGCAAAACATTTAGTTTTACGTGGATATTGGAACGCCAGTGAAGTAGGCCTACATAAAGGGTAAATAGTATTTTGGCATTCAAATACATCACTGATACGGAAACATTTGATTCTGTGTCGAGCAAGAGACCCAACATTGGTTTCATTTTCGTTTTAGCCTAAATTAATTTGTTTTGGTTTGTTGTTTATATAGCTGTAGCTTCTTACATTTTTAATTCTTGTTCTTTTCTAAACAGCCTACTGTTAATTGAAAGGATTAGTTGTGGAGTGAGGGAAACTAATATAGCCTAGCTATGTTTACAGTGTTTATTATAATGCTTGTATTTCACTTCGGCCTATTTCTGAATGATAATAAAATGTGACTTACAGGCGACTTTTTTTTTTTTTATTCTCTTTCTCTCTCTCTCTCTCAAAAAAAGTGCTTATTTGAACCATGCAGCAAACCTTTTAAAATATTTTGATGAATAAAAATAAATAAATAAGTGACTTTAAACCATTTAACTGATTGTATTTATCGGTCAAAATTCTTATCGGTCGGTTAACGGTTAAACAGTTAAAATGAACATCCCTAGCTTTGCATCACAATTTAAAATATAGGCCTTTTCAAAAAGAAAACAGCTGTTTTGAATTGTAATAATATTTCACAACATTCCTGCTTTTACTGAATTTTTAATTAAAAAATAAATTGTATTACCGGTGAATGGTATTATTTGTGTGTATTATTTCTGCAATATTTTTGTTTATTTGTTCACTTTTTATTTTATTTTCATGTGTATACAAGAGAACTTAAGTTGAAATTGTTTCTCTTGTGAGTGTTTTTCTATGATTTCTCCCCTCTTTCTGTTTCTCTTGATCTTGGCAAAGAGACAACATATGGGTGGTGAGATAGGTGTCTCTGCAAGCTCTGCCAATTAGAGAAAGTGTTTACGCTCCCAAATTGCTGACTAAGACTCGCGCTGAATCACTAGAGTGAGAAGAGAGGGCTTCATAGTAGGTAGAGGCATATGAGGACCTAGAGAGAAGATTGTAAAGAGGAAGATAAGAAGAACAGCCTTTCCTTTATGGGATTCTTGTGAATTTAGCTTTTTCCATTTCTTTTTAAATGCAGCTTTTATAATGTGCTGTGCTGTTCAACATATTACTTGCAAGTTATGTGGCTGCAGTAGTACTTTTATGTTCTTAATGATGGATCACTCTTTCTCCCACATTATTTTTGGCCATGCGTCAACTTGATCAAATTATGTCTCTGAGCAACACACCCATGAGAATCTAAGATCTTATTGGTTCTATAATCATTTGTCTGCTTTGTTGTGGGTGATACTTTTGCTTGAGAGCACAATATGATTTAAATTTTTTTTTAGGTTCGAAGACCAGTCATGGCTATAGGCTGTTTTTGTCATATAAAGAGGTGATGTCTATTGAATTTGTATAGTGCTTTGATTTCAGTGTACGCAGCACATAAAGGATTGGAATTAAAGTGTGCACTAGATGCTTCACTAAAACTTGCACTCTAGAGCCAAAGTGAACTGGCCATATGTTCACTTGTCATGTGAAATTAGTCAGATGCAGTGTCTTATTACAGAATGTTCTGGCAATTCAAAACTTTTATCCCAATGAGATCCAAACAAACCCATGCCAACATATACACTTCCATTCGATAGATTGAGGTCAGTCATTACTGGCAGTAAAGATATATTAGATCAATAGATTATGTTGTTTTGAAATGTCTGTTTATCAAAAAATCCTGAAATATTTCCCTCAAAATATTTAGTAGCACAACATTGATTATAAGAAATATTATCTGAATACCAAAATGGCATATTAGAATAATTGAAGGGTCATGTCACACTGTAAACTGGAGTAATGGCTGCTAAAAATTCAGCTTTGCCATCACAGGAAGAAATTCAATTTCAAAATGCATTCAATAGAAATCAGTTTTATAAAATACAGTATTTTACAAAACTAATTGATTTGACTTCTTTTTTTAATGCAGTGTTTCTGGGCATTATATACGTCTTTCAAAAAAAGGTAACACTTTAAGATGTCCTTGTTACACATTACATGTACTTACTATTATAATAATAAATTATGCATAATTCCATGCAAGTAACCCTTAGCAAAAGCCTAATCCTAACCCTAATAATATATTAAGTACATGTAGTTAATTAATATTACTCAGTACTTGTATAATTGTGTAATTAAACTGTAACAAGACACCTTAAAATAATATAACCAAAAAAAAAAAAAACTTTGAATGATTCATGTATGTAAATGCATGTAATTTGCTAAATGAATGTTCCTTGATTTGAAATGCACTAGTTAATGAATACCTTCAGTGAGTAAATTGAGCAGTTTACTCTTATGTGTAAAAAAACTGGGAAAGTGTGGTCAGACAGTTAGCAGGCTGATGCAATGTACCAAAACATATTTGTTTGTTGATAGGTTAAAGTGTAGATTCGTACTATACTGTTGAAATTGAAACCCTGATTATTACTAGAGTTTCATGCACCAGTTTTTTCTTTCCTCTCTAATGCTGGGCTCGGACTTCAGGAGTTTTAAAATCCTAACCGATTATGAAATCTGTGGTTGCAGCACACACATAAGGAAAATCTTCGCAAATTTTCTTCCCTCAAATTTTAAACATGCAAGATTTGAAAATCATGTCACATCACAAACTACAAAATATTAATAAGATTATCAGATCAGAGGGAGAATCCCATGTGATCTCATGTAGCAGATTGTCATTGACGTTTAAACTACTAATGTTTATATATGCTAGCCAGTGTGGTTTTCTGCACTCACCCGGTACAGTCAAAATTGAGGCGATTTCACCCCAGCACTTCTCTTTGTAATTGCGTTTGTGGTAAGTTTTTGATACATTATATAGACAGTCATTTTACAAAACTTCCACAAATACCATTTCCACTATCCAGTTGACCCATACAGCTGCTTTCTTTACATTTACATTTATGCATTTAGCAGACGCTTTTATCCCCAGCGACTTAGATTCAGGCTATACTGTTTTTTTTATCAGTATGTGTGTTCCCTGGGAATCGAACCCACAAACTTTTGCGCTGCTAACGCAATGCTCTACCACTGAGCTACAGGAATACATTGTGGTTTTGTGGTCGTGCATTGGCTATTGTGATGTAATCATAGCCGTGATCATCCCGATTTAAAATCCTAAATATCCAGATCAGGAGGAGCAAGAGTTGATCTGTAAATACCTCACATTACCATATAATGCCCCGAACATTGGAACCGACTGATGTCCTCAACAAAATTTTCTCTCCGATTCTCAGAAGGGTAAATCGGGGATAAATCGACCTAAAACTCCTGTAGTGTGAGCCCAGCTTAAGAGTGTCAAAATCTGTAGATTTCAACAAATGTGGGGGAAAAACCCAGCAATTTCCATCTGTGCTGACATGTACTTTACATTTCATTTAGAGTACCTTTTAATACCTATAAATGTGTTTCCTCACACATTTTGTATTTTATTTTTCAGGTTCTCTACAAACCAGGAGAGACGGCAGTGAGTCATGGAGGACTGTGGTAGTCTCATAGAGTTCGATGTACCCGAGTTCAGCAATACTGTCCTGAACCAGCTCAATGAGCTCCGTCTCCAGGGCAAGCTGTGCGACATCATTGTGCACATTCAGGGCCAGCCATTCCGAGCGCACAAGGCCGTCTTGGCCGCCAGTTCGCCATACTTCCGCGATCATTCAGCACTAGGCACGATGAGTGGCCTCTCCATCTCCGTAATCAAGAGCCCTGAGGTGTTTGAGCAGCTGCTCGCCTTCTGCTACACTGGCCGAATGTCATTGCGCCTACGTGATGTCATCAGCTTCCTCACGGCTGCCAGCTTCCTCCAAATGCAGGCTGTGATTGACAAATGCACACAGATTCTTGAGGGTATTCACTCTAAGATCAGCGTCCCTGTGCCTGCTGAGATCGATCCAGATAACGATTGCACCCCCTCAAGGGCTGGACGCAACGGTGTGAAAGACGGAGGTATCTTTGTAAACCCCACGCAGATTTCACCACCCTACTATTCTCGTCAGAATCATTGCGTGGAGGGGCGAAGCTCAGGTAAGGGAGTGGCAGAAGAGGGTCAGTCAGACCGAGGGAGTAGTGATGGAATATCCGAGCAGGAGGTGTCCATGGAGGTCGAGTCCGAACAAGTAGACCTCATCGGTAAGGATGGACAGGTAACCGATGTCCATATCAAGCTGGAGAAAACGGACCGGCCCAGCTACTCTGATAGCTCGTCGGCCGGTGATGACGGCTACCACACAGAGCTGGTGGATGGTGAACAGGTGTTGGCTGTCAGCGTGGGATCACACGGGCCTGTGCTTTCCTCTGCCGCATACACTTACTCTGCACTACCTTCCTCCTGTTTCGTCAGCCTGAGTTCCTCTAGCCCAACTCACTCCTTGCTCAGCAGCGTCCGGGGTGGTCGTGCCCGACCGAAACGTCCCGTGCCTCTTCCAGCCGATCTGCTAACTCAGCTCAAGCCTGGTGCTGACGAAGGAGATCCACCTGTGACGCCAACTAGCTTCGAAAACGACGTAAGGGAGCGGAGTTTTCGCGGACAGTGGTACCCCTACAACGAGCGCCTCATCTGCATCTACTGTGGCAAGTCCTTCAACCAAAAAGGCAGTTTGGACCGTCACATGCGTCTGCACATGGGCATCACGCCCTTCGTCTGCAAGTTCTGCGGCAAGAAATACACCCGCAAAGACCAGCTGGAGTACCACATCCGTGGTCACACGGACAACAAGCCCTTCCACTGCCAGATCTGTGGCAAATGCTTTCCCTTCCAAGGCACACTTAACCAGCATTTGCGCAAGAAGCACATGATCTCTGCCTCAGAAGTTAACAATCACACTGACTTGCTGGGAGAGGCACCAGATGGCCAGAAAGCAGAGCAAGAGGATGCCTCCGAGGGCGAAGCAGCCTGCGGAGCAGCTTATCCCGATGATTTGTCAACGAAAACCCCCAGTGAAGAAAGTGGCAAGTGTAGTCCGGAAGAAACCCCTGCATCCAAACCCCTGCATGGATACTGAGAATACAGTTTTCCATTTATTTGCTTGTTTGTCCTCCTTATCTAATAAGGAAGCATAAAGGGTTACTCTTTTCGTGATGAAGCCCAGCTGTTTTTAAAGAACGACAAGAAATAACCTGCCTTGCGCATTTTCTACTCGTCCATTTTTGTGGAAGTTCTACACAGGACAAAGATCGAGAGAAAGTTTTTAAGGAGTTTTTCAAAGGGAATGAGTCCTATAATCGGGGAATGAAATAATCGGGGAGGAGGTCTCTGTAATCAAGGCCTCCTAAGAGTTTTATCAAATTTTTATATATCTCTATATATATATATATTTCCATGTTTTTCAACATATTTACAGAGTAATATAGGCATGTTGCAATAATGAATAATGTGAAAGCTCAGATGAGATGCTTGTCATATCACGCTTTTTCCTGACATGTTTTTGCACATGTGGCCTGTAGTAGGTCACTCACTCACGAAGAATGGTTTATCTGCCAGTGCAAGGCTCTTTTTGTGACACATCCGTTCAATACCTCATTATACAACCTCAACATATACTCATAATGGACAGTATTTGTAGCTTGTCGTCAACTCCAGCCAGGTTTTACCTCATAGCAAAGAACCTGAACGGAGGGGAAGAAGCTTCTCTCAGTAAAGTCACATTTGTTTTGTTTTCATAGGGTTTGAATGAAAGTTGCGGTGAAACCCCTGAACAAAACATCTCCACTATACCAAGGCTTGATACTTCAGTGAAATATTCCTAAGTGATTGTATGAATTCTGGATGAATCTTGTTCAGTTTTCTTTAGCAGCCATGTTGTGTGTGTCCGAGAATATTGTTAGTACAAGGTGTACCTGTGGTGTATTTTCGGGGTCCAGGAGCTTTTATTTTTCCTCTCTTAAATGCCATATTTTTTCATAAAATTACAGTCTGTCTTTCTACACTCTTTCTGTAATATTATCAATTTGGTTTCAGGTATAATCACAGATTAGTGCTAGAGTAGCAGCACAGTCAATATTATATTATAAGTTAAGGAATGTTTAGTCAAATGTTTTCTCTTCTCTTCTCTTCTCTTCTCTTCTCTTCTCTTCTCTGTCCTCCGTCTCCTTCTCCGTCTGCTCCTTCAATAAAAAAATGTTTTTTATGATTCAAGTTTTTCCAAACACCTGTAGGGGAGGGTGTCCCTTTAAAAGGAAAGTTTAAATTCGATATTAATTTATTTGTAGATGCGCTTCTAAAAGTGGTGCGGGAGTCATGCAAGTTATGAAAATGGCCTTAGGGCCATACCACCATGGGAAGAAAGGGGGGAAAAACTCTTGGTGAAGTATTTATAGCATTAATGTACACACTCGATCAGTGGTTAAAATGTCAAACAGCTCTCAAGCCAGTTTGCTTTTGTTAATGTACAATTATATGGAGGTGTTTTGTTTAGGCTGGAGGTATAGTATAGGGTTTCATACTACAATAGAGCAGTAATAAGATAAACCTACAGTGTCAGTACCACTGTTGTTGTGGGCACTTTTATACATTTAGTGTTGTGAAGAGAGAGCCCTGGATCCCTGTTATCTCCACAATATCACTTCCCATCCATTTTCATTATTATGTAACTGGTGCAAAACGTCATACCTCACTTTTTTTTTTGTCTTTTCTTGACCTGTGATTGAATAAGGCTCCTTGTTGTCTCACATGCCAATTAAGAAACATTTTGTTATTTCTTATCACCATATTGTCTTATTTGATTCATTCTAAGGAGTAATATAAGCGGTTACATAAGATGCAAAACAAGTAAAATGGTGTATTGTCGACTCAATAGATACAGTCGAGCATCTGCCTCCCTGACTGTCTGCAGTATATTTGATTTATAGTGCTTGATGCTCAGACAGATTAAAACATGCCTCGCTTTTTACAAGTTTCAAGTTTACCTGACATACCATTTGGATATTTACTGTACCACACCCACCATAAGTTAACTTTAACCATTAGCCAAGGATAGTTAGCGTACGCAGCGTTCTCTTTTGTTTAGAAACTGCGGTATTATCCTTCCAAGACAACTTAATTCTGTGAAGCGCATCCAGTATCACGCCTTGAACAAAACTTGTTTCTGAAAGTCCGATAAGTTAAAATACACCGTGACTTATATTATGGTGCTGTTCTGTTTTCATTTTCAGTTTGTTTTTTCTTTTGTGGTGTTTACTCATAGAACTTTTTTTTTTCTCAGTTAAAGTATTTTGATATTTTAAATTGAACTTCAGGATTCTTCCCTTTCTCTCTCTCTCTTTAAAATCAGTTTCACTCAAAGTGCACATTTCAGAATGCTGAACTATATTGGTGCCATTAAAATCTCTTCATGTGCTTGTATTACTGGCAGATGAGTGAGAATGAACCTTATACTTTTTTATTTCACCGGCTCTTCTTGAGCTTTGAAACAGTTCGTGGCAGTTTTAAACTATGAGCCAATGTGATAGCCAGAACTCTGAATGCAGAACACCTTGTACTACTGACAGCACGTTTTGTGTCGTTCTGTGACATGAGATGCCATGAATGCCATTTGAAACATTGTAAGCCTGACTGCTTTGTTCTCTGAACATGTTTAGATTTGTTCTGTTCCTTTCTCGTAATGTTTCCGTTCATCTTCGATAATGTGAACGTGACTTTGGCCACTAACCAAAGAGCAAACCAAAAATTGTAAAGGGTTTGTGTAGTATGTTGCACAGCGGGCAAAACGAGAGACCAAAAGCAAGCCCTGGAACAAATGAATCTGTTGTAGAGGTGTCAGTAGATCTTTCCCGTCTCATTTCCCGGCTCTTAACACCTGTCGGGATTTTATAGCAATGGCTGTCATTTATTTCACACATTGGTGTTAGGTTTTGTTGAGATACTATTTTACAATGAATGAAGCTGTAAGCTTTAGTATTTGATAAACAGGTTTTGGATGGTGTTCTGTGGTCTTTAAAGAATGATGGTGCAAACATAGATTGTATTTTGTCTTGTCAAGGAAGTTGATTGAACCGGTGCCTTGATGTGAAACATAGGCTTCACTACTCTTTGAGGTCAGCAGGATTTATATTTTATTTGTATTCAGAAATAATGCATTCAATTTATAAAGACATGTATAATGTTATAAAAGATTTGTATTTCAAATAAATATTGTTCTTTTTATCCATCAAATAAAAATATGGTTACCATAAAAATACTGAGCAGCAAAACATTAATGTTTTCAACATTAATAAGAGGAAATGTTTCTTAATCAGCGTATTGGAATGATTTCTGAAGGGTCATGTGACACTGAAGACTGGAGTAATGGCTGCTGAAAATTCAGCTTTGCATCACCGAAAAAAGTTAAATTTTAAAATATAATAAAATACAAAATATTCATTTTAAATTATAATAATATTGCACAATATTACTATTTTGCTGTGAGACTTTTAAGAACATTTAAAAATCTTACTGACCCCAATCTTTTGAATTGAAGTGTATGTGAATCACACACCGCAGTGTTTTTTTTCTTCTTTTTGTGTGTTGCCATGGAAGATTATGGAAATGAGATGAGGGGTTCCTTCAAAGAAGGCAGAAATGTTTATTATTTTTGGATGTATCAATGTATAAGCCTGGTCTTTTGTCAAAAAAAATATTGAACTAATGGTAATATGCAAAAGCAATATGCCTGTTGATCATAATTGAGACATGCAGTAAGGGTTCTGTCTGTATAGTTGCATTTGTTTTACTCTGTATCATTCTTTTTGTTTCTATGGGAAACATCCTATCTGTACGTGATCGATATGCATTGAAGCGACAGAGATTTTCACGTCAGAATCAGTATGCAGTTTCGACAGAAATTAATATGATAAAATGGGACAATCAAACAGCTTCATGATGCGGAAGCTTCCTCTTAAAAATAAAATTTTAAAAAGTTAGTTGATTTATGCTTGGCTATAATCTCATCAGAATGATGATGCTTTCAAGTTAGCAGATCGCTGTATTATGTATATTGTTTGGTCTGGGGGGAAATATGCATGTCGGCCCACTTATTGTTCAAGAAGAATTGCATGGAGCCCTCCGCGTTGTAATACGAAACTACAGATTACTTTTTGTTTTTGTCTAAAAACTTGAAAGTGATTTTCATTTATAGCTATTTCTCTTATGTGATATTTCACCTGGCATGCACTTAATTTGTTTAAATAATGGATTCCGTAAGGGATTAATTGACCATGTAATGCTCCCAACGTATGGGACTCATAAGGCCTCATATATTTTATCTCTTGGGATGTGTTTCTCCTTTAATGGTGCTTTACGACTGGTCAGGTTTCATTTGGGTTTTTATAATGTATAAGCAAACAGATGTTAAATCGGTGATATGGGGTTAACATACACATTTAAATGATTTAATGAACTGTACTAATAGTCATACTCCGCCAACTGACCTAGATACTTATGGTCCATTTTCACTCGCTTTGTTCACATAAAACCAATTCAGTTTGTGCCATGCACAATAATCAAAAAATACGTGTTTACAGGGAAGGCTGTTGGACTACTTTTTGATTGTGCAGCACGTCCTTTTTAACTATTGAAAACTGTTGACTTACTTCAGGTAGTTTATGAACACTGAGCTATACCTAGAGATGTTGAAGAAAAGAAAATCTTGAAGTCTTCCATTGGTTCTCCACTTCCAACATGTCTCCACTGTGTAATATGCAAAAGCAATAACCTTTTTATGAGCCTTTATGTTGTCTTTCTTTCTTTGGAGTCTGTCTGCCTCTCAGATTTCAGGAGAGGATTTTTTTTCTCATGTTTTAAGATATACTTTTATTTGAACACTTGGGACAGGTTGGGCAAATATGCTTCTAAAGAGTGGCTTCTTGTTTTTGTGGTCACCACGGTCCACATTCTATATAAGAAAGGGATCTTTGAGAGGTGCAACTCGCCACTGTGGTGTATGCTAAAGATCTTCTTTCTTCATGCTTCGAGATTGCAGATATAACAGGCCAATCAGTAGTATTAAAAGAATAGTTCACCCAAAAATTTAAATATGCTGAAAATGCAATCCGAGATGTTACATATTTGAAGAAATTTAGCATTTTATTTCGCTCCGCAATGAATGGAGTGAATGGGTGCCGTCAGAATAAGAGTTCAAAAACGTCAGTCCACAAGAAATCGACATGATTCACAATGTTAATTGACTCCAATCGATTAACATCTTATAAAGTGAAAAGCTGTGTGTTTGTAAGAAACAAAGCCACCATAAAAGCTGTTTTCATTTTAAATTGTTGCGTCTGGTCAAAATACCAGTCCATAATTCATAACTCTTACTCCAGTGAAAAAGTCCATCATCTGTTGTCCTCTCACATCAAAATCCACCGACACATTTGTTTATAACTCTTTTAGACTTTTTGGCTTAAGGTTTGCTTTTTAGTTTTTTTCAGTGCATATTTCTCTCCTGATTCAGACAATACAACTGTTTCACTGGAGAAAGCAATGGTGTGGATAGAGGACTTGTATTTTAGTTGGAAGCGATGGTTTGAAGTTAAAAACATGCAGATTTTCACTTCAGAAGACATTTATTGATGGACATGATTCTTGTAAATTACTTTTGAATTGTGTTTGTTTTTGGGCTCATTCTGACGGCACCCATTCACTGCATAGGATCTGCTTGGTGAGCAAATGGGTTAATGCTACATTTCTATAAATGTGTTCTGATAAAGTTAACTCCTCTACCTCTTGGATGGCCTGAGATTGAGTACATTTTCATCAAACTTTCATTTCTAGATGACTATAACTCTTTCAGACTCTTGTGCTCTCATGTATTCGGGACATTGCAAAAAGTAAAAAGTAGAACTCAGGGTTTACTAGTATTCAGAAAATGCCATTTTGGCTGCGCAAGGATCTTTGTGCATCCAAAACTAAGCTTGCACTTTTACTTCAGGTGGGGAAACAATTCCTCAGTCATTGGTTCCCAAAACAGTCTGCCTCATAGGTGTGGTAAGACGCACCTAATGTTTCCGTTCATGCTCTTCCCGAATGCATGTGAGTTTCACCGCTGAGGAAAGCTGATCTTTAGGTCTTATCGTATAAGTAGCACTCTGTCCAACCTTCTGTCATCCGTATACGTACAACCTCACAACCCAACTGTGAACCTCAGAACTCTACTGTTTTATACAACTATGAAGTACATGAAGCTAGTTGACGCCGATGCAGTAACAATTAACTCGCCATTTGTGGATTTCATTTTATAGCATGAAATATAACAATATATTTATTCAAATTATATATTTTACTCAATCATTCTGTGCTGCTTTTTATTTTCGTTCTTAAAGCTTGTATATTGCTTTTTTATGATACAAAGAAATGTCAATAGGTAAATGCATTTGTTTGTACAATAAAGATTCTGATTTGGCAAAATGTCTGGATATTTTGCTTTACTCATTCACACATACAAAATATTCATTGAGATGTGTATTTGTTTGTACGTTAATCTGGATGTCCACTAGATGGAGCACATGTACTGAAAATGAATTACTGTCAATTAAAATAGCAGTAATATGCAGAGGTTTTGCATCTGGTTTACGTTTTATAAGCCTTTGAGCAGGACCTATGCTTATTAATTTTGAATAAACATCCTTATTTATATATATATATATATTTTGTTTTTCCAAAGTTTTCGTTTTTTATTTTTGAAATAAATTGTATTTTACAAATTAATAATAATAATCACTATATTTATAAATGACCCATCTAAATATCTTTAAATATATAATAAAAACAATATATCAAGATGGAACTGAAATTAGATCTATATTCTAGATGATGTGTCAGATGGACTACCAGCTGGTGGGGCCAACATTGAGCTGGTGGACTTGATCAAGCTGGTTAGAGCTGGCAAACCATTTTTGGACCAGCAACAAACCTACAATACATGTCCTATAAACTGATAAACGTTGACATGAAAACCATAGACCTAAATCACAAATAAATAAACAGTTCAAGTAAAACATAAAAAAACATAAGTTCATTATCACATAAAAAAATTAAAAATAATTTCAATATATTTACATCTAGGAGGGTGGTAGCATCACAACAAATGATTATTATAGTTTACAAAAATGATAACCATGAAAAAAATTGTTTCTTAACTAACTGGCTGGAATAAATTAATATAGATAATTTTTTGTTTTGCAAGTTTAGCCAGTAAAATAAATGAACAAAAACAAAACTAGGCCCTACATAGACATATATATATATATATATATATATGTGTGTGTGTGTGTGTGTGTGTGTGTGTGTGTGTGTGTGTGTTTGTGTGTATATATGCATAGATATAGATCTATAGATATAGATATATGTGTGTGTAAACAGAAAATATAAGAAAAACAAATGAAAATATGAATGACAAATATGAATAAATATAATCATATCTTTTAACACTGAATTATACGTTTAATATGTGATAATACGCATTCAAAATACATGTCACTCTCTTCTAAATTATTATAGGCATACAATCAGCAAATAAATTATATAAATAGACGTAATAAATAATAATAGCAAAACTGGTTACAACAAAATCTTTTTAAAAATAATTTAAAAAAATACCTCGAAAAATTAAGACTACATTTATTTAAAATGAACATCAACAAAAACCTGTTACCCTGCCCTGCACCCCTTTCCACACACATTTCCAACGCTACTTACACAAAACAGGGAGACATATACGCGCGACAGTATTGACCTAATTAATGATTGGCCATTACATTATGAGGGAGGAACCTGGCGTCCACCCAGACGCCACGCGATTGGTCAAATCATCTGTCCATCAAATGGTATGGGTATACCACTTCCTGATGTCGATGCCCAGCTGTTGTCAAATGACCCGCATCTCCAGCATCCGATAACATCTTCTCTACCCACAGGACTGCCCTCACTGTTTCTCATCATACCTGCTCAAAACACGCTGCTTGCGAAGACGACGGCCACGTGCGGAGCGGAATAACCGAAATAGGCTTAGATTGCCCAGTGGATGAGAGTGAATCCTTTCAAATTGGATTTTTAGTGTCCTTAAGGTCGTGCTGCAGTACAGCGACATACGCTTTGCCTTGACCGGTGCGTGCATCTCAACGGCGGGTCGAGTACAGTGGCTTATTTTCATTGACAGGTGAGTTGAACTGTATCTGTACAGAGCATCAAGCGCAAATGAAAACAGCATCAGCAGGGATGGAGTTGCATCACGGGGGGTCGTCTGCCTCTACCCAGCTGGGTACCACACTGCCATTGTGATGCATGACGCCATTACATCTAAAACAGCGTGCATATGCAGGATGCTCTTTGTCAGATGTTATGATACAATTTTGCTGTAAATATACTATTCTATTTAATGTCTTATGCAAACTGCAGGATGGAAAAATAGATTTTTATGTGGTGGCTCATCAGTGTTCAGAAATATGCTCTGATAGTTATGCCTGCACTGTTATATTATTAAAACAGCCGTTGCAAAAATGAGAGAGAGGTTACATATTTTTTTCAAGAGTGAGAATCTCAGAATCTCAGTAGTATTATAACTGACAGTGTGATTGAAGACAGACCGCTTAAAGCAATCTCCCCTGAAGCTGTTCTACATTGTGTGTGTGTGATATCTATATGTGTGTGTTGTAGTATATTTTGTGGGGGTCCTTCTGTGTTTGTTTACGTGGGTGATGTTATGGCCCAGAGAGACTACCTTGAATTTGGAAAGCACCTGTGTTTATGTGTTACACTAGTTGCACTTTCACATTGGCGTTGTGGAAAGTGCTGGGAGTCCAAGGTACATAGGTCTAGTTTATGTAAGTGTGTTACATTTAGGATTATGGGTAAATTGTGATGAGTGATTAGCATCAATATAGTTACATATAAAACTGAAATTGATTTGCTAACTGGTTATTTATTATTATATGGCGGTGTTTGATGGAAGCCACAGTGTATATATATATATATATATATATATATATATATATATACATATATATATACATATATACTTTTTCCAGAAATCTAAAAAAATGTAAATGTGTAATGACACATCTTTTATTAACCTTCAAAAAAAGTTTGTTTTAAAAATATACTTGCTACAGTCATATGTGCCATTAGTATGCTTTGGGATAAGTAAATGAACTAAAACAAAATGTATAAACTGTTATAAGTGTGTGAACATTATTTAATCTGTGGTGCTGGCAAAGAGTAAAAGTATTAATATTACTGTATCATTCGGGACATTGAGACCACTTCCTAGTCGATGCCCAAAGTGTTGTATATATATATATATATATATATATATATATATATATATATATATATATATATATATATATACATACATACACGCTGCTTCACTGGCCACTTTATTAGGTACACCCTAGGCTTACCCGGTTGGACCCCTTTTTGCCTTCAGAACTGCCTTAATCGTGCTGCATAGATTCAACAAGGTGTTGGAAACATTCCTCAGTGATTTTGGTCCATATTTACATGATAATCATGCAGGTGAGATTTGAACTGCACATCCATAATGTGAATCTTCTGTTCCACCACATCCCAAAAGTGAGTTGCATAGAGCTCCTGCCTCACATGACCCATTCTGTTAACACCACCATGTGATGCATGACGCAGGCAAGAACAGCGAGAGTGAATATGAAATGAATGCTCGTCAGCATAAGTTATGATACAATTTTGCTGAGTTCACTGAGCACTTAATGCGCACAAAACTTAATAGATTAAACATAACATATCCCTATAATGCCCTCGGGGTGCTTTTAATGTGTATTAATATATGAACAGATAGATTTCCTGACCTGCAGTATCCTGATATGTACAACTACCTCATCAACTTTCCCTTCTAACGTTACTCTGGAGACTAAAAGCCTACAAAAGCCTGTAGAGTACAAATGGACGCAATCTAATTTTTTGATGAATATGCAGGAGTCTGCAAAAACCACAGTCTGTAAAATATCGTCCCTGTAAGGGTAAGTCAACTGTGTTGTTAGCTAAAGTAATCAACCCTAAGTTAGCTGTCCTAGGTAGTCAGCATACTTATATCACTGTGAGTACAGTATACATCATAAATGTCATGACATCTTATCCGTTTAATCCCAAATGTTGTGTGTTAGCATGTTTTATTGCAGTGAACCATTTTAGTCGTCTATCGACTACGGTAAGATAATTTCCCCTTTGCTTTATGGGACAAGTGTCTCTATAGTAAAATGCATATTTTCAATTAAAGATAACTTATAGATTTAATATGGGCTGCTGGACTCTTTTTTTTTGGTCATTTTGGGTGTTTTGTGAATAAGGTAGGCTACAAGAAGCTTACTTAAATGGAACATGTTTGTTCTCTATTTTGTAGTGAAAAACTTTTTTCTTATTGATCACGTCTAGGCTAGATTGCATGTTTTCTTGCGTGGCTGGATGCTGGAAAAATAATCACGTTGTTTGTATTTGCCAAAATAGAAATTTACTGTAGTCAAAACACGGACTGGATTTTCATTATTAGCACGAGCGCTGCTTATTGTGAAGCGGCGCGGCCAGCCAGCAGATGAGCTTTCATTGAACAGTTATGTTCTGATTTACTTTCTGATTTACATTAACGATTATGGGTCATGAGGAGGCGAAAACTGGCCAAGGGAGGTCATATACACATAAATTAAGCTAATTATACGGTGTTTGATGGAAGCCACGGTGTATATATACAGCATATATATATATATATCTTTTTCCATTCTAAAAAACACCATGTTAAAATTGTGTACATCTTTTTGTAAGGTCTAAATAGTCTGGTTTTAAATTATTGTTCTACAGTCATATGTGCCATTAGTATGCTTTGGGATAAGTAAATGAACTAGCACTCTCTGGTTGCCTGCCAAACATTATTTAATCGTGGTGCTGCAGGAGCTCTATTGAATTGAGATCTGGTGACTGGGGAGGCCATTTGAGTAAAGTAGTAATAATAATAAATTACATTTATATAAATTACATTTATATAGCGCTAGTATAGGCACTCAAAGCGCTTTCAGCAACGGGGGTCTCTGAGCATCCACCTGGTTGATGTGACGGCAGCCATATCGCCTATAATGCCCCACCACTAGCTTATTGGTCCATCCATGAACAGATAGATTTCCTGACCTGCATGTATCCTGATATGTACAACTACCTCATCAACTTTTTAACGTATACTCTGGAGTAAAAGCCTACAAAAATGTTGAAAAATGGGCCAATCTAATTAATAATAACAAGAGCTCTGACAAAAACGTACTTTAAATGCTTTTAAACATGTCTTAAGTCAAACTGTTAATAACAACAAGTTAGCTGTCCGTTGGTTTTAATTTACAGTACAGTGCAAATGAAGGCATAAAACATTAATTTAATTTATCTTTAATCAAATGAGAGTTAGACTTTATTTTGGCAAACAAATGAGTTTACTATTAAAATTAAAACATGGAAGAAATAGCATATTGTAAAATGCATATTTTCAATTAAATAAGTTATAGATTTAATTTGCTGGACTCTTTTTATTGGTCATTTTGGGTGTTTTGTAAATATAGGCTACAAGAAGCTTACTTAAATTGGAACATGTTTTTCCATTTTGTAGTGACATTTTAAGTTTCTGTAGCCTATGTATATATGATATGACGATGGCTGGATGCTAAATGAAACGGTTGTCCAAAATGAAATGACTCTCCGAGCAGTTCTGGGGATGTTGTTCATGTATTGCTTATTGTCCTCAGGAGACGGCAGATGCTGAAAACACCGCATTGAACATTATGTTCTGATTTACTTTCTGATTATGTAACGTGAGTAAAAAACTGGCGCACGCCTGTGACACATAAATTAACAGATATGCAGAACATGCAGGATTCATATTTAAATAGTGTTTTTGCAGCTTAATATTTATAGATACTAGTCCATAGCGAGTCAATTTAAGTGTACTGACCTACTTTTGATTAATTAATCCAAACTTTTTACATATTTTCCGCGACTGCTATACGGTAAATTCCATTATATGACTGCTCTATTCCGCTTCCGCATTTTGCGGCGACATCATAGTGGATTGTGATTTATTGCAACTTCAGCAACATCTGCTGCTGCCTTACCTTTGAGAGACAATAATTTGTTACACTGAGGCAGCTCCAGTTAGCAAGTGCTCTCGGTGTGAGACTGCCTTCACCAGTGCAGCATCCACCTGGTTGATTGGTCGGACCAGACACCTACATATCAGATGGTGGTGGAGACAGAGTTGCTCTCAGAGATTGAGAGATCGCCTCACTACAGAGTGTTGAGCTCAGACAGGCTGCATCGGCCAAAGTGCATTTAAACATTAAATATTTCACCTGTATTATTTATTCACCAATAAATAATGTCACCTGTAAATAGTATGTTTGTTTGCATTATAAAAAAAAAAAAAAATTGGCAAATCTGTTTTGAATGGCCAATATCGATAATCGGTAAAATGCTTAATATCAGCCGATAATCTATGCGACCCTAGAGATGCACATTGGTGGTGGATGAGGAGATACCTACTATGTAAAGCGCTTTGAGTGTCTAGAAAAGCGCTATATAAATGTAACAAATTATTATTATTAATATATGGAATTTTTTTTCCCCA
The DNA here is from genome assembly GCA_027564155.1 of Gymnocypris eckloni scoliostomus. Taxonomy (NCBI): domain Eukaryota; kingdom Metazoa; phylum Chordata; class Actinopteri; order Cypriniformes; family Cyprinidae; genus Gymnocypris; species Gymnocypris eckloni. The sequence goes on from CM050420.1 coordinate 12,805,336, forward strand.
ATACAGTTTTTTTCTATGCTTTTATTTTTCTTCAATATTTGTATTTTATTATAATTCTATTTATTGTGTTATAATAAAATACAAATATTGAAGAAAAATAAATGGCATGTCTAAATCAGCTTTACATGCTATTATATGGCAGATAGAAATGCAACGCTGATTTAGACATGCTTTTAAATATTGTACAACAACAACTGTGTCCCCATTGAAAATGTGCAATAGTGTGCCCTGGCCTCATGGCTAGGAGCCTCTGGAATACAGAAGTTATTCTGTTTGTTATTAGAACAAAGTAGCCATCCAATTATTTATTCGAAGCTGTACAAATAGTTGTAAATATATTTTATAAAATTATATTGATGTTCAAAGAAGGTTTTTATGCACCTATGCTATAGTTTTAGTTGTATTATTACCATTTAAAACTTAATTACATTGAATAATTCTACAAATCTGAAGTCAAATTTACTACTGCAGAGCTTGTGGAGCTGTTTTTTTCTTTGCCTTTAATTTCTTTGGCATCTCTTATTGTAGTTAGTTCCCTCTCCTTTACTTATTTTTTTACTAATTTAATAACATTGATAATGTTATATTTTCATCATATGGTGGTGTGACTGTGTGGTGTAATTTACCAGTGAAGTTAATTTACTTCTTCCAGTATATTTTTATTTAACATAGTAGATGTGTTCCATCTTATCCTTCACATTATGTTTCTCAGTTGCTGTTTAGTGCTCCTGTATTCAGTGTTTAGTGTCGATGGCAAACTTTCAAGTGTGTGCCAGCCAGGGTGGAGAATCTGTTTCATTATATTGTGTTGTTTTGTTGTGTGTTACGCCTCCGTGAAATCTGCTGTCTGCTGCTAGTGCTGATGAGAAAATCTGTTATTGTTTCAGGAGCAACCTGTATTTTCCGTTTGTTTGAGACCTTATAGTTCCTGGAGCTTGAATGGTAAAGTAGAGTATTAGCAATGACAAGGTCATGGGTTCAGTTCCCAGGGAACAACAGATATTGATCAAACATATAACCTGAATGCACTGTAAGTCACGTTAGATCAAAGCACCTGTCATATGAAATAAATGTTGTATTGTTGAGATCTATACAGGAAAAAAGAGATGTACAATACAGTGGGTTCTATGTAGTCAGGGATAAGAAACATTGCCAATGTTGAACATGTCGGACATCCAGTGTGGCAGATTGTTGCCGGCAGACTGCTCTGCCCTCGTGTGTATTATATAAAAATATGAACACATTACTGCTCTCAGTTGCCATAGTAACTATTGCTGTCTCAGCAGCGAGTGCTTCAGCTAAATCTGTATCTTAGATGAAATGGGGCAAAATCACACCTGTGAGTCTTCAGGGAACCAAATTGTTAGAAAAACAATTTCAGATATTAAAACTGCAGTTGTTATTTCAGCTGTTTTTGGTAGTTTTAGTTTGGATGACTTTGGATGTAGCCTAATACAGAATAATGTGGTTGATTTAAAGTTTTTTGTGGTTGATAAAGTTGATAACTTTTTACAGTGATGATATATATGTTAACTTTAGCTACTGCAATAAAAATTCTGCTCCATTTTTAATCTAGGTAATATTAGTTTCTGCATACTAATACTATTTTAACATTAAAAGGTTCTATAAATAATGTAACCATTAATAAGTGTATTTATAAACTACAGTAACATATTGTTATATGACCCTTTTCACATACTGTGATACGTTTCCACATTCATTACTATTGAAAAGCTAGCATTTTTTTTAATTATTATTATTATTATTATTTTAATTAGTTATATTTATAAAACTATACTTTGTGTTATATTACCTTGACGTTAAATTTCAGAAAACTGATGTAACTGGTGTTTCTAAGGAAGTGATGTCACATTTGACATCTTTCTTGCTTCTAATCACTGTTATCAATCTCTCCATATTTTCTTCCTCCTTTGGAAAGTCATAGAAATGGTATCGTGATTAAAAAAAAAAAACATTGCTAAAAAAAATGTACGCAGTTGTAAAAATGGTCCATTGTATTGTATTGTATTGTAATGTATTATTTATGAAAATTAGATTAATTATTACTCAAAAATGTTTTGATAACTAATTATTGTAAAGGGTTACCATACAGTTTTTATACAAGTTATTATATGACAGTTTGAGAAATTATTTTAAAAATATTTTTATTTTTGGCACTTAATTACAAAGTAAAAACAGGACAGGGATTGTATCTGTGCTGGTTGCTGGACTTTGACAATTGTTTATAATTGTTCATCTGAGCTTGCCTTTGGTTTTAGGCCTAGTTCTTTACACAGGCGGTCCATCTTTTCCAGCTCAATGCTAATGCTCAGCACATCCGCATTCAGCATCAAAAATGCAGAAGCAGTTTCAGTGGGAATTCTGTAGTTTCTCTCCACCTCCAGTGAGAAGCCACCAGGCAGAGAGTACTTCACTGAGCTGGTCTTGGTCCAGCTGTCATACATCTGAATCCGGGCCAAGTTCAAGAAGTTCTTCATAGTCATACTTTTCATTTCAGTGTGGGTCAGAGGGAGCTGGAGACACTTTGAGAGATGAAGTATGATGGAGCATGGGTCACTCAGTTTTGTGTTTGTCAGAGATGTATCGGAGGATGTTCTTTGAACTTGGCTTTTGGACATGACCCTCTCAGGACACTCATTGTTAGATGTTTCTCCAAAGACTGCACCTGTTTCCCATTTTTCTGACTCAAGTGATGAGTTGAGTATTTTACTTTTCTTTTCTTCAGAATATCCAGCTTCCAACATTTTGGTGTTGTATGATTGAGCGTGATTCGTGTTGTTCTGCCAGGATCAGTCCCCATTGGCCGTTATGCTGATTCAACCAGGTCTGTGTAGAAGCCAGTTGGAAGCTGTCAGTATCGTAGTAGTACTCTACGTCTAAGGTTTCCCTCACACAGCGGACGCCCATATCCTTGAGGCGATGCTCTGTCTGCTCTCCCAGCTCATACTCCATCTTTACTGGAACCCGCATGCTGTCTTCAAACTCTTTAGCGCTTTTATCCGCTCTCGGTGTATTTAGAAACATCTGTTTGATTTCACAATTTGTGTTTTAGTTTTAAATATTCACTAGTGCCAATCAGAATCTGACATTTTTAATTGTATTTGTCAGACTGGCTTGCAATGACGGTGTATGTGAAAAACAGCAGTCAAATTCAAGTCACCTATATTTATAAAGCGCTTTTAACAATACAAATTCAACTATCTAGAAATAATTACAGAGGAATAAATAGAGCACATAAATTACATTTATTATCTAAACTAATGTAAAACAGTCTAGCATTTGAACAACAACTCAGAAAAAGAGACCACCATTATTCTTTGCTCTAGTTATTTTAGTCTTATACTTATGTGACATTGAGGGGTAAAAATGATATACTTGCACATTGTCCTTGGCAACTGACTGATGCCACTGGGAATGGGCTTTTTGGTTAGCAGAAACTTAAAGCTAATTGGAATTGTACAATTTCAACTCTGGTTTCTTTCATGATAATGACTGGCTGATTTGCATTTATGCCTTACCTGAAGCAATATTTAAGCACATGTTCAAAACAAATCTAGTGTTAAATTCAGTGTTTATTGCATCAAGCAAGTAACCTTACCTGTAGGGCATTGTACCACCAAACAACAATCCAAAATGTTTTGTAGGTTACAGTTTGGCTGAAGTTTTCTTTTTTAGTTACTGTATGTCTATGGTTACTATGTTGTGATGCATTGAAACTTAACAGCTCTAAATTTTGACCTTTCTATTCATCTAAGAATAAAAAAAACATGCATCACTGATCTTTGTTTCCAATAGATTTTAATTCAGCACAATTGTTTTCAGCATTAATAATAAGAAATGTTTCATGAGAACAAAATCAGAATATTAGAATGATTCCTGAAGGATAATGACGACTGGAGTAATGGCAGCTTCGATATCATAGCAATAAATTACATTTTAAAATGTTTTAATATATAAAACAGCTATTCTAAATTTGAATAATATTTCACAATATTACAAATAAATGCAGCCTTGGTGAGCATCAAAATCTTTTACAAAAATCAAAGTTTCTTCCAGATTTGACCAACCCCAAACAGCTGATATTTGTCATTTGTCAAGTAATGACATTAGGCATTCAAACACAAGCCATACAGACAAATACAGCCAAATAAACAAATGCAGTCCTGCCTGTGGACCGCAAACATGAGTGCTAACAGTATTGACTGAATTCTTCACACTCGATTACACTAGTTAAATGCTGCTGCTCTCAGGTAAACAGTGAGTTTATCCACGCCTCTGGCTGGATATTTAACTTTCAAACAGTATAGAATAGCATTTCATCCATGTTAACAATTGTGTAATAAATCATGACCTCGCAATTCTATTTGTCTATACACGTTTCATCATTTTTTCTATACCTTTTTTCTAGCTAGTGTGTATATATATATATATATCTCTATCATTGTGAAAATGGGGAAACCAACCTTTATGATCTGCCAATGATAAAGTTTGTGGTGGAGTCTGCTGCACAGCTAGACCCTGATTAATAGTTTGTGTTTTAATCATAAAGTCAGTTTATTGAGATTTTAATGATTATAATGTCTTTCTTCCTGTTATCTCTCTTTTTCTTTCAGTATTACTAAAGTACCGCTCGGGATGGCCTTCACTAACCCTACCATGCAGATATTAGCCATGTAAAAGATCTGGAAAAACAAAATGGGTATGCAAAATCTGTACTGTATTAACATATTATTGTTACTAGTTAGTTATTGTACAAATACATGTTTGCTAATGGGGTCATATAATGAAATACCATTTTGAAATTTGATGTACTATGTGAAGTTTTAAAATTCTAATTTATTCAGGTGGACATGACGAAGACCTCGGGGAAAATACAATTAGAAAAATTTATGATATTACCACTTAGAAAAAATTACATTAGATAATGTAATATTAAAGCTCATGTTTTCCTCATGTCTGAGCTTCATTACATCCATATACAATATCAAATAGCACTAAAGAAAACTGCTCTGCATAAAATGGTAACTTTTGGCATCTTGTCTGTTTCTCATACACTTTTTCTCGATATCTCGCTGAAATTGCCCTTTCATAACTTGAGCTGAATATGATGAGGTCATCTTCTAGTTTGTTGTTGCTTTACATAAGTTTTTCTCTTAATGAACAAAAAGGCTGGCAAAGAGTTATTTTATTATCATTGAGATACTATTATAGTTTTAATTAATATTTTGAATAATTTTTTATGTTTTCATTTGAAAGTTTTAGCAATTTTGTGTGTTATGTCATTCTATTTTACTTTTTAAAATATGTCTGTGTTTTTTATATTTTTATTATTTCAGTTTTAGTTTTATTTATTTTACTACAGCAAGTAAAACATAAAATGCTGCTTTGGCAAGTAGCTGAAATACAATAAGTTTGACATTTATTTTATTTACATTCTTTTTATGGTTTATTTTTTTTACACCAATGATAACCCTGGGGTGATGAGTCATACTTGGGAAATTGCAAATAAAAATAATAATAAGCTACATCTGCAAGTCTCCCATTGATTTGAACAGGCTTTGATGTCAGCTTCTCCTGGTAATTTCAGAATACTGCTGGCTATGTGCTTTTTTGGTAATGGTAATACATGTGCTTTTTATTTTAAGGGCATATTTGTTTAACATTTAACATGGTACAGTAAACAATGTTTGAAAATGTTTTTTTTTCCATTTACTATCAAACTGAAAATCTGGATCCTAAAGTACCACTGTTTTTGAAGGTAATAATCTGCAACTATTCCCTCTGTTACTCATGCACTTCAATTCTGGACTGAATTAGGCCATACGGGTTGAAATATTTAATTGAACAATACATTGTAGAGATGCTCTGCAGGGTCTTTTCATGATATGGATATAGCACATTTGAACAAGAAATAGCTGGCTGGCAAAATGTAGGGCAAAAGCTGGAGTCATGTTGAGGAGAGAGATGCTGCTTTTATAGTGAAGACCTCCCTCTGCTGGCAATATTATGCATTGCTCCTCAGAATGAGTAGATCCCAAATAAAGCAGCACAGTGTGTTAAACAATAATTACGATGATACAAAAATACAATATTTTATTTTTAAGTCATAATTTATATTTAATAGGCTTAATAAAACAAATATAATTTTTGAAGTTGCCAAAAACACCAATTTGGACATACAATGTGTAATGTGTTTGTGTGTTCCAGGGATGGCTGAGAGGTCATGTGTGGCGGTGAGCAGCTGAGGTCGGCTGTGATCTGGGTCTTCTCTTCTGACTGAGAGCATGTACAGGAGGAATGGACTCCCTGCCAGCGTCAGCATCACGTCCCGCCACACACAGGTACTAAAACACATCCTATTTGTTCACTTAAGAGTTCAACTATGACCGTAATACCTGGCGACCAATTTTATACATAGCAGTGCCATGGATTTATCTATTTTATTTTGTTTTGTTTTGTTTTATTGTATTGTATTTTATTGTGCTGTATTGTATTGTATTTTATTTTATTTCCAGAATTGAGATTGGTAAATAAGGATAATCCGCTGAAGCATCAGCGCTGAACATTAAACTGTGCGTAATGGATTATAAATGAGAGATTTATTGCAGCTCATTATTATAGCCTCAGTGGAGCGTGTGATTGCTCAGAAGCTGATTGGGGTCGCTGTTGAGTCTGAACTGAATATTGTGCACAGCATCCAAGTTAGATCACATGATATTGGCTTGCTGAGGGGAATCAGATCAGATCAGTGAAATAGCAGCTTGTTGGCCCATCAGCGCTGATCAGTTCCAACACACTCTGGCAGGAAGCTGCTCCAGTGGCACAGTGTTATGTCATTGGCATACCGTGTGAACTTGAACTTACAGATAGTTCAGAAGATGTGACACATTGTGTTTTCCAGTTATAGGTTCAAAAAGTCTTAACCAAGTCTATTTTTATTGTTATTACTGTGTTGCCAGGTTGTAATTATTTATGGAATGAGAATGTTTTCAGCATTGATGTTTAAATTTATAAAGCAAACTACGACTATATTTTGTAAGAGGGGTTGGTCTGCATTGGGACAGAAGACATACTAAAAGATCTTTCAACACCGTTTTCACATTGATGGTGTCCAAATTACACTTACAATTATGAGTTTAATTGCAGCAGCAATGCATATTTCCACAGTTGTCTTAGTGGTTATTTAGTTTATTTGGAATTTGGAAATATGTGAGTTTATGGTTGGCTCTGTATTTAACAATGATGACCTTCAGTTGATGCATTTTAAGTCAATACATTATTTTGTGAAACCTCAGCATTAAAACACATGGGAGTATAGAAAAAAGCCAAAGAAATTGGGATATTGGCGAGTATAAATATATATTTTCTAAAGTCAGGTCTTGCTTAAAGATTCAGCAGGGAAGATATTTGTTCCAAAAGTAAAATGTGCTAATTTGTAACTTTACAGAACAAGAAAAATGATCTTAGATTGAGAAATTAAAATGATTTCACAGCCTACCCATGAGACCATCCACTTACATTTATGAATACAGACACAATGTACTAACATTTGATAATTACCTTGAATTTTCAGCATAAGTACTCCAGTATTTAGTATCTCATGATCCTTCAGAAATCATTATAATATGGTGATTTTGTTTTCAAGAAACAATTCTTCTTATTATCAATGCTTTAGTAATCTTTTATAAATCTTTAGTAACATCATAAAATAATTTACTGTCACTTTTGATCAATGTAATGCATCCTTGCTGAATAAGAGTATACATTTCTTTAAAAAAAATAGTGATAATCTTATCTTTTTGACTTCAATTTTTGAACGATAGTGTACACATTGAATGGTAATAATCTGAAATGAGGGCATGAACGAATCTTCCAGCAATGAAGGGTGCACTGCACACAGAGCTGATAAGACATTGAGAAGATAGGAATGAGATTCTGCATCAGTACGGATATTACACTGGATGGAATGGGGGAACTTCAAAGGGGATCTGTCAGGATAATTTGCTGAGAAGAAACAGTTATTTTCTGTGACTGTATCTTTCCTAATCTGTAATCAGTAATCTGACCTCAGAAGACTACGGAGGGTAGATCGGACTGCTGAGTGAATCATTGGTACAACACTCCCCACTCTCCAAAAACTACTCATCCGTAGGGAGCAAAAGGACTGGCAAAATCACTCTGGACCCCTCACATCCAGCACACTCCCGCTTTGAACTGTTACCTTCTGGTCGACGCTACAGAGCGACCAGGCACAGGAACAGTTTCTTCCCTCAAGCAATCCATCTCACGAACAATTGACAATAATTATGGTACACACACTATTTATACACTTATACATTTATTTATCTAACACACTGTAACGAGTGAGGCGGTAGAGTTAATGGTAATGAGCGACACCTGCGCCACTCACCGGTCTCGAGTCCCACGGAGGAGCTCCAGAAGGATAAAAGGAAGAGCGACGACAGTGCAAGACGAGAGAGGACCAGGCCTGGACGTTATTTTGTGTTTTGTGTGCGGCAGTTGTCCGTGAGGGGCTGCCTCTTTACTTTTGTTTTATTTATTTTATTAAACTTGTTTAAATGTTCTTGTTTAAATTATTATTATTATTACACTTCAATTGCACATAATATACCTGTACATACAAAACTGTCCATTGTTATATACCTGTACATTCAATTGTCAATTTGTATATTGTTATTCCTAATTTACTTGTTCTTTATAATTCTTCTTTTATTATATGTGCTTTTTTGTTCTGTCACTTTCATTCTGTTGCACTGCAGTAGCTTCGGTCACGAAAACAAATTCCCCATATGTGTAAACATACCTGAAAATAAAGCTCATTCTGATTCTTTCCTTCTCTGGCCTTTGTTATGTTGTCTTTTTTTCTGGCTTTAATTACAAGATGTGCTGGATTGGCACATTGCCTGTTAATAAAGTGATTTGGTTGCATTCTGATCCATTTTTACCATCTGTGCTGAATAATCAAATGGACGATGGCAATTAAACTGATTGAATGTCCACAGGAAGAGTGCAACTGGCCATGGCTCATTGCCCATATGGATTTTATAGATGTTTGAAATATAAACCCTGATATTATGTTGAGTTTTCTATCTCTTTCCAGTCTAACGGTCTTCCTCCTGTGTCTGCAGGACAGCAGTAGTTCTGAGTCCCTGGATGGACGGAGTTTGGACTCTGCCAAGAGCTTTGACGCGGTGGTGTTTGACATGCTCAAAGTGACTCCCGAGGAGTTTGCTGTAAGTTTATAAATGTGCAAGTGCTCCAGAGGCAAAATGTGACCCTGTATTTTTTTTTATAAATATGAATTTGTTGATGCAAGTGCAAATTAATCCAGTTGTGTAATTGACCACTAGTTGTGATGAAAGCCTTAGTTTTAGTTCGATTGACTCATTCAACAAATACTAGAGGGAAGTTTATCAGTTAAAGGGTTACTCCACCACAAAATTAAAATTGTGTCATTATTCACTTACCCTCATTTCATTCCAACTCCATAAAAGCATAGTTCGTCTTTGGAACACAATTTAAGATATTTTAGATAAAAACCGGGAGGCTTGTGACTGTCCCATTAACTGCCAAGTAAGTAACACTGTCGAGGTCCAGAAAAGTATGAAAAGCATCGCCAGGATAGTCCATCTACCATCAGGGGTTCAATCTGAACTTTATGAAGCGACGAGAATACTTTTTGTACGCAAAGAAAAAAACGATATATATATATATATATATATGTTTTTTTTGTTTTTTTTTACGTATACATCACTGTTAAGTAAAATATGCACAATGGCCTAGTTATGAAATTTCATCTTTCCATCTCACAAATTTAAAATGGCAGCTCAAGGGAAGCATTTAATTACCTATTCATTAGATATGGCTATTTTTATATTTCTAGAACCCAACTATGCTCTATTAAAGATGCATTAAGTAACTTCTTTCCCTAAAAAAAACCCCACAAGAAATCAATGGTACTTTTGTAAAGTATATTTCAAACTCCCAGAAACAAAAATGTCCACGTAAACAAAAATTACTTACTGTACCTTTTAAAGTGCCCCATTTATATACGTACGTTAATGTAATAGTTCACCCAAAAATGGTCATTATAATTTTTTTCCCATACATTGAATTGAAAGCAAATGGTGATCACTGATTAATGGTCTTCATCCGGTTTCATAGAAAATAAAAAAACAGCTTTAACATTCTGCTAAACGTCTAATTTTGTGTTCTATACATGAAAGAACATCATACATGTTTGGAATGACATGAGGTTATAAATTGATTTTTGAGTGAAGAGTAATTTTTTAAGCTTGAAATACACCATTTAACACTGTAACTTTTATTTTGCAGAGTCAGATCACTTTGATGGACGCTCCTGTTTTCAAAGCGATACAGCCTGAGGTGAGACAGATATCCATGGCAACTAAATACACATCCTCTGTTGTTATCAAGCCACATAGAAACCCACTGCTGTGGACTGATCTCATGTGCCCTCTGGTGCTACAGATTAGTGTGACGTGGCACTATAGCAGTGCATTAATGACACACATACACACACACACAGAGACCACGGTACCCACAGCATCTAGCTCCACATTCTTCCATTACTTTAACCAGAGCTTCTCCTCTGCTCGGAGTTACAGAGCCCTCAGTACTTTCCTTAATTCATGTTTTATGTGAAGACGATAATGGAAAGGCACTCATAACAGATATGATAGATTTGGACAAGTTTTTCCACTGATAATGAAAACAGGTCTGCCAAGGCATTTTGCAGTTTATTGTAGGTTTTGTGTTGACCGCTTTCAGTGTGATACATTTTCATTGACGTTTACATTTGGCCTTGTTAGCTGTTATCCGGATCTTGCACAAGTGTTTAGTTTTGAAGTTATCTTGCCGTGATCAAAAGATGGTTGTCTGGCAGGTTCAGGAACCTGTAATAATAAATATGATTTTTTTTAATCCATCCAGTTGAACTGTTTTCATCACATGCTCAAAGACACATCAAATGAAAAGAATACATAACATGAAAAATTGACAGTTTTAGCTCACATTTTATGAGTGAGAACCATTTCGGTGACCCCCTTTTATCATGAAGAAATATTAGCCAGGCTTCTTCCAGGGGTCTCCAGACATTCTACCCAGTGATGGCGTAATGCTTGAGCAGAGAATTGTTTGGCAGTCTGTTTGGCAATTACTCCAAACCAAGCTACTTTTCTTAATGCTTCACGTCTGGAATCGTTTGATTCATTCATGGTGACCTTGGTGTAAATCGCTGGCTTTTTGAAAAGAGATGAGCAAACCAATCTTTACATTTAGTAAGAGTCAGGATTGTTTGAACTTTATCCAAAGTATATGTGAGCATAAGTCAAGTGAGTGCCATTATGATGATGTCCGTTAACCTACATCTTTGCGGTCCTTCGTTAACATGACATCATCTCTGTGAGCTGTGTGCACTAATGAGTTAGTGTGGATTTGAGGTCACTTTCTGTTGGAATCATTTCTCCCTGACAGCCACAGACATTGTAGATAGGATTTGTTTAAAAAGGCCATGGGCTTATTGTTATTTATTGATTTTCTGTGTGGCAACATTAAAAGTCAGCATTATGAGAGTTTCCACCATTGCTGTATGATTGATTCTGGTGAAGCTAGCCAACAATTTGGATTTCTGAATTTTAGCACTTTCCACGAATAAAGGACAAAATGAGGCCTGGAAATTCAGTGAAAGAAGGTGCTTAATCTAAATCAGATTGATTTGATATATTTAATTATACACTACCATTTAAAAGTTTACTGGCAGTAAGACAAAAAATGTAGGAAGAAATTATTCAGCAGGCATGTATTAAATTTGTTGAAAGGAACAGTAAAGAAAATTGAACAGATTTTTTTTTATTATTATTTAATTTTAAATAAATGTTGTTCTTTTGAACTTTCTATCCATAAAATATATTATAAATACATGTTAAGCAGGACAATTGTTTTCGACACCAAATCAGGATTTTAGAACGATTTCTGACACTGAGGACTGAAGTAATAACTGCTGAAAATTCAGCTTTGCCATCACAGGAATAAATTACAGTTTAAAGAAAAGAGTTATTTTGAATTATAATAATATTAATATAATACAACCGTTTTAACTGTATTTTTAATCATAAAAATTAAGCCTTGGTGAGCAAAAGAGACTTCTTGTCAATAACATTACGAAAAAAAACACTAAAAATTAACACATTTAAATGTAAAACAACAACAGGACGGTAAATAACATGGTTACATGTACATTAACATAGTTGAATACGTATCCCAAATTAAGCTAACTAATAGCTAACTTGTGGCACTGTGTGTTGGTTGTTATTTCTACAAAGAAAACTATTTGATTGATAATGTTTATAATAATGTTGGTAGCTGGGTTTAAACGTTGAGTTTGACAGCTGCTGGTCAGTGGTGTGTGTGTGTGTGTGTGTGTGTGTGTGTGTATATATATATATATATATATATATATATATATATATATATATATATATATATATGATGTTACAATAAAAATATATAATAATAATAATGAGGGGAAATGTATGCATTAACATGATAGAATATTTAATATTGTTATTGCTCTTCTCCCGAAACATCTAAATAAAAGGATATACCCTTCAAACTGCAAAAAAGCAATGCAGTTAGGCCCTTGTGTAGGTGTTTGACATTCTAGGTCTGGATTGTGTGTATGATACAGCAGAGAAGTATTTTACTTCTTCCTCCCCTGGAGTCTCTTTAGTCCCTGGCAAAAACTGGTTTTCTCTAAAACTGACAGTGCTGTCATGTTTATCTGCTTGTACTCAAGGTATTGCCAATGGTTTTATTGCTAAAAATGTCAGTTTTTGACTTTTAATTGGTGTTGAGGGAAATTATCTGATTTGTGGAGCATGAACTTGTTTTATGTCAAGATAAATCTTCCATCCTTATTCCTTTTAGACATGTTTGCATCTCAGCAGCTCTGCACGCATACATTGTTCAGCTGATTGATTTTATAAAAAGCAGCAAAACATCTACCATGGTATTCCTTCTCTGAAGAAGACTTGAAACACATTGAATTAATTTGCTTACTGCAGAAGTTCCCACTGGAAAATAGCTAATTTTAAAAATGCTGAGTTTGACCTCCTCAGCCACTAATTCAGGATTCGTTCATTACACTCAGTCTTTCCAACCCTGACATATTTGACAACGAAAATTGGGATTGTTATTGTTGAGCCCTTTGCCTGTAAGTTTCACTGGCCTGTGGAAACCCTAGTATAAGTACATTTTTGCGTTTGACCACATGCACATACATTCATTCATCAATATTTCAGCGACATGCTTCAGGGATTATTGCAGATTCTAAAAGGAGATGTTGACACTGGAAACTGGATTAATAGATTTTAGATGTATGTTGGTTTTATAACATTTACATTTATGCATTTAGCAGACGCTTTTATCCAAAGCGACTTACAGTTGCATTCAGGCTATACATTTTCATTAGTATGTGTGTTCCCTGGGAATCGAACCCACAACCTTCTGTGCTGCTGACGCAATGCTCTACCACTGAGCCACACAGGAACACGTTAGTTGTTTAGAATTGTTCTAAACAACTAACGTGATTAAATTGTTAGTGCTGTGTGAGTAATGTGAGCAGACAGCGTCTCTTTGCATAAAGTGGTGTGTTGTACTGTTGTTTTTGGCTGCAGACATTTTGCAGAAATTATATAGAGTCAGAATAAAAGATCAAATGTGAAAGTTTGTAGACTTTTGTTATGTGGAATCAAATTATATTTGATCTTTTGAGATAAAGATGACTATAAAATGTACTGTAACTTTCGGAAAAAACAAAAATGTTAGTGATATAAAAGTAGAATGAAGCATATGGCTTAAACCTTGAGCTGTTCTTGGCTGTGCATTCTGCTCTAGATATCCTTCTAAATGATGAAGTTTGATTTTAATAAGGGCCCTGATCGTTTCAGTCACATGTCAATGAGTTAGGTAAAGAAAGGATCAGTTAAAAAGTATATTGCATGAATGGTGTTGTTAAAATATCTGCCTACAGGGGAAACTGGAGCATGCTAACCCACCAAACCTTGACCCATTCAGTGCTGCAGCTCATTTCACATGCACAAGGGTTTTTCTCAACAGGCCAGCACACACACACACACACACACACACACACACGATCGTAGGGTCAGAAAGAAAGGTGGAAAATTGTAATAAAAAAACTGAAATATGAATATTTTTGGTGCAAAAAAACTAGTAATACAAATGTATAACCCCCTTTAAACTGAAATGTACTGCTAATATACTCTATTATTCAAAAGTATTTTTTTATACTCTTGAAAGAAGTATCTTATGCTCATCAAGGCTGAATTTAATCAAAATACAAGAAATGTAATAAATGTAATACATCCTTGCTGAATAAAAGTATTATTTTCTTTAAAAAAATAAAACCTTACTGACCCCAAACATTTGAATGGTAGTGAATAACCAAACAAGTCCTCTTACATTACAACTATGCTGTGTCCCTGAAGACGTGTGGCTTAAACTGATTACTTAGCAAACAGACCTAAAATATATATTTTTACCCAGACTGAGCTGCTTATTCACATGGAAACTCCACTTCACTCAGTCCATGTGGAAACTGAAATGCCTTTGAATGTTTCCATCTGCTTTTAGTCTGCACGATACTATAAAAGTGTTAGTATTCGTAGCTCAGTGAACCTGAGGAGGCTTAGAACCATATAAAGTCCCCATGCAAAGCTGTTCTGTCGATGAGATGAAAGCAACAGATGGGTTGTTTGTTCTGTGCATACTTTTCTCCAATAAAAGGATGGTATAGTTATACTACTATTACTATATGTCAATAACAAATACAGTATAGTAAAATATGTATTCATTCTCAGTAAATGCTAAAGTGGAAAAAACTGTGGAGCTTCAAGTGTTGGGGATATTTTATTGTACCTTTTATGCTCTTAGTTGGAAAGTGTAGTTTTGGTCCGTTTATTCAACTTCATGAATGAAGGAATGGTGTAAGGCATGTGTAATAAAGGGCCGTTCAGTGTGATTTCATTAATATCAGAGTACACTACTATTGAAAAGTTAAATAAATTAGTACTATTATTTAGCAAATGCATTTGATTAATCAAAAGTGACAGTAAAATATTAATGCTTTTTATTTTATATGCATTATATACAAAAATATTTAGCAGCGCTACTGTTTTCAATGTTGATAATAATAAGAAATGTTTCCTACACCGCAAATCAGCATATAATTAATATATTTCTGAAGGCTCATGTGATGCTGAAGACTGGAGTAATGATGCTGAAAATTCACAGGAATAAATTACATTTTAAAATACAGTAGTCGACATTTGAAGTGGATCAAAAGTTGTCCTAAAACCAAAATGCATTCGTGTCTTAAGACAACTTAATTTTTTTTGATTCACTTAAAACATTGTCTACTGTATATTCAAATATATTTCTCATTTTAAAATATAATAATACTTCACACTATAACGGTTTTACTGTATTTTGGTCAACTAAATGCAATCTTTGTGAAACTTTTTTTCAAAAACATTATTTTTTTTGAATGGCAGTGTAGATAACATGCAAACATTAGACTGAAGTATTACACTTAAAAACACTGTTGAAAAGTTGAATTGACTATTTGGTTGTTTAGGAGCTGGCGAGCTGTGGATGGAACAAGAAGGAGAAGCATAGCCTTTCACCCAACGTTGTGGCCTTCACACGGAGATTTAACCAGGTAAGCAATATTGTGCTAGTCAGTGTAGCCAACTGGTACATTTTAAGATCATTTATTAAAAGCTTTTTGCTGCACTGATGTTTATTGTTTGCTAAACTTAAAACTTGTTTTAAATTGACAGCTGGTGCCATGAGCTAAAGACCGTCTTGCTACATGTGTTAATCTGGTATAAAGATATTTTTATTTTAAAATGTTGTTTTTTAATTTAGATGATTAATATTGGTTACTTTACTTGTAGTTTCCTGATGTATTGGTCATTTCAGTAAAATCTCAGTTTTGTTTCCTTATATACTATAGCAGTTTAAGAGACCGTTTCATAACGGTATAGAGTGTAATTTTTTGTTCAGGCTTTGAGACCTAGGTCCATTTGCAGCACCAGAAATAACTCCTATAATAGAGGTCAATGGGCGTTATTATACTGAAAGAGGAACATTGACACTGTGTTTTAGTCTCATGTACACTAGCAAATCCACTGTTAGTTTGGCACCTGGTCAGCTAGAAATCTCTCATAGCTGAGAAAGTAGATTTTACAGAACTGACGTTTTGCAACAGTGGATTGTAAACTTTCAGACAAAGCACCACTTTTGACAAATTAAAACAACATCCAAGTAGCATCTAGTCAGAATAATGTTCATTGAGTCCCTGCATCCTCTTTTTGCACACCACACACACTGTCAGGGATCTGGAAGGAGGACCCAATTGCAGCGTGAGTGAGTGTCAAGAATTTAT
The DNA here is from genome assembly GCA_027564155.1 of Gymnocypris eckloni scoliostomus. Taxonomy (NCBI): domain Eukaryota; kingdom Metazoa; phylum Chordata; class Actinopteri; order Cypriniformes; family Cyprinidae; genus Gymnocypris; species Gymnocypris eckloni. The sequence goes on from CM050420.1 coordinate 12,821,867, forward strand.
TACAAAACAAAGATACAAGAGGGTAGTGATATTTGCATGTGATTTAACAACAAGAACAGAGTAAACAGAGAGACAGCTAGGGAACACCACTGGGATAGCCTGGACATCAACTAGCAGAATAGCAGCAGAGTAAGCGGCAAGGCCAGGCAGAGTGAACCAGGAACAGGGTCAGGACAGGAACTCTATGACACAGAGACAAGAACAGGCTCCACAGAAACATAAGGAGTCCAATACAGGCAGGGGGATCAAAAAGGCAAAAAAACAACTAATAAAAAAGTAATAAAGAAATTACTAATTTCACCAACACAACTAAATCAAAGAACAACAAACAAATATCAAAATAAAAGATAAAGACTAGAACAAACTAAATAAATATAAAAAAAGCAAAAGGCAAGAACAGCCAAAATGCTAGAGCAAGGAGCAAGACAAGAAGAACAAATGACAAGACAAGGACACAAGACCAACCAGACAGGGAGACAAAACACATACTCAGCCACATCCACAGGCAGCGACAAAGACAGTGACAGAAGGGGTGAGAATGACAACGAACCGGCAAAGACAATAGGGCAAGGAGCCCAATAAATGAGGAGAGCACACGAGGAACAGGTGAAAGCAATTACACTAACAAGGGCTAACAAGAGGGTGTGGCAAAGATTAAATGAGGGGATAGAGAAGCACATGGCTGACAAAGCCATGTGCTAACACAAGTCAACATAAACAAGAACAAACAGTGTGTCAGGGCAGAACCCTGACACTACCCCCCCTCCCAACGGACGTCTCCTGGCGTCCAACTCCACTAAACAGACTGTAGTTGCAGGATGGTAGATAGTGCAGGCAGTGGTGGAGGGGTAGTTCGGGCTTTTTGAAGTCAGTCACAAGCAGTTAGTATGGGGCTGGAGCAGGATGTACGGGAACATCTTCAGAGATCATGACGGGGGAGCAGTATGCTCAGGGACAGCCTCCACAGGTGGAACATGACTAGCAGGAACACTCTCTGAGGAACTCGTCAGAAGCAGCAGATAGCTGGTCTGGTATGACCTCAGTGAGTGAAACTTCACCAGCAGGAACAACCTCTGTGGGCTTAGCAAGACAGACAGGATCAATTTTCTATGGCAGGACAAAACTGGCAGGAACAGCCTCCTCTGGTGGAACACAACTAGTAGGAACCTCATCTGAGGGACTCATCAGACACACCCGAAAGCTGGTCTGGTATGATCTCAGTGGGCAACTTGACTAGCAGGGCCGACCTCTGTGGGCTTGACAAGACAAACAGGAACAATCTTCATGGCCATGACCCAAGTGGCAGGGACAACCTTTGAGGCATAACAGGACAGACAGGAACATTTTATATGGCCATAACTTGACATGCAGGAACACAGTCTACGGCCATGACCCAACTGGCAGGAACGACCTCTGTAGGCATGACAGGACAGGCAGGGACACTTTATATGGCCAGAGGGGATAGGTAGGGATGACTTCTGAAGGTGTGACTTGACAGATAGGAATGGTCTCCATGAACATGACTGGAAGGAACCACTTCTGTGGACTCAACAGGCAATGTCACTTGACATACTGAAGGGAATATCTTTCATGGATGGAACTTGACAAACAGGAGTTATCTGGACATGACTGACAGGAACATCTTCTGTGGAAGTGACATGACAAACAGGAAGAATCTCTGGGGACTTGACAGGAACATCTTCTGTGGAAGTGACATGACAAACAGGAAGAATCTTCATGGCCATGACCCAAGTGGCAGGGACAACCTTTGAGGCATAACAGGACAGACAGGAACATTTTATATGGCCATAACTTGACATGCAGGAACACAGTCTACGGCCATGACCCAACTGGCAGGAACGACCTCTGTAGGCATGACAGGACAGGCAGGGACACTTTATATGGCCAGAGGGGATAGGTAGGGATGACTTCTGAAGGTGTGACTTGACAGATAGGAATGGTCTCCATGAACATGACTGGAAGGAACCACTTCTGTGGACTCAACAGGCAATGTCACTTGACATACTGAAGGGAATATCTTTCATGGATGGAACTTGACAAACAGGAGTTATCTGGACATGACTGACAGGAACATCTTCTGTGGAAGTGACATGACAAACAGGAAGAATCTCTGGGGACTTGACAGGAACATCTTCTGTGGAAGTGACATGACAAACAGGAAGAATCTCTGGGGACTTGACAGGAACAGCTTCTGTGGATGTGACATTACAGACAGGAAGAATCTCATTAGGCTTGACTGACAGGAATCCCTTCTGAAAGCTTGACATGACCAGCTGGAACAGTCTCTGACATAACTTCTATAGACAACCAAATAGACTCTGGGGCTCAGGAAAATGCTTCATAGCTGTTGCTCGGTGGCCTTGGTCTCAGAGCCTCAAGTTCGACGTCTCTAGACTCACAGGGCTATTGTCCTTCTGACTTAAGTCTTCCTGGACCCGCAGATTTATACTTCAGGAAGAAGAGCAATAAACTGTTGCATGTCTTCTCCTTCACTTTTGAGGGGATGATAAAATATTTATCAGTCAACACGAGGTATGTGCAGCAGACTTGATTTTAGCAAGGGTAGCCCACAGCGGTCTGTCAACTTAAGGGTGTCTGGAACTGACTTGACTGGATCAGGGATAATTGCCGCAAACTAGGTCAAATCAGGATGGTCTGGAACTAGTTTGACGGACCCAGGGATGGCTGCGGCAAACACAGTCGACTCAGGGGTATCTGGAACTGACAAGACAGGATTAATGAAAACTAGAGCTGAATTGACTAGAAAAAAAAATCTGTAGTGAAGCTCGTCTGCTGGGTCCTGTAAGGGCCGGTTCGTAATGTCAGGGATCTGGAAGGAGGACCCAATTGCAGAGTGAGTGAGTGTCAAGAATTTATTACAAAACAAAGATACAAGAGGGTAGTGATATTTGCATGTGATTTAACAACAAGAACAGAGTAAACAGAGAGACAGCTAGGGAACACCACTGGGATACCCTGGACATCAACTAGCAGAATAGCAGCAGAGTAAGCGGCAAGGCCAGGCAGAGTGAACCAGGAACAGGGTCAGGACAGGAACTCTATGACACAGAGACAAGAACAGGCTCCACAGAAACATAAAGAGTCCAATACAGGCAGGGGGATCAAAAAGGCAAAAAAACTACTAATAAAAAGTAATAAAGAAATTACTAATTTCACCAACACAACTAAATCAAAGAACAACAAACAAATATCAAAATAAAAGATCAAGACTAGAACAAACTAAATAAATATAAAAAAAGCAAAAGGCAAGAACAGCCAAAATGCTCGAGCAAGGAGCAAGACAAGAAGAACAAATGACAAGACAAGGACACAAGACCAACCAGACAGGGAGACAAAACACATACTCAGCCACATCCACAGGCAGCGACAGTGACAGAAGGGGTGAGAATGACAACGAACCGGCAAAGACAATAGGGCAAGGAGCCCAATAAATGAGGAGAGCACACGAGGAACAGGTGAAAGCAATTACACTAACAAGGGCTAACAAGAGGGTGTGGCAAAGATTAAATGATGGGATAGAGAAGCACATGGCTGACAAAGCCATGTGCTAACACAAGTCAACATAAACAAGAACAAACAGTGTGTCAGGGCAGAACCCTGACACACACATCCTTACACACATTTTAATGACCTGATCAATTCATCAATTCACACAATTTTACTGTAAATGCACAACACATTCTTTATCCCCATTTCTGAAAATACGCTTATAAATATCTGCTTACGAAGGTCAGTATGCATGAGGAATGAATGTGATTTTTATTTAAATGGCATTTCATTTTGGCAGAGCTTAAATGTCTTGGAATGTTAATGTAAGTGGCCATTTGAGGTCTGCAATTACAATTGCCATTTCGGTCTTTTTAATGTCATCAACAACCAATTTCTCATATTTCCAGAGTGAAAAAAGGAACGATTCAGTTTTGCTGCTTAGGTTCATTTGACTGATGTTCTGGCACTTTTTTAAAGCCTGTAAATAAGAGAAAATGCTCTTTCTGAAAACAGTTTTTCTCATAAATCGATTATTTCCAGTATTTTTAGGAGTGTATTAAAGTCTTATTTTGAGAACTAGTGTGTGCTGCACATTTTAAGTCATTGTTGCTGAGAACTGTTGTGTTTTGTCTTCAAAGCAATTACATAAAATATAGCCATAAATTATATGCGTCCATGTAGTTTTACATTTTTTAATCCTAATTTTAAATCTAAACTGTTATTTTGCAGAGATAACAGTGCATTGTGGGACTCCTGTAATTCACTCACTATATTTTCTTCTCTTAGGTCAGTTTCTGGGCAGTGAGGGAGATATTGACGGCTCAAACATGGAAAATCCGAGCAGAAATTTTGGGCCACTTCATCAAAATTGCCAAGGTGAGATTTTCTTTGGTTTTCACTGTTCCTTCAGTCAGTGGACCTTGGTTTCTTTATTTGTGTTAGTTAATTTTTCTTTTTCTGTGTTGCCATGGCAGCAGAAATACAAGGGACCCTAAAACTTCAAGTTCAGTCATGAATTATTATTTGTGTTCGAATCTGAATTTCGTTTGGTATCCTAGTAGTTGTCCTTGGCACTGGCGTTTCCATAACCAATGGTGTTTTATTAGAAATTCAAGCAAGACAGGTTTTCATGGTCACTTTCAAGAATCTTCCTTTAACAATGGGCAATTTTAATGGCGTTATACAAGTCTTGATGGATTAAAGCCTTCTGTTTTAAGTCAGTGAGAATGGGTAGAGACATTGCACAGGAGTGGTGAGTGTTCATGGCATAAAATGAGGATGAGAACATCATACAAATGGCTTCATCTGACTGTGATCCATCTCAGACTCTGTTTAAACAGCCTGCAATATATCAGTTTTTCTTCTGCTGCCATTTGTGTTTAAACATTTAAATCACAAGAGAATGGAATTCATTACATTTCTGAATTATCTTCAAATGGCGATAGTAAACAACACATGCAGAATATAAAAAGCCCTTCTAGTGTTAAAAATGTCCTCATTATTACTCACGAACCAAACACTATAAGCATATTTTCTCATTTCAACATCACTTTATTCTTTTGAATCATTTCATGCATTTTATTTGACTTTCCATCTTGTAACTGCTTTTAAGATGTAATTTAGTAAATATCGCGAATCCACTATAAAATGAAATGAAAGAGGATTGAAAAAAAAATTTGATTTTATATTTCAAGTCCACTTCAGTTGTTTAAAGTAAATTGCAAACTTCTAAATCTTCTAAAACATGAAATCTAATGCTTTTGAGTTTTTAGTTTTGATTTCTAAATCAAAATAACACCTTATATGATCAAAACTAAGGTTTTCTTTGGAAACACTTATAAAAAAATCTCATTTTTAGCCACTTCTTCTGTATGTCCTTACTGCATGTAATTAATTTTTTTATTTAAGCTTTAATTTTATACATTTAAAAATTAATATACAGTGGGGCAAAAAAGTATTTAGGCAGCCACCAATTGTGCAAGTTCTCCCACTTAAAAAGATGAGAGAGGCCTGTAATTTTCATCATAGGTATACCTCAACTATGAGAGACAAAATAAGAAAAAAAAATCCAGAAAATCACATTGTAGGATTTTGAAAGAATTTATTTGCAAATTATGGTGGAAAATAAGTATTTGGTCAATAACAAAATTTAATCTCAATACTTTGTTATATACCCTTTGTTGGCAATGACAGAGGTCAAACGTTTTCTGCAAGTCTTCACAAGGTTTTCACACACTGTTGCTGGTATTTTGGCCCATTCCTCCATGCAGATCTCCTCTAGAGCAGTGATGTTTTGGGGCTGTCGCAACACGGACTTTCAACTCCCTCCAAAGATTTTCTATGGGGTTGAGATCTGGAGACTGGCTAGGCCACACCAGGACCTTGAAATACTTACGAAGCCCCTCCTTCGTTCGGCGGTGTGTTTGGGATCATTGTCATGCTGAAAGACCCAGCCACGTTTCATCTTCAATGCCCTTGCTGATGGAAGGTTTTCACTCAAAATCTCATACATGGCCCCATTCATTCTTTCCTTTACACAGATCAGTCGTCCTGGTCCCTTTGCAGAAAACAGCCCCAAAGCATGATGTTTCCACCCCCATGCTTCACAGTAGGTATGTTGTTCTTTGGATGCAACTCAGCATTCTTTCTCCTCCAAACACGACAAGTTGAGTTTTTATCAAAAAGTTCTATTTTGGTTTCATCTGACCATATGACATTCTCCCAATCCTCTTCTGGATCATCCAAATGCTCTCTAGCAGACTTCAGACGGGCCTGGACATGTACTGGCTTAAGCAGGGGGACACGTCTGGCACTGCAGGATTTGAGTCCCTGGCGGCGCAGTGTGTTACTGATGGTAGCCTTTGTTACTTTGGTCCCAGCTCTCTGCAGGTCATTCACTATACATTATACTGATACTGATAACGAGTTCAAACAGATGCCATTAATACAGGTAACGAGTGGAGGACAGAGGAGCCTCTTAAAGAAGAAGTTACAGGTCTGTGAGAGCCAGCAATCTTGCTTGTTTGTAGGTGACCAAATACTTATTTTCCACCATAATTTGCAAATAAATTCTTTCAAAATCCTACAATGTGATTTTCTGGATTTTTTTTTTCTTATTTTGTCTCTCATAGTTGAGGTATACCTATGATGAAAATTACAGGCCTCTCTCATCTTTTTAAGTGGGAGAACTTGCACAATTGGTGGCTGACTAAATACTTTTTTGCCCCACTGTATATTTTTTTTAATTATACTTCAAAATGTTTCCAAACAATCATGCAGTTATTTAGATGCTTTTCTTGTCGTTCGTGCCAACAGTCTCACACACACACACACACAGACACAGACACAGACACACGCACACACACACAGCCACAGGCTGCTGTGAATTCAATCCGTCTACATGCTCTCCTGAAACGCAATGTACCATGACACAGGAAAACCCGCTGAACGACTCCTTATGGTTGAACACTCACCCTGCCAACCCTGAAAGAGCTGTGTACCCTGCTACCGGAAGACATGCCCCAGTAAGCCGGAGTAGGCTACGCTAACGGTTATGCTAATGAGTAAAACAGATCAGCCAATAACTAAAAAAAACAAAGCAGCATTGCTTTTTCTCCTACTTCCCATAAAGTCGGTTGACACATAGTAGTTCACAGAGGTCAGCCTAGTGGAAAAGAAAAGAATGACATCAGCATGACATGACCAGACCAGAAAACACAGTGGAACAAACATGTGAAGGCCTACATTGGTGACTTAAATGAGGCATGCAACTAATTTATGTTTGTGTGTCTTCTGTGTGTCTTTATAGAAACTCCTGGAGCTGAATAACCTTCACTCTCTGGTGTCAGTGGTCTCTGCTCTTCAAAGCGCACCTATCTTCAGATTGAGCAAGACCTGGGCGGTAAGCAAAACTGCATTTTTGTTATTTCTATTGTATTTTATTTTGTTCATGATCTATTTATGACTTTTATTTAGGACAATTTTATTTTGACAGTCTATATAGTCGACAGCTAGGACTATTCAGTTTTTATTTAATGTATTTGTCCATATTTATTCCAATTAAAATAACATAAACCACATATGTGTATATATATTAGAGGTGGGCATAGATAATTTTTTTAATCTAGATTAATTTTGGAATTAATCTAGATTAAAATGGCTCATTTGAATTCTGCCGAAGGCATTCAGAATATGTGTGCTACCCAAATAATGACTAAAAGTAAGTCTTTGAGAACGGGTTTCTCAAGCCAGGTGGTGCATTGGACCAGGGGCTCATCTCCTGTTTCCAAAATGCATCACAAACTTTAATCTCTTCCCGTCCCAATCCCACGAAAAAACTGGAGGAAAATCCCGTTCCACTCCCGGAAGAATGAATCCCATTCCCTCCCACTCCCGTGTTGTTGTTTTTTTTGCCAATAACTGTCAATTACAGTAAAAATATAGTACAGATCACAGCGTGCCCACCTTATTAGTTGAATAAAACCCAAAATGTCGCTTTTTTTATTATATTGAACTGAAAGCCATCTTATTATGCACAGTGTTGCACAGATTAAATTTCATGTAAATCATCCATGCTAACACACACGCCTTCTATTTTTATTTTTTAGACATTTCACTCTATAGATATATTTTTCTATGTACTGTATTTTTAGATATATTCGAGTTTCAAGTTTCTCGCTCAAGTTCACATGAGACCTAAAGCGCATCCTGTTTGCTTAAAAGCGCAACGCTTCGTTGTTATTCTGAGTGCACACAAATAAACGAGAGTCTTTACAGATTCGAAAGATGTATTAGGCTACTTTTATCTGTATGACCAAAATGACGGAGATTTTAAGATCAAGTGAACGACCGGAGCCTGTCCTGCAGCAAACGCTGCTTCCACACAAAACACTTCAATAGCGCACATGTCTCTAGGTTAACATCATATTGAGCGCCATGTAAAGTTGTTACTACATACATCTTTCAGATGAAAAGCCATATTTGAGGTTGATGAATGATAGGTGAGCGCTTGGATGTCCTGCCCGATTGTATTACCACACAGACCAGTCGCAACAATCTGTCCATCACGGATCAAGTAGCCTCTAGTTCAAGACTCGCTCGCCTACAGTGCAATCTGCTAGGTATACATCCGCTAAAATATCAGGGTGAAAGTCATCATAGCTTGCGTAGTATAGACCCAGCTCCCAACCCAACTTTGAGAATAGATTAACGGCGATATTTTTTATCGCCGATAAGAGTCTCACGTTAACGCAGCACGTTAACGCCGATATAACGGCCCACCACTAGTATATATATATATATATATATATATATATATATATATATACAATAACATCTATGTAATAAATAGCAATACATTAAGTCATAAAATAAGTTTTTAAGATCATTATAAATATGGTTTGCATGGGTATTTTACTGTTTGGTTGTTACATCATCCCTAATTAGGATAGTATATTCTGAATTTTGAGTTTGTAATATAGTATCAGAGCATCATAGCCTCTACAGCAGAAGAATTGTCCTTATTTTTTATTTAGGAAGACATGTGGAAAAACTTCTAATTTAATATTCTGTTCTCCTACAGGGGATTTATTGTGCATAACCATCAAATGCTAGCTGTTCCGCTGCTTTATAACTTAGCTTACAATGCAGTGTTTGTATTTATTTCTCCAGAGAGCCCCAGTGCTCTTGGATTTCCATTGATCTTATTTGCAGAGATGTAGATGAGAAGGCCGTCTGAATGCATGGGGACAGTGAAAGAATGAGAACATTGGATCCCATTCTAAACATTTTAAGTGGCTTGGAAAATTTTGAAAGAGCTGTTTCTGAGACCTTGTTTAACGTTGCCAAAGCTATAAATCTATTTATAAGTATTTGCATCACCCCAGTTTGAGGTCCAAAACAACCTTGGCCTCTTTTCTCGAGGAAAAGTTGAAGGACTAAACTCTATATGCTGTACAGACAACACTTATAACCAGCCCTCAGTGAGCACATCGGAATAAGCAGGGTATGTCAGGATACTTGTTAAAAGCGATATGCATCTTATCGACATTTACAATATATCATTGATTAACTTCTCATCCTCTTTCTAAGTATTTTTCTTATGGCAGATATGCCATTCATTTCATATTCTGCCTAAAATCATGTTCTATACTTAAAAGTGATGACTACCTTACTATTTATGTGAATGTTACTTAGAGATGCATAATATAAAAATGGGTGTAAACAGATAAAAGCTGAATCCATGAGTTTAAGGTATTGAATAATGACTCTTTAAAAGTCAAATCAGGCAGTATTCACAGTACTTGTTTTGTTGAGAGACAGGGCGGTAGTGAGTTAAGGCTCACTTGGGACCTTAATGATTTGGGATGCAAGCAGCTTCCAGAGTTGACATTCCACATTGAGCCACAGCACTTCTGCAAATTGAGAAAAGATGGAAAAAGAAGGAGCATGTTGTTTAGAAGTAATTGCGGCGGTACCATTTGTCTGATACCACAACCCCAACTCTCTTGCCATACGTTTAGCTTTTCCACAAGGGAATATTGACACTGACATTATTAAATGGAATATATTGCATCATATTAAATGATGTACTTGGTTAAATTTACATTTAACAAAACAAAGTTTATTAAATTTCTTAGTGTAATTCATTGAATCTGTGTATATCACAACACCCAGTTTAGACCTATAAATAATATGCCAATTTTTAAGCATGTACAGAATACTAGATACAGAAACTGACATACAGTTGACAAACTGAGAAAATGCCAGTCATCTTTAAAAAGCCACAGATTTTTAATCAGTGTTCTTTGCATCCCAAAATGCTTCAGGTCTAACTAGAAAGATTAAAATGTCACATGGCCAGACACTGTGTGCCTACATCAGTTACAGGGATAATTTCTGATTCATCACAGCCCCGGTTTTTAAGAGGTTGCTTTTCCATACGTCCTAGAACCCTGAAGCTTGAATTGGAGGAAATGTGCACATTGTGGTCTGGTTTTAATTATAGATTGGAGCTTTTCATTTGTTGTCCAGTTCATAATGAAAAGGCACGTGTGTATTTGCTGACTGTTTTTCCTGACTATAATGACTGTTTTCGGTCTTTCTGTGCAAATGGTTTCTGTTTCACTGCTCATGGCACAGACTGGGTTGAGTAATTCTTTGTCATTTCTTCCAGCCAATTTCTGAACCGCTTGACTTCGAGGAATTGTTTCCACTTATTTGAAGATTAACTGCTGATTTCTCAGTGGGCATGCAATGAATTAGGAGGAATATGGTGCTCACTGGTACAGATTAGAAATATATAGATTGTATATGCCTTTATCATTATATTCAGCAATTTTAGGTTTATTGGTCTTTTCTGCTTTATACATGGATGCAGTGGGGTCCGTAAGTCTGAGATCACTTTAAAAAATGACGTTTTAAACCTACAATAATCAAAGGAGTAAATACTAATAATTATTAAATAAACATATATAAAGGAAAGTTAAAGTTGTGACATTAAATGTACAATTCTGCAATTTGTTGTTCACTAATCAAATAATTTAGTGTCATTGTGATTCTGTCAAAAGTTCTTGCTTCTTTTTAAACTCAAGATGCACTTTGGATCATTTCAAAACATTCTTAAGAACATGATCATCAGGTTTGACACAAACCTTTGGAGTTTGTGGAACATATAGAATTTTTTTTATTTAACTTTTTACTCAAATGTTTATTCTGATAATACAATGCATATTTTATTGTAAATTCGTTTTATTTTATACAATTGTATTCATGCTTCTAGTTAACAGTTTGGATTTTTTTGAATATATTAGTAGTCAATAAAACAATTATAATAACACAGACACATATTTATATACACATACACAATAACATGTCAAATTTAAACCAAAAAGTTAATGAATGTCACGACTTCAAAGGGAGCGCGGAGACGTAGGAGAATGCTCAAAAACTGACATTTAATAACAAAAGCCAAAAGAGTAACAAACAGACCTGGGGTTATGACAGTAGCACATGACGTAAGACACTGGACACAGAGCTTAAATACTAGAACTAAACAAGTTAATTAATCAAACACAGGAGGAAATAATGGAACCAGGAACATGAAAACCAAATATGAGCAGAAGGAAACGCAAGGGAAAACTAGGTTACAGGGAGCAAAGCAAACACAGAGACAAGGTGTGTCTCTGTGTTTGACACTCTGTGTCCCCCCCCCCAAAAAATTTTTTTTTAATTGGCGGCAATTAAGGGTGTTGAGGCCCTCCGTGAGGCAGGCGTTGGAGCAGCAACCCTCTCAGGGCTTGACGTGGGGGCAGGAGTCCTCTCTGGGCTTGACGTGGGAGCAGAAGCCCTCTCTGGGCTGAATTCGGGGACTGGAGCCCTCTCTTGGCTGGACGTGGGAACAGAGTCTCTCTCTGGGCTGGACGCGGGAGCAAGAGCCCTCTCATCTCTCGACTCTGGTCAGGGGCTAGAACCATCTCTTGACTCTGGTCAGGGGCTAGAACCATCTCTTGACTCTGGTCAGGGGCTAGAACCATCTCTTGACTCTGGTCAGGGGCTAGAACCATCTCTTGACTCTGGTCAGGGGCTAGAACCATCTCTTGTCTCTGGTCAGGGGCGAGAACCATCTCTTGACTCTGGTTAGGGGCTAGAACCATCTCTTGACTCTGGTCAGGGGCGAGAACCATCTCTTGACTCTGGTTAGGGGCTAGAACCATCTCTTGACTCTGGTCAGGGGCAAGAACCATCTCTCCACTCTGGTCAGGGGCAAGAACCATCTCTCCACTCTGGTCAGGGGCTAGAGCCATCTCTCCACTTTGGTCAGGGGCTAGAACCATCTCTCCACTCTGGTCAGGGGCAAGAACCATCTCTCCACTCTGGTCAGGGGCTAGAGCCATCTCTCCACTTTGGTCAGGGGCTAGAACCATCTCTCCACTCTGGTCAGGGGCTAGAGCCCACAGTCTCTTCCTTCGCATTCTCCTTTTTGGGGTTGATGTGAAGGAGAGAGCTGCTGTAATCCAAGGACTCGTCACTGGAGCAGGTGCCTGAAAGCAGGCACCAAGAGCAGAGTCGTGCCAGCTCATCCAGTTGGAAAGCTTGAGGAATTCCTCCACATATCTCTCCAATGTCCAACCACTTTGCTGTAGAGCACACAGCCTGTCCTCAGCCTCTGACATCTTTATATGTACGGTGTTCTGTCACGAATTCAAAGGGAGCGCGGAGACGTAGGAGAATGCTCAAAAACTGCTATTTATTAACAAAAACCAAAAGAGATGCAAACAAACTTGAGGATATGACAATAGCACATGATGTAAGACACCAGATGCTGGGCACAGGAAAACACAGGGCTTAAATACTAGAACTAAATGAGGTAAGTAATCGAACACAGGAGGAACTAATGGAACTAAATGGGACCAGGAACAGGAAAACCAAATATGGGCAGAATGAAACACGAGGGAAAACTAGGTCACGGGGAGCAAAACAAACACAGAGACAAGGACATGGGTGTGACAATGAGAAATATGGCTTGCATATATATAGATTTAGTATTGTATCATACCTGATAATCAATTCTGAACTTTAATTTATTTAGTTATTTTGATATAGTATCAGACCCTTTACACCACAAATTATTGTATTGTATTTAGTAAGATTTGGAATCCTTATTTTAAGTATTTGTTTATAAAAAAAAAAAAAGAATATTAATTTGTCATTTATTCACTGATGTTCTTTCTATCGAAGAAGTAATGCATTATAAAGTCATGTTCAGTTTGATTCCCCACTGTATACACTTTGTGGGTGTATAAAGTCAAGACAAGCTTATATGGAAAAAATGGAGAAAGGAAGTATTAAAAGAGCTGTATTAAAAGAGGGCATGTTCACAAAAAGATGTAAAGCTTTTGGCGAAGAGAGAGACTGGATTTGTTGACAGTCAGACAGATGGTCTCTTGATTCCAGTGTGTATCTCAGCAGTTTCTCTTTGTCCCAAAATTCTGTGTCTCAGGGCCCAAAATTAATACTTACCAACTGTCAAATGCAAGAAAAAATGGCTTTGGCAAATAAATAAAACCAGTTGGCCAGTCATTTTATAAGGAATTGCAATAAAGTACATAGTGCTCCTTTTCTGTTGCATGGTTCATTCTCCTACTTCCATTTACTATTAACTGATCCTCTATTCTGCCCTTGTTCCCGTCCTGAGTTACACACAAAAAAACAAATCGCAGCTTTTAACATTGCACCTATGGCTAAGAAGCTCATCCCCATCAAATTTAGTCTAAGTGGAAAGTTGCTCAGTGGCGCTCCATCATTACATCTGCTGATGTATTGAGGCTTTCACTGCTATCTGGAACGGCTACAGAGCACAGGACTGACCTCCATGAACTGTGCTGTAATCAGTCAGCCATGTGTTACAGCAAAATAAAATAAAGATGTTAGTGGTTGAAGGATTCCCCTCACTTTCATCGCCCTCAGAGGGATTGTTTAGCACTGTGTATGTGTCTATGGAATGAGTAATGCCACTGTGGCAGACGCTTAAGCCCTGCACTCAAGGACGGAGGCCGGCTGCTGCTGTGGTTGTGGTGGCGGGTGATGGAGGCTTGATAAAGTAGATCAGAAAAGGCTTTTGTTTTGGCATTTTGGTCCCTCTAAATCAGGCAGAAAATGACTAGTCTTGTTGCCGAGATGGTACACACACGCACATTGAAATCACATTCACTGAAACATGTCGGTGGAGTTACAGTTTACCCTGTTCATCATTTGTAATTGCTTTGTAATTAGTTTTTCCTTAAAACATCATAAGCAGTCTCCGTTTGCTCATAGCACTTCGTCAAATCTTTGTCATAATATTATAGTTTCCACACCAGACTCCCTGATTAATGGTGTCGCAATCTAACTTTCCTGCCATGGATTATCTCAGCACCGTTTAAAATCAACTGCAGTTTTTTACCACTTCCTTTGTTGAATAAAAGGGTGAAAAATCACTTTTCTGTTTCTCTGTTGCAAGTACAAAGGAGACAAATCCAAGTTGTGGTTCATTAAATTCCTCAGGTTCATTTTAGGTCAACATCTAGATGATTAATGAGAGTTAGCTTCCTGTCAAGTCAGCTTTCCACTCCCCAACCATATTGTCGGAGTATAAATGCATCCAAAAATCAGGCTCATTGGAGTAACCTGGCTGGTAAATTACTATTATAATCTCATCATTATAGTCTATCCGTTTCTTGCAGATGCATGCCATTTGAATGTGACATTCAGCTTCTTTCACTTAATTCAGTTTCCATATATCAAGTCCCTTATATAGATATGATAGAAAAATGAATATTTGATTTTTTCTTTTGTTATTTAAAAGGAATAGATATGTTACCTTTTTACTTTTGAATGTACCACCTTTTTGTTTTTATCGTCACAATTTGAAAACCTCTGATTTAGATAATTCACATTGGAGAATGATAAATTAGCTGATCCTAATTTACCCACAGTTATGCATTTTATTTTATTTCGTTTTTGTTTTGCTTTGCTTTGACTTGATTTGTAAAGGAATGGTTCACTCAAAAAAACTATGCAAGAGACAGAGGGCATTTTACACACAGAGTTAAACAAGATTTAAACATTAATAAGGGAAAAGCAGTACTGTGTGATTGCATGGAGACTAGTGCAGGTCATCTGCCAACAGTGTGGTTTCAAGGACTGTTACTTGCATTGTTGGACACAATCTCTCACCAAACCTACAAAAGAGGGAAATACAATATGTGTATCTGTCTAACACAAGAAGACCATGTTGAAGTACTTTGTGGAAATTCACTTCAGCATTTGATGTGATAAAGCCATGTGTGATGGAATTCTTCAGTTAATGAGCTTTTTGTTAATCCTATAACAGTGGTTTTGCACATGGTCATCCCCACAGATTCAATAGCACATGTGCTGTAAAGAAGCATTGGGTGAAACTATGCCTCTTATAAAGGCATTCTAGACACAAGCCTGTTTATTGTGATCATGAGCTTTCTATAAATGAGAAATATACCCATGGCCTGGATTTTGGGTGCTGAGTTCTGGGAACTTTATACTCCCTTAATACGGTTTCATTAGTCTCCCAATGGGTTGTATCTTGTTTTTCACATTTAACATATTTGCAGAACTTTATTTAGATCAGAAGTCTTAGTGGGGCTCCCCTCTGACAAAATTCACAAGCCAATTGGGAGTAACTCTGTTTATTTTAGAGGCAGTATATTACTGAATTCGTTATACTGAGTATACAGTATAATGAATTAACAGAGGCAGACCTGAGATGAAAAATATGTTATATTATGAAAAGTTCACCCTGTTAAAACAAGAATATTATTATATAGAGTTTAAAATGTATGTAATGTAAAGACATAACAAGAACAGTTTTCCTAATGCATAGAGTTTTCATATATTAATATTTTTTTATTTTTTATTTGAATGAATTAACAGAGGTAACTGAGATCAAAAATATTTGGTGGTGGTAACGATAATTTTTCAGTTATTTTTAAATAACATTTTAATTGGATATTCAGTATTAATATTTTAGTTTTTAATTAAATTTAAAAATAGTAATTTTGTTTTGAGTCTGCTTGTATTCTATTGTATATGTTAATTTGATATTTTAAATTTGTATATTTTTACTTGAAAAAAAATATTTTACTTGTTCCCAAGTATGCACTTTGAATATCTTTTGATTTAGAAGTTTTAGATTTAGACATCCATTAGCTGTTCCTAATTTTCTGAATGAATGAACTGTTCGTTCCTTATGTGCTTCTGTTCTGAACAGTTGATCAGTCGAAAGGACAAGGCCACCTTTGAGAAGCTTGACTTCCTGACGTCAAAAGAAGAGAATTACAACCGCATGAGAGAGTACACCAGGTCCCTCAAAATGGCCCCCTGCATCCCCTACCTAGGTAAGTGTTATTTAAAGATCACATTTATACCTGGGTTAATGGCATTTTGTAGAATCCATTCCCAATATTATAACATCCAGCCAGAAATGTATTTAGATATTTACTGGCTTTGTAAATAGTTTTTATAGGCCTGTTATTAATAAGGCTGTAATTAAAATGGAAGATGTTTCTTTAAACAGAAGAATAATTTGGGTCAGAGAAAGGAATGGGTCATGGCCCACTGGACTTAGCCAGGCGTGTGATATTGACTCAATCAATTAATTCAGTATAATGGCTTTTGCTTTTTTTTATAAGGTTCATTTTAAGTTGGCTGTGAACACCTCATTATATTTTTTTGATCTGGTCTCAATTGCACTTTCTATGGTGACCAGCAGAGGGTGTTTCAGTATACCACTCTGGTTCAGTAATGATTGAGAAATGTGCCATATCCTGTTTTAGGTGTCAACACAGGGGAAAAAATACATTCATCAAATTATTTGAGGAGTTTTTAGGATTTCTGCCTAAGCTCAAATATTCTGTCACCATGCAATGCATACACCGAAAAGCTCTTGGACTTTCTCTCTCGCCACTTCAGTAGCTTTAAACGGAATGTAGAGATGGAAAATACAACTAAATCATATTGTAGCACTTATTTCCAAATTGGTAGCCCCTTTTTCTCTCTCATGAATAGACGTCTGTCAGAGACTCTCATTGGATGTTGCAGAAGCCCAGTGAGCGATTAGTTACTCACACATCAGTCTCCTTTAAAGGCACTGACAGCACTTGAAATGGATGCCTCCCTCAGGATTGTTGCTCTCGTGGGGAACAGGATCCAGATCCTTCACTCAGTTATGCTCTTCCATTTTAGTCATCAGGAGCAATGTCCGTATTACTAATCCAGCTGCTAACCGAGAGCCAGACTTGATCAGAAAACGAGGCTTTACCTTTAAGAGGCTTTTTGTATGTTTGGATATCTTTTTTTACGAGATCCACTTTTAAGATGTGGACGTTTGATTTTAAACAGCATAACAGACTGTTCAGTATGTCATTGCCACATGCTTGAGTTCCAAACTCATGGTCACAGAGTTTTCCATGTGCTCTTGTGTCATTGTGGTATGTGGATAACTAAAAGGCCAGTCAGGAATAACTTCAGACAGCTATAACTCAAATTGTCTCTTCATCTGTAACTTGTGGGCTGGTTCTTTTCTAGAGGTCTGAAATGCACAAAGACAGTCACTGTCATTTCTAAGAAGGTAAACATGCTAATAGAGCTGACTCATGCCGTCTCAATTCTCTCAGCCGCACACATCTTTCTCATTAGCTGAATTTCCTTTACATAATCCACATTGAGAGTCTGCTTCCACTTGGGCAGCGTGTCAGTTAACTGCATCCCACTCAACAGAGGGCTTTCTCAGATGTCACTCAGCAGAAACCACTGTACCTGGTGCCGGTAGCTTGTGGTTTAGTTGCAGTGTAACATATTCCCATTTCTGAGCAGCATGCAGCTGAAACCGCAGGGACGGAAAGACTGTCTGACGTGGCTGAGGTTGTGCAGGCTGTCACTTCAAATCTGTCAGTTTCCACTGTGCTTCTCCAGTGGCCCTTTCCATTTCCCAGTGGGACAAAGGAAAAAGGAAATGAAATGGTTTGGGGTTTTGTCAAACACTATTTTAATTATTTTTGATGTATTTAGTAGAACTTGTATTGTTGATTTTACAAAAAAAAAAAGATTGCTACAATTAGTTTGTATTAAAATAACTCCTGAAAAGACGTATCCTGTTTTACACTTGGAATAGAAGGTTATGGGAAAATTGCACTGCATCACATGTTGAATAATCACATAATTATTGTTTGAAATGTATCATGATACTGTTTCGAGAGTATTAAAGACATAACTTACCAGCTTCACCAACAACAGAAATGTCAAGTCACCTTTATTTATATATCGCTTTTAACAATACAAATTGTGTCAAAGCAGCTTTACAGTATCAAATAGGAAAATATTTGTGTGAAATGTAGAGTTTATAATCATCCAAAAATGAAAATTCTGTCATTAATTACTCACCCTCATGTCTTTCCAAAGCCATAAGACCTTCGTTCATCTCCGGAACGCAAATTAAGATATTTTTTATTTTAAATCTGAGAGCTTTCTGGCCCTACCACATTCAAGTCCCAGAAAAGTAGTAAGGACATCGTTAAAATAGTCCATGTGACATCAGTGGTTTAATTGTAATTGTTTGAAGTTATTAAAAAAAGTTTTTGCTCAAAGAAAACAAAAATTAATTTATTAAACAATTTCTTCTCCTCCGTGTCAGTCGACTCGATTTTATTTAATTTCATCAAAAATATCAACATTTTTGTTCCGAAGATGAATGAAGATATTACAGATTTGTAATGACATGAGGGTGAGTAATTAATGACAGACTTTTCATTTTTGGGCGAATTATCCCTTTAATGAAGCTTGAGAACTACTTCATATATAAAACATATTGCCTAAACCAATCTGTTTTCCACATATCTGTACAGCTTTTTATTTTAAAGCTGTGCTTAAATGTACCATTATTCTACGAATAATCCAGTCATTTCAATTATTTGAAAACTACTGGTTTTAAAGTGACTTCTGTAATGAGCTGTGCTTCCTACATCTCTAAAAACAACAGACAATGGACCTTTTTGCCTGCAAATTTTGCTGAAATATTTGCAAATGTGATCTTAAATCATTAAAATAAATGTAACCGTGTCACACAATCCGATCTAATTACCTAGAGATAAAATAACTTATAAAAGCAAGGTCATTTAATATTTATTATTATTTTTATTCATTTAAATCAAAATGTTCATTTTTTTTCCTCCGGTACAATCACCTAGATTTAGATTTCCAACCATAAACGGGACAAATTAAAATGAGTCGAATTCAGCAGCAAGTCACAGATACTCAGTGTAGCTTGTTATATTAATATTTGTATAACATTTACCTAGTCAAAGAGAAAATTGGTTGTATGTGGCATTTTGGAATGAATGACTTGTGCTTTTCACTTTTTACTTGGGCTCATAAACTTGTCAGGTCAATATGCAGCAGAACAACTACAGCTGTAGTAGACCGATGTTCAATCCATTCACAGACAAAGCCTGTAGCTGTACATCCTTTATTGCAACAGTTTGACAGCACCTGGGGAAATCAGTTACACTTACAGTATATTACAAATTACACATTATTTTCAACAATATTACGTTTATATGTACATAAACATGTTGGTTCTTCATTTGACACCAACAGCTAATTTACACAGTAAATACAGTTTAGATGGAGCAATTGATGACTGTTTTAAGATGTGTTTTTTGTTTAATTATGCATTAACTACAGCATTATATGAATTTTAAACTTGATTTTCCTGAAATAAATTATGAGTCATTCATCTCATTAGGAAATATATATTCTCATAACTTTGAATAAACTAGAAAAGCATAAGCTATTTATCACTGGATTGGATGTCCTGTGTCTTAGTTGTAACAATGAGTACTGATCATAATATTTTATGGCCTATTTAACAAAATAATTCTAAACAACAGACGACAGATTCACAATTGCATTGTATATTTAAAAATGAACAGGTTTCATTTGATTTGATTGAACTAGAGTGAAAAAGAACATCGTGTTCGTGACTTCCTAGTGATAATTATTATAAGGGAAACTGGCCAGTTCATCACACTTAATTTTCTGTTGTAAATAGCTTTCTTTTGTAGTCCCTGACAATTTGGCGTTCCTTCTCAATCACATCAACCAAGACACTGTTCATCCTTTTTCCACATATCTTATTTAACTATGTTACATTGGAAGCTAAACCACAATCTAAATTAATTGCACATTATAGGGTGAACGGCGACCGTTGGAGAGCAGTTATCAGTTCATTCCCTGTGTTTATGTGCTGCTCAGTGGAAGGTGTTGGGGTTGGGTCGTATCATCATCACAACCTTCTTGAGAGAGTAGGCGCCTCCTCTGAATTCAGCCCAGTACACGCCATCCTGATAGCGGCTGCGGTAGTGACCTCCTCTGTACCACACGCCATTCAGATTTGAGTGGGCACAGGCATTATACCACCAGCCTCCCTTTTGATAGTGGGCACAGTTGCCTGTGAAAAAATGTATATATTTCTTGGTAAGATGTGTATGGTTCAATAAATAAATTATAAAATCTAATAGCTACATTTTACTGATACCTGTGTATACATCATGATCTCGGTCCAGAGTGGTGAACTGCTTCCCGTTGTGCCAAGTTAGGGAGTCGCCGGCATTGCCATGGTAGCGGCCCACCTTGAGCCTATAGTAGTCGCTCTCAGGTTCCAGACGGAAACTTGCATACTCTGCAAATGTCTTGCGTCCAGACCAGTCCTCTAAGGTGACCAGCAGCTTGTAGTTCCCCTGGCTGGTTATCCAGTATATGTTCTCCAGACCCAGCCAATACTCTCCATCGATGTTTCCAAAGCCTTGCTGTAATAAAACAGAGGAACGCCTGCCATTGAGTATTTGATGGACCAAGTAAAATATTAATTTTAGTGTACATTACTTAGTCTATGTTATTTTGGCATGTCCTTGAGGGTGAAAAATGACATTTGCTGTAGGGTTTGTTCTTCTCTCTCTCTGTTTTTTTTTTTACTGGTAGGCCTTTCATTAGCCAGCACATTCTTTTCATCGATAGGCATCTTTTTGAGCCTGTGAAGCACATGTAATTCCGGCTTTCCTTGTGGTTAAAACTGTATCTGCAGGGCTTTGAAGACCTGTTTGTTTTGTACTTGGCAAGGATTCAAATTAAGTGTTTTTTTTTTTTTAACTTACAGTGATTCTGTTGTAAGAACTCTGATCCCGTTATTAATTCATCTGTATATTACATACTGTATATGTCATTCATAAAACATATTTATGTTCAGAGTATATTTGAGTACATTTTTATTTGCATTGAGGCAATTCAGCACAGTGTGGTAGTTCCTGCTTGGCATATGTTCCTCATTAAACCTCGTTAAGTGTGTGGCTCTGTATGTTAACTGCCATACGGTTTAGTTTATGTGAAGAGTTATAGACGTAAAAGGTAAAACGTGAGCAAGTTACCACAGAAACATAAATGTACTTGTTTGTTGAATTTACCACCATTGGTAAAGCAAGGCATATATCACCTCTCTTTATGTTATATTGTACTGCTCATTTCCCCTATTTTTATATTTATCGACCAACACATCATAAATGTAGTAATTTATCATGCAGAATTGGCTCACCTTATATGTCTCCCAGTTTCTGAAGAAGTTGACGGAGCCATCCAGTCTTCTCTGGATGATAGTCCAGCCACCAGGATCCTGTCTTTGATCGCACCACACCTGCATCAGCTTGTTGGTGTTCTCCGGCTTCACCAGGTGCATGCCGCTGTTAGTGTGACCATCCTCCAGAGCCTCCAGACAATCCTTCCAGGGACCTTTACAAAAAATGACAAATAATTAAGAATTTACTCCGCTCAGTCACCCCATCTTATTTCAACAAGATTTCCCCTTATACTACGTTCTCAGAGAAGTTGTATCTTTTTATATAGAAAGCCTCCTGCCTGTTGCTTGCAGATCTCATAATTGGAATATTACACTGTGATGGACAGAAATACTTTTTGGCTTGAAGAGAAATTCAGGTGCAAAGCTGAAGCAATTGTATAATCAAAAGAAGTCATACTCAGGATCCTCCTGTGTACGCCTTTCTCTGTTGCATTTACTCACATGAAGTCTCTTGTTCTTCCGTGGCACAGCTGGAAAAGCTCTTAACGTAAGAGGAGGCTTGACCTTGGCTGCCATTCTGGCTTGGGAAGTTGCCTCTGCTGTTCCAGCCAAACATAACGCTAGCATGGATGCCAAAGAAAGGCCCATTTGATAAATAATGCAGTAGCAAGTAGATTAGCAAGCACTTCCAAAGTTCCCTGGGCATAGAGCAGTGTTTTTATAGGAACGTGTCAAAAATTGCTCCAATTTTCATAGTTTTCCAATGAAGAATATCCGTAATTTAGCTGTCTTCAAAATCATTCCCTGATCCAATTTTACTTATTTTTTAAACAGTAAACACAGGTTGATACACACACTGGTGAGGAAAAAAAAACATCTTAAATCAGACTAAGCTGGTCGTCTCCTATCCTGGGCCTTAAACCAGCTTGGGAGGAAGACCAGCAATGGAGAAATTCCCATGCTAGTTTAGTCTGGTTTATGCTGGTTTGGTGTTGGTCTACCAAACGGAGCAGCACAAATATGCTATTCACTAGCGAAACATAACTGGTAAAGCTGATTATAAACATTCAATTGGCTTCATATGATAATCTTCTCAGTAGGGAAAGCAGTCAAACTTAAACAAAACTTTAGACTTAAACTCTTGAAGCAGATGATCTCACTTGTTCCATTATTGTTTGTGTATTTTAATCGTGCTTTCCTTACTGTCAGATCTGGCAGACAGCCTTTTAGTTATCTGACATCTCTGCCCCAAAGCACTTCTGAGGCCTTGTGGTTTACTTACAGTAGTCTGGAATATTTTAGTGTTTACTCTCCTCTTGTAGCTTATAAAAAGTAGGCCTCATGCCCGGCTGCTGACCCTCACTCACAGCCACTCCAACCCCTTCATGACTCTAGATGCTAAGTTTACAAATGAGCTGGCTGAGTCTTTTACCAAAACGTAGGCAAGACTTTGATCCAGTCAGTTTCACTTGTAGCAGTACTTATAGTTCACACTCTTATAATTTAGATGTTTTTGCTGCATTTATGATAACAGATCCCAGACCGCTCGTTACATAGCCTCCAATGCACAGTCCACTGAGCCGGATTGTGTCTGTGTCTCTGAAATCTCTCTGGTTGGCTGATTTTCACTGCATGCCAGAATAGGAGCACACTACCTGACAAATTTAAGATGATAACACAGATGGGGCTCATTAGCCCCTTACCGTGAATAAAACTGAATCCATTCCAACATTCCCAATCCCAGGAGGAGCATATTAAACAGCTTTTTTTTTGGGTCAGTATTGTTTTTTTTTTTTCTTTTTTTTTATCTCAAGAGACAAGCGTCACATAGACTTAACACATTTAGACATCATTATTACAGTATATTGTATCATATGTGTTTATTGTAGTATTATTATTTATTATTATTATTAGTTGTAGTAGTAGTATTCATATCAATAAATAAATAACAAATAGTGATAAAATGAGGAAGTGTAATTTATCAATATTCAATAATGTTTGAATAACATTAATATACAATTCAACTTTTATTTTCATTACATACAAGTACCAGTAAAAAAACTGCTTTCTATTTGAATATATATTTTTAATGTAATTTATTCCTGTGATCAGAACTAGATTTTTAGCATCCTTACTCATCTGCAGTGTTCCACAATCCTTCAGAAATCATTCTAATATGCGGATTTGCTGTTCAGGAAACATTTGTATTATTGATTCAGGATTCTTTGATTTAATATAAATCGATTATAGAATAGGAGGAAATTCTAGAAATTAATACTTTTAGTTAGAAAGGATGCTTTAAATTGATCAAAAGTGATGATAAAGACATTTATAATGTTACAAAAGATTTCTATTTCAGATAAATACTGTTCTTCTGAACTTTGTGTTCATCAAAGAAACCAGAACAAATTATACTCGGCTGTTTTTATAGTAATAATTAAAAAAATATATATATTATGCTATTATATTATTCTATTATGCACATTTTGTTTTTATTCTGTATTAGAAGCTGTATCAATGTTTTGTGATAAATTCCGAGCACATTTTGATTCTGTACATGCAAAGCGCCTCACTCCACATTCTTTGCCTCATTATCTTGGAGCCACAAATGCTTTGCTCTCCCTTGGAGAAGTCTGCTTGTCAGCAAATTAGAAAATCCCTTTAAGCTCCCTTCTGTTTAATTGGTCATACAACATTTTACACCATGAAATCTTGCCACTTAATGCAAAATTAGTGCCAAAAGTAATTGAAAAAAGAAATTTAAAGAGGAACAGAATAGCTGAAAGCAGGTTCAAAGAGACATTATTTGAATAATTTGTTTCTAATTAGAACAGTGATATTAATGAGTAGATCAGTCATTTTTTTTTTTCTGTGTCATTTGCTGTTTCACAGTGATGATATTTTGGTTTACTTGTTCAGGGGGCTTTATGGAGAGACGTTTAGACAAAAGCAGCTGTTATGTCTGTCAGACAAATGGACAAAGTTTAGATTAGGTGTGTATGAGAGATGGAATGAGAGACTTTCTGAACAAAAACAGTCTAATGGCCGACAGCGGAAAGAAAATCTACTTTTCATTACAAAGATTCTAGCTAACATTTACAGAGATGAATGAGGTGTTGAACTGGAGATGAACGCGAATCCATCAAGTGAAGTGGACTTTAGGGGAGATATGGTAGGAAGAAGGGAGGAAGAGGAAACCGAGAGGTCTTACAGATTTTCAGTGGTGTGGGTCATGTTAAAACAACTTGGCAAATCCATCAGCAGACCATTTCTCAGGAAAACCCAGACCTGATAGAGCTAAGTGTTTGTGTGGGATGTCTGCATGTCTGCTAACACTGGAATAAATGACTTCATTTCAACAGTGCTGCTTCCCTCCCATCCCTGCTCTTTCTCCAGTCATCTTATGTTTTTCTTATATTTTTCCAGTCATCTTTATTATCACAGCCAATTTAGTTTTTGTCAGATCAAGCCTTGTATGTGTGCAAACAGCAAAACATACACAATGAATTATATATTTTTTTTACATCTAATTAGGACCACTTACATATACATGTATGCTTCTAAAATCTTAAATGTGGTGGTCCAAAACAGTCCATTGCAGCAAGTTTGCATGACCAACTTAAACATGTTGTGAAATATGCATAAGGGAATCTTCCATCCAACCTTTTCCAAAAAATGTTATCGCCTAGATTTTGCCCATGGAAATTTGCAGAACAATATATACAGTATATGAAATATATTCTTATTAATATTACTGATATCATATATATATTAAATAAATGAATGTAAATCTATATCTATAATTTGGATTACAATACACATTTATAGTTTGTGCAGCCTGTGACGGCTCGTCCTTGTGTCATTTTCTCTCAGTCACTGTAGACTTTTTCTGACAGTCTTCTTTCCTTCACTTTTTTTGTCCTCTGTCCAGAATCTTTCTCTATTTCCTTCCATAGCTCTTTTTCGTACTGTAGTCCCATTGTGAAAGCTTGACTCTCATTGAGGCTAGTTTGTGTAACCTTCCTTTATTAATGCAGGCAGACTTATCCAGGAAATTGCTCATGCCACCAGATGGAGTGGAAATATAGCCACTGAAAGATGCCTTTTTCATTTTCGCTGTCTTAGTTTAAATATTAAATAGACTAAAGTATTTGTTGGCTTTGGGGTGAATGATAGAAGCAAAACATTATGATATTCTCATAATATTGCAAGGCATTATGATAAGCACATTAAAGGAATGTAATTGAAAACTGATGAAAAATTAATGAAATTTCCTTTGGATTGAGATAAAGAACTGTCATGTTTATTGCAATGCAGCATAAGTGTTCATTAAAAATGAGCAGTATTTTTGGGGAAAATAAAGCTTTTCTGCTTTATTTATCACCAAAAATTAGGCCTTTCATTTACTTCTCATTTAGATAATTACAATCATGTAAAATGAAATGTAGAATTTTGTCTGAAATTGATCTATTGTATTAAATCGATCATAACTTTTTGTTTTCCATGTTTAACAATGCCACCCATGGGCATGACGCAACACAAAATATTGTTTATGATATTCATCATCTGACCAGATTAACAAACTAAATGTTGGCATTTCAAAGCTGCAACAACAACAGATGCTTTATTATCACGTCTCTGTGTGGGAGCCGCTATGCAGAGAGAATTTGAGATGAATAAACTTTGATAAGCAGTGCTTAATAATGATGGACTGTGAGAGAAAATCGGCACTGAAAACCATCAAATGGAAATATCAAGTTTTGAATTATTTAATGTCAATAACTATTGATGTTGCTGTACGAATGTTTGTATTTCAAAAAGTTAGAAGTCTTGAAGGTCTTTTTAGACCTCGTTATAAATGTCTTTACTGTCATTTTCAATCAATTTAATGTGTAATTGCTGGATGAAAGTATTAATTCCTTTTACTGAAAGTTTTTTGAAGGGTACACTTGGTGCATGTTGGCTTTGTTTTCTGTAGGAATTTCCTCAAAATGCCAGTATTTTATTCTCATTTCAGTTTTTCCCTTCAAATAGTACATGCAACACTGGAGGAATGAAGCTGAGACTCACCGGAGGGTTTGTTTGTGGTGGATGGGCTGTGAGTTCCTCCTGGCATGGTGGGAAGAGGGGAAGGAGGCACTTTGAGGTTCTGATCGCTCTGGATCTCATTGGTGATCTGGATGTTTACGGCTAAAGGTTGGCGGCTGGTAGGGTTTATTGAGTGGTGGTGAGGGTCTGGGTTGAGGTTGAGGTTGTGGTTGGGGCTGAGGTTGGATCGGTACCCTGGGTACCACAACCGGCGGTCCCCTCTGACACTGCGCATCAAGAAGTGCAATGAGCGCTGACTGGTTATTGGCCAGTGAGGCGAGGTGCTGATACTTATGCTCCAGATCTTTATAGCGGTTTGTAAGCTGCAGCATCTCAGAGGTCTGATTGAGGATCTTGTTCTCCAGTTGAGAGAGCTCCAGCGCATTGTCCCTCTTGCGGATGATTTCATGCAGCAGCTGCATGTATAACTGCGTCACTCTGGAATTCATATTACGGGACTCCTTGCGCAAAAGCTTCACCTCATTGACGATTCCGCCATCGACTTCTACAAGCTGCTGCAGAGTCTCGATTTGTCTCTTCTGCTTGTGCAGCTCAGAATTGAGAAGTTCCAGCTCCTGCTTATTGACACGGTTCTCCAGCACGGCCTCAGGCTCCTTTGAGTTCACACAAATGGCTCCCGTAACCTTCTGCTGGGGTACGATGAAGGTGTAGGAGCACTTGTCCTGCGGCGGAGGCTCAGGGGCCCGTCGTGTGCGAGAGGTTGACAGGAATTCAACCTCTGGACCTTCATCACTGCTGTCGAACTGCTGAGTGCTGCCTCTGTTTCAGGAAACCATCCACTCGCCAAGAGCAACACCAGCCATATGAGCGCAGGAACATCCATGACCACACCTGTGAATTGCATGAAGGGAGGAAAAAAAAAAGTTGTATTTATTCACAAATATATGTTTCAGAACATTAAGTAGTTTGGCATGATCTTAAGAAAAAGGTTAACAAACTTGCTTCACTGCTGCTTAATATCTTCATATCAAATAATTTGACCTTCTATGTCAAGATTAGTTTAGGTTGTAAAATACCACGTGGAGTGACTCCAAATTGCAGTATTTATGAATGTATTAATTCATGATATTTGTGTGGACAGCAAACAATTTCCCAATGCATTTTGCAAAGAGTTTGCCACTTCAACCATCAGAAAGCCGCTTGGTTTTAAATTGATTTCTGTGTGAGTTGTGCTCCAAATATCACTATACTATTGACAACAGACAATGGCATTTTTTGCCAGAGAAACTGAAATTTGAGCATACGTTAAAATGCTTAATTTTTTAAATTGTGGATATTCTTATTTTTCATTGAGCCTCAGGTCAAGCATATATCATTCGCATCACAACAATCAAAGTTGCCTTTGTGCATACAATTCTCTAAATCATTTTGAAATTTAATCTTCAAAATATTTACTTTGATCCACCCTAAGGGTTTAAGGATATATTATTTTCCATCCTTGAGGCCTATGGGAGGCATGAGGATAATTTTCCCCTCAATCTGTCTGAACAGGCCTAGCTTAACCAAACTAACATAACTGATCTAGACAGAAGATCTGGCACCTCACTCAACATCTGTCATGCCAGAGAACTCATTACAACAGGAGTCCGTGAGTTGCCCCTGTTTCTAACCCAGCCATGGAAGCTCTTGATCTCTGGGGACAGATTAGGTTTCACTGGGAGAAATCTGGCAAGCCAGTGTTCCTCCAGATCTGATGGAGAATCAAACAGGAGTGTGGCTGACCCTCACAGCGGGGGAATTATGAGGCTCTGTAGCCCCATATTCTGTAAGTTCTTGGACTTCACTGGAGCTTCTAGACTTGAATCTTGCTCAAACACTTTGACAGCATCCTCTCCCTCATATGTAATATTGGCAAAATATATTTATTCTAGACCCTAGCCTCAGTCCATTCCTTGTGAAGTTCACCCAAATTCTTGAATTGATTTTGCTTGACAATCCTCCAAAAGGCTGCGGTTCTCTCGGTTGGTTGTGCATCTTTTTCTTCCACACTTATTCCTTCCACTCAACTTTCTGTTAACATGCTTGGATACAGCACTCTGTGAACAGCCAGCTTTTTTGACAATGAATGTTTGTGGCTTACCCTCCTTGTGAAGGGTGTCAATGATTGTCTTCTGGACAACTGTCAGATCAGCAGTCTTCCCCCTGATTGTGTAGTCTATTGAACCAAACTGAGAGACCATTTTGAAGGCTCAGGAAACCTTTGCAGGTGATTTGAGTTGATTAGCTGATTGGCATGTCACCATATTCTAATTTGTTGAGATAGTGAATTGGTGGGTTTTTGTTAAATGTGAGCCAAAATCATCACAATTAAAAGAACCAAAGACTTAAACTACTTCAGTCTGTGTGCATTGAATTTATTTAATCCACGAGTTTCACAATTTGAGTTGAATTACTGAAATACATTAACTTTTCCACAACATTCTAATTTATTGAGATGCACCTGTACTATTAATATTTTGAAATATAATTTTTTGAAATTGTATTTATTATTTGAATTTTTTGTAATTTTGTTGCACTTTTGTCATCTTTACAATGTTTAAAAATATATATATTTTGACCACCACACACACACACCACACACAAAAACCATATATCCCATTGAACAATGGAGCTGCCCCAGTTGCAGGGTGACATAGAGTGTTTAATTCTGCTGAATGGATTGTTTGGTCATCTTGGGTGTCCTGGCTGGACTCTGCTTTGGTAAGCTGCCATATGATTGAGTTCTCAATGACGGCACTTCAGGTTATCGGAACCTTGCCACAGGCTTGAACATCACAGAGGGAGAATGGAAAATCTGATGTAGCGCTAGTTCATACAAGCACTGGGATTTTTCTCTGATTATAAGCATGTATTACATAAAATGCATTGTGAAAGGCTTGCATAAACCATGCCCAAAAAACGTTCAAGACCCAGTAAATTAATAGTGAATTATGGCTGATTCATGCAGAGTGAGTTTTTGTTCCTTTGCACTGCTTTTTAATTGTTTTCTGTGTTACCATGCTGCAGGGACATATTTAACTGATGCTTCGCGTCTTGCTTTTTTCTGTGTCAAACTAAAGTTGAACAAAATATGTCTTGAGACCCTGGGCTCATTTTCCATTCTGCTGTGTCTTGCATTAAAATGTAAATGTGTTGAACCTACTGTATTTGACCATTGTGCCGAACTTTTAAAGCAGCATGTCAAACTTGAGAAACTGTTACTTTTCACTCTGCTATGCCTCATTTTTTCATTTGGTATGCATGGCACTTTAAAATGTAAAACATGCAGGGTATGTTCTTATTGTATAAGGAATAAAATATACAGTATATGATAGTTGCAAAGACAGAGAAAATCTGACACCTGCATCCAATGGATTTCTGGATGTATGACGTGATTTATTAGCCTGATTTATTTATTCACAATGCAAATACCAGTTACATAAAGACCTGTAATGACACAACACATGGCCTTGACATGAAGCCACTTTGTGTTGTTTAGCCCAAGTTTCAAAGAGTGAGCATATCATTGGAAAATCATCCAGGGGTGTCTGGAAGATGGGACACAGTGAGAAGTGGAAGGGATGCCTGTGAAAGCTTTGGGGAACACTACTTCCAAGAAAGTATAACTAGAGTGCTTCATCTTCGGGTACTTTAATTGAAAGCTGCTGTTGGACTTAGCTATAGAGCGGCACTGTGCAACATCTTTCTAACCCACTAGCAGGTATTCCGACCTCCACGTACTTGTACATTCACAGATAGCCTAGCGTAATGAACCTTAGTTGCAGGGATGTTTTAGTGGATGTTTACTTCAAACACACATCTTTTGACAAATGCATGCAGGTTATACAGCATTATTCATAAGATTATTACTGTATAACACGAGTTAAATATTAGCATGGCATTTCTATACATAGCAGTTTTATTGATAAGACATGAATATCAAATAGCAAACATTTTAGACTGTTCCTTTTAACCATTGCATTTCTGAGCAACGCACAATGATGTTTTGTTACTGAATGAATCCTGTTGTTGAATTTGTTTGAACAAATCAGTTGAGAGAGAAAAAATTCAGAGACTTGCTCATAAAGACTATTACTATTTTCATGAAAGAATTAATGTTTTTCAATTAATTAATGAATTGATTGAGTCAAGAATTCAGTGGGTTACTTGTGCACTTAATGATTTAGATTTTGACTGAATAAGTTAATTAATCAGTTGTTTTGTTCTTGAATAAAATAGTATTTTTTAATGAATTGATTAAGTGAATGATTCAGTGACTCGCTCATAAAGACTGCCACTTGTTTTGTTCATGAATGAATCCGAGGGTGGGAACAAATCATTTGGGTGAAGGATTCAGTGAAACAGTGTTTCTGAATGAATCAATTGAGTGAATGATTCAGTAATTCACTCATTACTGAAAACAGTCACCGCTAATGCACAAACTGACAATCTGTCTGTTGTATAATAGAGCAGTTTCATGAGCTCTAATTATTATGACCCATATCAGAAGAATAAATTAGCATCTTACATTTTATAGATTTCTTTTTCTCCAAAATATGTCCAAAATTCTATTCTGTCAGCCTGTTATCATCAAGGCACCGAAAAAATACAAAATAGCTGAGTTTTTGGTAATAATCTGGAGAAAGGGGGATTGCAGTGCTCATTAGTTGAGTTTTATAACATATTCTGGGAGGACAGCCAGAAGGGAGTTAGTTCAGTGTTAACATCAGGAACATTTTAGAAATATTAGCACTAATGGATGGATTTTTACTGGATTAAACATTTACCACTATATTTACATCTCTGCTTGTCAAGCTGTCTCTCTGTTGAGAAGGACTGATGCATACGAAATTCAGGTTGTTTATTATATTGTGTTTGTTTATGCACAGTAACCACAATAACAGACCTTTGCAGATGAAGTCAGCAAATGCACAGAAAACCTGCAATCTGTCTGTCCACATCATGACTTCACCACTGGGTCAGCATAGAAATATGCATCTAATAGCCAGCTTGCATTGCAATTCTTGTTGTCTCTTTATATTTTTCCCCTTCTTTCTCCTAGCTTTGACAGGACCCTTCATGTTCTTACTGTTTAAATACATTAGAGATGAGCTAAGAGCAGTTTACACAGTATCTGTCTTATTTGTGCTGCCAAACTATTTTCGTATTTCCAGCCAGTGATATTAAGTTACATAATCTTTACAGAAAAAAACATGTGGGATATAAACCTCCTGCTGTTTTCTTGTTTTCTGTCCCATGGAAAACTTGTCATTCTCATGTCCCCCATTCTGCTATCTGGACATGTTTGATCAAGACTCTTCAGTTGTGTTCCACTCCTCACAAACTGCTTTTCTCTCTAATCTTACTAAAGATTAAGTGCCAGAAATTTTCAAAGCTGTTGACTGACAAGAAGTATCTATAGACGTCAATTGAACAATCAATTTAAGCTGGTAGCTGTGTTTTGAAACACTAGTTGGTTTCTAGGCAGTCTACAGTCATTATCAGATAACCTCCAAGCAGTTTATTAATGTTTTACAAACAAGCCTGACCACTTAAAACTGCTGTTGACCAACAAGTGAGCTGGACTATTAGCTTGCCCAAAATTATTTATTTACAAGCTAATGACCAGCTAGAAACAGCTACCATCTTAAACTGGATTTTCCAGGAAAGTCTGCTACTCCGATCAGATTGGATTCGTTTTTTGTTTATTTAAATTATCTTTAATACTCTATTCTGATTGGTCAATTACTGTTTATTGTCAGATATCTCCTAATACCACCATTTCCCATAGCAATGCTGTATATAATCTAGAATACACAATTCTGATTGGTCAGTTGCTGCATAGTGTCAATAATTTCCTAAAATATGTTTCTCGTATCACAATATGGACTAGCTCTCTCTTGTTTAGCATGATATTTGTTATAAAATGTAGTACAATTTAAAATACACTATATTGCCAAAAGTATTGGGTCACCCCCTTTTAATAAAATGTTTGACTACTTCAGTAATTTCCATGAGTACAAATCTTAATGTTTAAGCATATAATGATATTATAGGGAATTGTGTGCTTCTAATTTCATAGCAACAGTTTGGACAGAACTTTTCTATTCTAACATGACAGTGTCTCTGTGTATAAGGCAAGGATCAAAGAGAAATGATGATTCAGTCAGTGTGGAAGAACTTGACTGGTCTGCAGAAAGCCAAGTCCTAATCCCAGCTGAACACCTCTGGTGTGACTCATTAAAGGGGAGTGACCCAATATAGTGCCTTTTGGCAATATAGTGTATATATAAAAAAAAAAGTTTTAAATTGTAGCTTTATTTTAAGGTCCAAATATCACTATTAACAAACCATTATCTATGACTTTTGCCTCAATAAATTCCTAATTTGCTGCTTATAAATAGTAAGGTTTTGGTATAGGGTCGGATTAGCGATGCAAAATATGTGCTTTATAATTACTAATAAACCGCCAATCGGTTAATAAAAGGCATGCTAATAGTTAATAGTGAGAATTGCTGTCTGTACTAAAGTGTTACCTTAATAATATTTAATAATATTTCAGTTTTCACTGTATTTATTATCAGATAAATGCAGCCTTGGGGGACATGTAAGAGTATTTTCCCTAAAAAATAGTTTTAAGTTTTACCGACTTCAAACTGTAGTGCATCAATCTAGTGTTTTTCCTTGAAGGAAAAAATAACGATGGTTTCCACTAAAGAGTGTATTTCATATGAGGCTGAGGAACCCCCTCGTGCCTCTGTAACAGACCAGTAATGATAGGTTGGACTTGTGACTTGTTGGATATACTGACAGAGTCAGTATGTGGTGGCTGGGGCATTACAGCAGGCAGCATCTCATGTGAGCTAATGCTGTGGGCGGCATGTGGTTTCACTGTGGTGTGTGAGCATGTGCCTCTGTGTGTGTCTGCATTCATGTGTTTGTGTGTGTCTAGGAAGGGGAATATCTGTGGTTTCTCTGAGTGGAACATAAGATGTGTTTGAGAACATGTGATTCAATGGAGACCCTAAGTCTAAGAGCTAGGACTCCCCAACCAGCATAAAGAGACAATGGAAATGTTTTCGTCTGTAGTGAAATGTCCGTGTGAGTGGCAGGACAAGAGAAAGCACATCTGCCTAATCCACAGAGCTGTCATTACCCCTTTGGTGGGAACAAAACTCCAGAGCCAGTCCTTCTGACACGCACCTCGAGAAGTGTCCCGACAGGCCAAAGTGAAGTTTAGCTCGTCCAGTGTTCTATTACAGATGTGGCATGACTTACAAGCTACAGCAGGACTGAACTGCTTTTGAACTATTCCACATATTCTTCATAAAATATAAAGAAACACCTTTTAAAATGGAAAGAATAATAACTGATGGAAACAAGTGCTGCCTTGTTGTGCACCATTAACAATATACCTTGGAATGCCATTTAATTCCTGAATTTGAGTTGAATTGAAAATGAGGTTGCAAACAGGATTCAGAATTGTACTTTATAACTTGATTTTGAATGTAATTTTATTTTAAAATGCATTTTATCATTTTCTATTCAGAATTACCTATTAAACATGTCTTCATATTCTGAATGTATTATGTTTCCAGGTATTGGTGCATGCTATTAATAATCATTGTTTGAAACCACTTTGTTTCCAAGCAAGCTCTATTTGCTTATGTAATTCAGTTCATTGTATTATGCAAACACTATTTTTTATGACAACAAGTTTATTTTGACAATATTTAAT
Source organism: Gymnocypris eckloni scoliostomus (assembly GCA_027564155.1). Taxonomy (NCBI): domain Eukaryota; kingdom Metazoa; phylum Chordata; class Actinopteri; order Cypriniformes; family Cyprinidae; genus Gymnocypris; species Gymnocypris eckloni. The sequence continues at coordinate 12,856,363 of CM050420.1, forward strand.
TTAGACTGAATGTAATCTGTGCTGAGTTGGTGCTCAAGAAACATTTCTAATTATTAATGCTACATCAGCTGTCATTACTCCTATTAGGTCTGACTGTGGCACAATCACAGTGTTTGGGTCATTGATTAGGGGCTGAGGGTTAAGGGTTTGAGTCATTGATAACAGCTGCTTGATGTCTTCTTTCAGTCTTTACCTCTCGCTCCATCATTCCCTTGTTCTCTCGCCTGCCTTTCTCATTTCAAGCTTAGCGTGGCATTCCTTGAATTCCGCCCCTCTTCATTAGGGTGAGCCAAGCTGCCATACACTCTCTCACTCACACACACACACACACACACACAGAGGCTGGTGAAGGCCGATGAAGTCCTCACCTCATACTTGTGCCTGTGTGCCCCTACAAATGATCTCTGACTGCAGAGTTATACATAGTTTAGCGGAGCACACAGAGTAATGAGACTAAACACAGGCCTTTCACATGTTTAACAATGGACCTGCTTGTGCATCATTAGTGTAATGATGTGCCACAGTGTCAAGTTCTGTTTTAAAGGAAGAGTTCACCGAAAAATTATGCTATTGTGTACTTAGCAGAATGTTTAAGTCGCCCTTTCCCATAAAAGTATTTAGTGACTTAAACTTTCAAGCTAGCATAAAATGCCCTAAAAAGTTGTCTTCCAGGTTATTTGAAGTTTATGTGAGGAGAAGACCTACATTTTAGTTGTAATTTTTAGAACATTTTATCAGCTTTTAGGTATTTCATGACAGTTTTTGTGATCTCCTTATAAATTGTAGATTGATTTATTTATTGATTTATTTTTGTTTCTTATGCTCACCAAGGCTGAATTTAGTATATATATATATATATAATATTTTTTATTTTTAGTATTATTGTACTGGGAGCATCTAAAATATGCTTTTTATATACAGAAAACTAGGCATGTGTAAATATTTGCAAATCCTTTAAGCTTAATTAAATATTGAATTCCTGCAATTAATACATTTATTGTAATGTGTTTGTTACATGCGATTTAATAAAGAAATTATGCGTAATAATACAAATAACAGAAATTTGAACCTTTCTAAAGTTGTGCGTATGTTAATACTTCTACATTTTAGGTACCATCAATACATCCACATTGTACCATTCAGCATATCTAAACATACTTAAATATATTTGTAAACATTATGTATGAATACCCACAAATAGTAATGAGATCATCCTGCTAGACAGACCCTGCACCCAGACAGACCCCCAGTATGAGAGAACTAGATTTGTTTAGGTAAGATTCTATGATAGCTTTTTTGAAACATTTCCATATATATTTTCAATTATAATATATTAAGTAGTTAATAATCAGAGAATACAAGCACATTCTACATATGTTATACTCTCTGCGATCCCCTAGTTGAAAACCCTGGGTCTATACCATTGTATAAACAATCCTGAGTGCTTTGTATACAGTTGCAATTATGAGCTTTGTATATTTTGTTGCCATGGCATGCCTGTCAACAAAGAGAGTACTAAAGACTAGTCAGATTTTGAAAACATCTTTACCCATGAGCTCTCTCTTATTCAAACAGAACTGGGGCTGAACAAAGCTCAATTCAAAAGTCTGCCTCCGGATTACTACAAATGGAAAAAAGCTTCCTGGGGAATGAAACAGAGTCATATCAACAGTCAACTCTCTAGCATCCTGTCCCAGCAAATGATTTCGCTCTGGGATTGGGATGTGTAGCTTACTTTACCTCCTTCATCCCTGTCTTGCATCCCTCTTCTTTTCCTTTCTCAAATTTTAAAACAAAAAATTCAGTCATAAAACTGAAAAAAAAACACCTTTCATCCTTTCGCTTTTTTATTTCCTTTCCCCTCATTCACACCTCAGCATATTTGTAAACCTGTCTAGACTCTCTTAGAGCACATGGGGAACGACTCTTTTGGTCTGAACACCCGCAGACGTCATTATTGACGTGGCTGCTTTGTTGTCTCCGATTGCGTCCGGGACCCTCATTGATAACAACCATTGTGTGTTTATTACCAATTAACTTGGTTGCCGCAAAAACGCCCGTCTCCAAATCTTTCACCTCCATTGTCCTCAACAAGCCCGGGAAGGATTATCCCGCCACTTAAACCTTCAGAACAAAATGTGACCCGAGGCGACAGATGTTATCAATACAACCATGACAGCAGCGGAGTGGGTGGTTGAAGCTTAAAAATGATTACCCAAGCACACAGAGCAACCCCCGATCTCAGCATGTTACAAAAAGGCGACTCGACTGAGCGCAAACAGGTGTTTAGAAGTTCATTCCAAGATTAGCACATGCATTGTGGTGAGCCGGATGCAATTACACATGTTTAGAAAGCGAGCGAGCCTCAGGGCTCACCTTAGACTTACCAGATTATTCCAGTCTACCGCACAGCACCCTCTTGAAATCCGTCAATGTCCAGGAGAAACCGTGTGAAGTGCCTCAGTGGAAATAGTCATCACAACTTGCAGGAATTGCTCTGTGGGTTTTGCCTCTCTTTCGCTCTGTTGTAATCCCCCACTGTCTCTCTTTGTTAGATGTCCTCGGTGTCAGTGGAAAGGTTTTCAGTCTTAAAGCCCTCAATTAAACACCTTTGTCCGTGTGGCGACGCAAAGCCTGCGAATCCTCACTCAAGAACTCTGACAAGAACCTCTTCAAGCCTTCTTCTCAGGGAGATAGGAGTGAAATGGTACATACATATTAAACAAACTGAAAAGTCCTTCAAATTCAATCAATGCGTGACTTTCAAGATTGCAAGTCCTTGGGAGTCTTTTAAAATGTTCACGGTCAAGTATTTCAAGGAGATGTTAAATAGGGCTTTGAAGACCTCAGAAGATCAGCAGATATGTATGTTAAGTGCTGTAGGTTCCTCTGGGTTTTGAAGGCAATGAAAGTCCACCAGCATGTTCTCCTCAGCCCTCTGAGGAGTTTGTGTGTTCTCTGTCACTCTTACTGGACTAAGTCCATCACCTCTGTTGCACTAACTTGTTCTGCTCCTCTCTCTCTCCCTCTCTTCTTTACAACAGGCAGTGGATTTGGGGTTGGGACACCCCTCTCCACTCTCTCCTCCCCTTGGCACAAAGAGATCTGAAAGCATGAGCTTCTAATCCCCCACCCATATTCACAACCCCTGCTGTTCAGTTCTCTCTTTCAGTGTCTATTTACGGCCGGTCGGCTACCAGCTGCAACTGTTGTCTGAAGTTTAGTGATGTCACAGCAATCAGGTCCTAATTGGGCATAGCGTTAGGAACCTGGCTAGAATGAGGGGTAGAAAATTAAAATGAGAGGAAAAGAGAAAGGGAGCGTGGTAATTCTGTCTCTTTTTTTGGCTTTTAAATTAGATAATGGACGTGTTTCTTGGTTTTACGTTGGAGTTGGTTTATAAAAAGTAATAATAACAGTGATTGACCTGTGCATCTCTGTTATTACTGGAAATAAATCACAAAGCTACTTTTTATGTGCAGGAGTTTGGTGACGCAGTTATTTATACTGATAGCAGCTTGTTTATTTCGTTGCACTACCAGTTTCATAGTTGTTGTTGTTGTTGTTGTGGAGTTGGTCTGGATTTGTTTTGTTTTATTGGTAACATCCTGTTTCGTTTGCAGGGGTCAGTGGCTTGTGGTTTTGTATATGTGAACATATTTTCACTTAATTTACTGTGGTTTGACCTGGTGGACCTGCTACCTGAAATTGATTTTTAAAACCTTCAAAATGTATATTTTAAATTAATTAAATTAAGAACATTTCTATAATGAAAGCTCTAGCATGCTGTGGTGGTCCTGTTAATTTTTATTGTTTTTATTTTTTTATTTCCAAAAACAGGAAATCAGTTTGGGGTATTTACAAGCTGCTTGATGTGGGATGTTTCTATAGAACGTTCACACTCTGTACGACTCACACGGTGTTCTCAGAGCAGATGTTGAACAGAAACGGTGATTTTTATAAGGTCAAAGCTCACCTGGTTTTACTTCATCAGTAAGAACAGCTGAGATATTCGGGGAGTTGTAATCCACACTGACTGACTGTGTATCCCATTGTCATCTGTCTCTGATCAATCAAGATCCATTAACTTTAGACTGTGAACAGACTTTCATCCTCTTATCTGCAGGCTTCAGCAGGAGAAGTATAAAAAGTGTTAGCAATGAAACTTGAAAAAGATCTCGCGTTCTGAACTAAAAGACAAATGTCCTTGAATGAAATAATGAGTGGTGGATTGTTCATTTTTTTTACAAAAAGCAGTTATGTAAATTATCTTACTGTAATGTAGATATAAACAAATGTTGAAAGCATAGTCCAGATATCTGGTATGTAGTGTAGCTAAGACATAAACAAATTTTATACGTGGAAATATTGTATTTTCAGTGGCATAACTGCATTTTAACTAGTTAATAAACATATGAAAAGAACTCTTACTTTTTCCTGTTGTGATTTGCCATGAAAGAGCAGAAAAGTTATAATTTAAAAGGGAGAATTGAAACATTGTATCCATATTTTATATATTGTTTCTAGACATATTCTTTCTTTCTGTCTGTCTGTCTGTTTGTCAGTCACTCGTTTGCTTGCTTGAATCATTTGTTCTGTCAATCGTTTGTTCGTTCATTCATTCATTCAGTCTCTGTCTATCTATTTATCATCAATTATATCATTAATTCTTTCAATTAGTTCTGTGCAATTAATCGAATGCGATTATGAACACGATATATGGTGAGTCAGGTGATGGAGATTTAGTGCCAATCACAGAACCAGCTTTACTGACGAGATGCGCATGATAATCACATTAGATTAATTGCACAGCCCTAGTTGAAAGAATGAGTGATAGAATTAGTACACCAAACGTGATATCTGAGATAATGAATGTAACGTGGTGCAGCTGCTAAACATTTCAGTTAGATGTTCAGAAATCCACAGTTCCTATCAGTCAGTCACGTCGACGAACGTCAGAGTGACTGACTAATGGGATCTCGCCGAGAGCCCAATCACCTTCGAGTGTTAACAAAACAAGCCAATGGGTGTTCGCCACGCCAAGACTCCGCCAGTGCGGGTATAAAAGGAGAGCGTGCAAACGCACATCAGCTTTTCGCTCGAGCCGAGCCTTGCAAATCTCTGAGTGTCTGCAAAGCAAGACTACAGCGTTGGTGTTACGGCGTCAGCGGAGGTTGCTGTCCAGTGCTGGATTCGCGAGAAGCAGCGATCACGCTGTTACCTCCTCGGGCGCTTCAGCGCTGCTGAAAGAGAGTTTTTCAACTAAAAGAGCAAATCTAAAAGAGCTCCACGAGCGACGGGCGCCTTTAAAGATGGCTTCCCGCTCGTGCTTTCTGGATGTGGTCTGTTCCTGACTTCATCTGATGGTCAGGATCGCTGCCCTCGTGCTTGGGCTTTAGGCACGCTGAGGCAGCGTCGTGGATGAGTCATGTTCTCACTGTGGGAACATGACCATAGCGATGTTGCGCTCCAGATACCTCCTCGCTAGATGGGGGTATCCCCTTGCTCTGCCCGTTCTAGTTCCTCCGGACGGAGGACTACTTCGCTCAGGGCCAGGGTGATTTGAGGATCACAGTGAGAGCTTCCCGCCGAGTGCGCCTCCGCTGGGCCTCTCACCCTCGAGCACATCGCACCGCCTGGGGTTCCCGGATGAGTATGCGGGTCCTCGGACAGGCGGGCCCAGCATCTCATTCGGTGCCCCAGCAGATGACAGGCTTTCGATCACTGCATCGGGGATGAGCTAGGTTCTGGAGAGGACGATTTGGCTGCGCTGCCTCCGTCCAGGAAGAGTAGCGTTGCCGAGTCAGATCCAGAACTGACCGCTATGCTTTCCGGCCGCTGAGAGCATCGGGCTGCACTATAGGCGCCCGCCTTCTCCCGAGCGCCGAGGCTGGATGATTGGTTCCTGAGGGCGCAGGCCGAACGCCGGCAACCGCCCCGGTTCCGTTCTTCCCGGAAGTGCATGAGGAGGTGACTAGGTCTTGAAGGCACCTTTTTCTGCCCGAAGCAGGCCTAGTGCCTCCTCCGTCCTCACCACCCTCGACGGCGGAGCCCAGGGGTATGTGGAGGTCCCCCAGTCGAAGCGCGCCATTGCCATGCAGCTTTGCCCGCAGGGCGCTGCCGCCTGGAGGGGTAATCCACGCCTTCCGTCCAGGGCCTGTAAGTTCTCGTCCGCCTAACGGCCAAGGCTTACGGTGCTGCTGGACAGGCCGCCCGCCCTGCACGCCATGGCCCTCCTGCAGGTCCACCAGGCCAAGGCGTTGAAACAGCTGCACGAGGGTGATGCTGACCCAGGTGTTGCGCTGGCGACAGCGACGGACCTCGCGCTAAGGGCGGCGAAAGTCACGGCGCGGGCCCTGGGTCAGACGATGTCCACATTAGTGGTCCAGGAGCGCCACCTGTGGCTGACCTTGGCGGATATGAGGGAGTCCGACAAGCACCGCTTCCTGGACTCCCGATCTCCCAGGCCGGCCTATTCGCGAAGCGGTGGAGGACTTTGCCCAACAGTTCTCCGCCGCACAGAAGCAGACGGAGGCGTCGCATCCTGCCCCGGGCGGTCCGCTGCTGTCTCCACCCCACCGCCGGCTGCAGCCCTCCGCCTGCTCGCCGGGGCGCCCTGCGGCCTCCACCTCCACCTCCAGCTCGGCCACAACAGCAGCCTTCACAATGGCCGCAGCATGGAGCTGGCCGCAGGAAAGCGTGAAGTGTGAAGTGCCAGGGTAGGCGGCGTCCCTGGGACGGGCGACCCGGAGCCTCGGGATCCTGCTCTTCAGGAGATGGCGATAGCACCACTCCTTCCCGGAGGAGGGCCGGGTGGAGAATTTTTGTTCTGTTCCGCCACTGGCCCCGGCCAGTGGTACCCAAAACTTCATAAGAGCAGTTTCCTTTTTCTCCGGTCCCAAGAGGGCGAGGATGGCAGTGCGAGACCCCGCCTCCACATTCCCATCCCCTCTCTTCGCCAGTGGGCAGCAGGGTCCGGTCCGAGGACGCGCGATGCCTTCTCCCGCCCCTGCCCAGCCGTGGAGACAGGTGAGTGTTGCACCACACACTCAGACCCCACTTGAGACGCCTCTGCCTTTCGAGTCGGGCCCCTGGGCTCCACTGCGCTGCCCCACCGCGGGTACGTCTATGTCTCCCCTGGTCCCGCTTGTACGGCCCCTGGGGGCCTGGCTAGAGCTCCCCAGGCCGTCTCGCTGGCTCCTGAGGACCATCAGACTCGCCACGCTGATTCAGTTCGCCCGGCGTCCTCCCAAGTTCAGGGGCAATCGGTTCACCTCAGTGTTGAGCCAGGATGCCCCTGTCTTGCGTGCAGAAGTCGCGGTCCTACTGGCGAAGGACGCGATACAGCCGGCCCCTCCAGCCGAGATGGAGTCAGGGCTCTACAAAGGCCCCTACTTCATCGTTCCCAAGAAACACGGTGGGTTACATCCAATCTGGGACCTGCGTGTTCTGAACCGGGTCCCTTGTCAAGCTCCTGCTCAAGATGTTGACGCAGAGACGCCTCTTTCAATGCGTCCGTCCCTTCGATTGGGTTGCAGCGATCGACCTGAAAGACGCCTACTTCCCTGTCTCGATCCTCCCTCGATTCCGCTTTGCGGCGAGCATACCAGTAGGCCCTCCCTTCGGGCACCTCAGCCGGTTGGGGCTTCAGGTCAACCGGGAAAGAGCAAACTCTCCCTATGCAGAGGATCTCTTTTCTCGGCAGGGAGTTGGACTCGGTCAACCTCACAGCACGTCTCTCAGAGGAGCGTGCTCAGTCAATGCTGAGATGCCTGGAGTCTCTCCAGCGCAAGAGGGCGGTTCCACTGAAACATTTTCAGAGGCTCCTGGGCATATGGCATCCTCAGCCGCTATCACGCCGCTCGATTGCTTCATATGAGACCGCTTCAGCGTTGGCTTCACGACCGAGTCCCGAGATGGGCATGGCACCACGGCACATACCGGGTCTCACTCACCCCGCCTGCCGCCGCACCTTCAGCCCATGGTCGGATCTTGCCTTTCTTCGGGCAGAAGTTCCCCAGAGCAAGTATCCAGGCACGTTGTTGTTTCAACAGACGCCTGCCATGGGCTGGGGGCCATGTGCAACGGGCACGCAGCCGCGGGGCTCTGGACAGGGCCCCAGCTGCAGTGGCATATCAATTGCCTCGAGTTGCTGGCAGTATAGCTTGCTCTTTCCCCGCTCAGAACGCTACACGAGAAGCATATACTGGTCCGTTCGGACAACACTGCGACCGGCGTACATCAACCACCAGGGCGGTCTACGCTCCCGTCGCATGTCGCAACTGTCAATCAAAAATGATTGTCAATCATTTTTTATAAGTTTTTAATGTCAGTTTTCATTTTAATTCAGATTTAGTTTTAGAACATTTAGTACATCAAGTTAAGATAAATAAAACTGAAATTAAATTGTATTTTGATTTAATTTAATTTCAAATAATAAAATAAAAATGCTAAATTAAAACTAATTCAAAACATGGATAAAACCTATAATATTATCGCATTACTAAAATAATGTTGATCCATAAATAGTTAATTTATCAAAACACTCACACACACTTTAAATGTAGAAAAACACAAATTAAACGCTTTTATTGGGGGTTTTATTGTGTCTTTTCATTATTTTATTTAATCTAAATAATTACATAAACACAACTTTCAAATGGAAAGAAAGCCTTTTTCTAAATATTTATGAGAAGCAAAGCAGGAAATAAAAGGAATAAAAAGCATGCTTGTTGCTTGTTAGGAAAAGTTTGGTAAATTGACTTATCCCTAACAACCTTTTGATTAAAAAATATAAATAATGCATAAAATAAAATGTTGACGAAGTGTATATGAGAATAGCTTGGGCTGAGACATGATCAGAACTTCTTACGTCACTTAAGTATGAGGTGCTCTAACTGCAAATCAGACCAAAGCGGAAAAGCTCCAAAATAATTGATGAGAAAAGAGAGAGACAGACCAAAATAACTCAGCGCTGAAGTCATCACTGTGGAGAGGACCGTGACTGTCTGTCACTATAATTAAAAAATGTTTGACATGAATGTGCAACATAAAAGTTGTTGCTCTGCTTGCAAGCGTAAGCATCTCATACATGCAAATAAACATTAAACGATTCAAGCTGTCTGGCATCTGACATACGTCAATTCATTGCATCCCCATCAAAACTGGCATTTTCTTTAATTTCCCGCTCTATTCATCCCTGTACTTTCTGTCTTTTGTTTTGTCCACTTTTGTCCATGAAATGTTTTTGGTAACAAGGCGCTGTTGTATACACCTGGGCTTTGAGCCATTTAATAGCACAAAGAGAATAGTTAGGGATACATGTATTTTCTCTGTTGTGACTGGGAAGCACAGCGAGTGTTAACTTAAGATAATCAGAGGGTAGTAAAGCAGTTCAAAGGAAGCAGGAATGATAGTAGTTTATCTTGAGGATTTGTTGCTGATATGGTTTCCTGTTAATACCTGATGCAGTGGACCTTGTTCAGCATGCAAAAACACAAGGAATGTGATGACATCTATCTGCTAATGCCAGGTTTTGTATTTCTTCAGAAGTCAAAAGCCTGTGTGATGATCCGTGTTATCCAGCATGATATGAGTTGTCCAAAGAGCATTTTGTGTGCTTCAGTGGAAGTAAGGAAATCTGACCTTTTACGCAAAGAAGTTCACATGGTCACTGATTTGCTAACAATTGATCTGAGACATAACAAAGTACAGGAGATTTTAATTTATTTTTCATTTTATATTTGTATTTTCAGTAACACTTTAATATAGGCACCAATTCTCACTATTTACTAGTGCTTATTAGCATGCCTATTATAATATATTAGTACTTATAAAGCACATATTCTGCATGACAATATTCTACATCCCTAATCCTACTCAATACCGAAACTACGCTACTAGCTATTAATAAGCAGCGAATCAGATTTTATTGAGGCAAAATTCATAGTTAATAGTTTGTTTATGGCGAGAATTGAACTTGAGGGGTAACCAAATTTTATTTTCTCTAATATTTAGATAAAAAAAATTAAAATCCTGAAATTGTTTACTAACTTTTGAACCTTTAACATCTTAAAGGCAGTTTTTATTTGGTATTAGTATTCACATCTGACGTGTGTTTTTTTTTTCCTCTTAATCCTTCCCCATGCACAAGGCCCTGTTTACACTAGTGTGTTTTTGTTTTAAAATTGTTTTTAAATGAAAACAATCCTTTTCTACAATGCCGTTTTCACTATGTTTCAGAAACGGTCTCCGTCTACACTATAAACAACCGAAAAACGCTTGTCATGTTACCATTCATGCAGGCACAACCATAGACATGCAGTGTTGGGGAAAGTTACTTTTAAAAGTAATGCATTGCAATATTGCGTTACTCCCTAAAAAAGTAACTAACTACTTTTCTTAGTTACTTTTTATGGAAAGTAATGCGTTACATTACATTTGTGTTACTTGCGTTACTTTTTAAATATGAGCAGGGCTTGATTGTTTGTTTTTAATATAAGAAGTTCTATTTTTAGCAAATGTAAAAGCCTTTCACACCAAAAAGTGTAATGAATCAACCTCAGGCTGAAGAAAAAGTAAATTCACGGCTGTACAGAAGAACTCAGGAGAAGAAGTTCAACACTCTTCAGCAATAAAAAACAACAACGAAGCACAATTGTTAGTTTATCTAAAGTAATTTTTGTTTATTAGTATGGTTGAACTGGATCATCAAAGGTCAGCAGCAAACACATTGGTTAATAAAATGAGATTAGATATATTTGTGTTGTTTAACATATTTAATTATTGCAGGTTTGCGTCATATTCTGAGTTTGCATTTCACTGTTTTAATTAATTTTGATGAATACTGAATCAGTTTTTTGCGAGTGGGATGAATTAATACACATTCATATTTAGTCTAGATTAGAACTACAGTAAGATCATGTTCACACGGCGCACTGTCATCAATAAATGGGGAAAAAGTAACTCAGATATTTTCTAGTAAATTAAAAAACACTGCGTTACTTTACTAGTTACTTGAAAAAAAGTAATATTATTACGTAACTCGTGTTACTTGTAATGTGTTACCCCCAACACTGTAGACATGTATAGGTAGATACCCTATTATTTAGATGGCGAATGCGTCTGCGTGTTTGGAGCGGTCAAATGGGGAATCTACCCATACATATGTATGGGTACAACAATGAGCATGATGTTTACACGGTTGTTAAGGATTAAACAGAGAGAATGTGGGCAGCCATGCTATCACTTTCAAAAGTCTCAGTTTTGGTCCATTCACACTGAAACGCAACCCCAGAGTTTTCAAACTAAAACGGGGTCTGCAGCGTTTTCAAAAGTCTCCATTTTCGAGGGTTGAAAACGCCGGATTAGTGTAAATGACCGGTATAACCATAGTAAAAGTTGATCCGTTTTAAAATGAAAACGCACTTGTGTAAATATTGCCTAAATTTAACAACTACCATACAAACTTTGAACAAGCTGCAAATTTGAATTGTATAAAGGAAAAGGCTATAGTTAATAGTTAGTAGAGAGAAGTGAATCTTACAGTCCTCGTGAAATCAAAATGCACTCTATTTGCTTATTAGCACACATTGCTAGTCTTGAGGTGAACAATTAGTCGGTGTAAATTAATCCACTGAAAAAAATAGGTTGTATTGGTAATGTTTAATCAAATCCTGAACATTTGCTTTAAAAAGAATTGTTATCATTTGTTTAAATACATAGATAGTAAAGACTTTATAATATAATATTACAAAAGATATCGGTTTCAGATAAATGCTGTTCTTTTGAACTTTCTGTACATCAAATGATCCTGGGAAAGAAGATACAGAATGTTTCTTGAACAGCAAATCATCATATTATAATTATTTCTGAAGGATCATGTGACACTTTGCCATCACAGGAATCAATTTCATTTTTAAATATATTAATATAGAAAATAGTTATTTAAAATTGTAATATCAGTTCAGTTTATACTGTATTTTTAATCAAATAAATGCAGCAATTGTGATCATATGACTTTTTTCAAACACATTAAAAAGTTTAAACCAAAGTCATCTCAGTATCTTCAAGCGTATTCTGCAGAACATATTATATAATTATTTTGACTGTTAAAGGTTGTCAGTAAGAGTTCAAAAGTTTATGTAAAAACAAGTCAGATGTGAAATATACATCAACATTAGAATCCTGAATTGACCTCAGATTAGAAAAGGATCTTTGATCTGCTGTGATTGTGCATGAAGGCCAATGTGCTCAAGTTTTCCAGACATGGAAAAAGTGAGAATCTGAGGTCATGGATAGTTCCTCAGAGCAGCAGTTATTTTTTTGTTAAAGAGCTTTGTGTTACCTCCTAAAGGTGGTTGCAAATGATTGCGGGGTATGATTAATTAATTGTTTGACACAGATCGTTTCTTGGTTTGTGCATGTCTGTGATAAGAAAGGGCTTGCAGGGTGAAAGTATAATTATAGCGGAGGTGGACCAAACCAAGAAAATGATCTGTGACATCATCCCAGCTGGAAGGATCAAGAATCATGGGGGATGTGTAAGTAGGAGTAACTTTCATGTATTTAAGCTGTAAAAAGTGCATTCATTCCATTGAAGTCTTGTCAAGCGGAGGTTGACCGAAACTGTGCATTTCTTCAGGGTGAACTTTTTCCATAAAAGCATTGAATTTTAATTTGCGCCATTCTGCACACATTATACGAATGAAAGAGGTGAGGAACATACAAAACCAGGTCAGGCTCTTCAGCAGGGCCACCACACAGATTCTGCTGGGTAAACATTAGTCAGAACAAGGCTGAAGTGTTCTCCTGTCTCCATCGATGATGGATGTGCTTGTGTTGACCTCAGGTGACCCTTTCACCCCTAGGCCTTAGATTACTCATCTTTTCCCCTCTGAAATAACTGACATCACCACCATGAAGAAAAGGGTTGTTGTCAGCAACAGCAATAAGTTGACCATGAAATTTACCTTTTTGTGAAATTGTGGAAAATATGATCATATCGGTCCTTCGTGTTGATTAGCCTAACATAGAGATATTATATAATCAATACAAATTTTCTTTTTTTAATTAATGATTATTAGTTTTAAACAGCAAATATCATGCATAATAACTAGTTTTATTTATTTTATTTTATTTTTTGCCCACATTATTCCATTTGATAATGCAATTTATTCTGGTATTTGTGATTTAAAAAAACAGTTTGGAGCTATGTGTCATGCACACAAAAACATGATACAGAGAATTTATTTTTATTTATAAATCTATTTATGTCATTTAAGTTATTTTTTTTATGATGCAATTTAATAATTTTTTTCATCGTTTTATTTAATTTTGATTTATAACAATAAAAAACAAGGTTTATGGAGGCACCTTAAGAAATAAATAATCTGTTGGGGGGGTGTTCAAGGGAGATTAGTCAACAGAGAAATTGTTGAATGCTAATAAAATGCTGAAGCTAATAATTACATAAAGTGCTATTATTAGGTTTTCTTTTCTTAAACAGGAATGCATTAATGGCACAAAATAAATTGAGATTATGTACAGTTAAATATTGATTGATGGGATTGATAGCTCTGATTATAAGTGGAGGTAAATTGCACAAATTTGCCTCAGTGCATACTTCGTTCTCTCATTCGCCGTAAGTTTCCAATTACGTGTAACCGACCATGCAGTGAAAATTTTATTTTAGTAGTTTATTTTGGATCAATTTGGACTGGTATTTCTGTACATGCAGCTAAATGTCTCCATGGCTGCTTCTTTTATTAGTCCTGGCTTCATTCTGAGCTGACTCCGAGCTGTCTGCCTCACCTGTGAGTAATATTTGAACACAGACCTTCCTTGACACTGACACGTTCATGCATGTAACAGTAGCCCTACCCCAAGTCATTTTCCATAGTCTCATAGGGGGCCGGAGCACATATGCTTGAAAAATGAGATCAGGCTATTGATTCCACACCTGGTCGTCTGACATTGATAGAAAAGTGGGCCTGTCTGTGTGCTTGCCAGTGTGCCATGTTAATGGTGTGTGTTTGTGTTAGGGAAACCGCTGCTGTCATTGAGTGGCACTTTCTTTTTTGGACTAGTAGGATGACTGAATTATTATTGTTTTTGTTCCATAAAGGTCATAATTAGATGTTGGCTCTCCAATGGTAATTGGAGAGAAATTGCTGATCTTAAATTCTTCTACAATCTCTAAAAATGCATCTGAAGTGTTAAGCTTAAATGGTTTTGCATGTTCCAGTTCCCCATACTAAGTCTCTCTTTCACCATCATTAATTTCCTTCCCAAAGTATGCTGGAGTTTCTTTTAGTTTTCTTTTCCTGCTGTGCCTAACATGTTTTTTTTCCTCGAGACACATGGGGCTTGGTGCGATTTACAGTTATTTTAGCGGGCTACCCCACAGACTCCACTGCACAAAATTGCTCAGGCACTTGGTGAAAAAAAAATAACATGAGTGATAAGAATTTTAATCTATCTTACATCCACTTTCCACAGTTTGATAGTCCTGTACAGCTGTAAAATTGTCTACCTCATAATGTCTTTGTGATTGCCTCGGGGAGTCCGAAAGTTGTCCAAGTGAACATTATTGTGAAATTGTCATCACGTCTCAGGCTTCCGTAAGTCTCATAAATTTGCAATTGAGAGGAATAGCAGACTCTCGATTTCATTCAGAAGTCAAAGAAGTCCTTGAAGACCAGAACTTTCCACATTTCAATTCGTCAGACATTTTACCTCCATTTGAGGAATCATCAGTTATATTTACATTAAGGATCCTGTGCTGGAATGCATTAAATGCTGATTAGCTCTAATTTACTTGCAGGTTTTTCACTCCCATGCCGATTTCGTGGAGTATAGAGATGTGTCTTCACTTCACTGCTGTCAGTTTTATACATAAATGACACGCTCTTGTCTCATCAGATTTTATGTATACTTCATGTAAAAATCATGACTTACAGCTTCCATATATATATATATATTTTACAAGTCTTCTATACATCACAAGGAAGGAATCTATGGAAGGAGAGTATATAGTGAAGCTTTTACCAGATGCCTTACAATAAAGTCCCCAGTGACGCACGCTGAGCCCATTGAGCTCAAATATAAGAGGGCAAAACCACTCCTGAGATAATGCAGGATAAACAGAGAGGGATTCAAAGGCGAAAGCAGACGTTTCCAGTAATTATCCGACTAAGGATATTTCCTCAGGCTTTCTCTCAAAGACATCATTTTACAACAAACTAGCTGAACCAACGTATGGAAAAATCCTTCTGTTAGGAATTGTCACTCAGGGCTGTCGCTCAACATAAATATTGTGCTTGTGGCTAAAAATCATCTCGTTTCACTGTTGAGGAAGATCGAAGGTACGAGATAAACCTCATTCATTTCAAGCTGTTGATACACTGCCAGAGCACTTTAGATAGTTTCCCTTTCCTGTAAAAATAACTATCAGCTGCCAATAACAACCAGGTCAGATGTATTTTATAGGAGGATTGGAAGCATCAACTATCAAAGTATATCTGAAGATATTTTCCTTTTTGTGATTGAATAGTTTCCTTTTTACCTTTTGTGGAAAATTTTGAAATTGAAACCATGCGCTTTGAATGTGCTTGATCCATTAACAAAAATGTGCTGCAAACCTGACAAAACCAGAGAATGTGAAATTGAGAACTATTTAATTGGTTCTGGATTTTGCCTGCTTAAGAGCGCATCTGATTTATAGAATTTTCTGAATATTAATTTCAATAGTGCATTAAAAGCCTGATTTGAAGTGTAACAATCTTAAAGGAATATTACACCCAAAAACGACAAAATATTAATCAGAAAATATTTGAAGTAGCATTACATCACTTGCTTACCGATGGATCCTCTGCAGTGAATGGGTGCCGTCAGAGTGAGAGTTCAAACAGCTGATAAAAACATCATAATAATCCACAAGTTATCCACACAACTCCAGTCCATAAATTAACATCTTGTGAAACAAAAAACAGCGTGTTTGTAAAAAAATTATCCATAATTAAGATGCTTATAACTTCAAACTATTAACAAGCAATTGCCGACCAGAACAGTTGAATAATTTGGTGGACTTTGATATGAGAGGACAAAAAGGTTATGGATTATGACTGTAGAACTCAAATTGGGTGATGATGATGGCACCCTGCACTGAAATCTCTGAGCAAAGTGAAATTTTAATATTTATTTCTCCAAATCAAACAAATTCTTCTACATTTTGGATTGCCTTTTTCAAAAATGTACTCTGTGGAACACACACACACACAATATATACAATGCTCAGCGTAAATGAGTACACCCCCTTTGAAAAGTAACATTTTAAACAATATCTCAATGAACACAAAAACATTTTCCAAAATATTGACAAGACTAAGTTTTATATAACATCTGTTTAACTTATAACATGAAAGTAAGGTTAATAATATAACTTAGAGAACAAAATGTTCAGTTTTACTTAAATTAGGGTGATGCAAAAATTAGTAAACCCCACTGAAAGTCTCTGGAGCAAAGCTAAATTTTAGACTACAAATGTCTAATTTAACAAGAATTCAACCACAGGTGAGTCTAATTATTCATTACACAGGTGACAGTTGACTATAAAAGGGTGTTACTTAAAGAAAACCCCTTCCCATAACGATGAGAAGGGTTGAAGAAAATCGACATGCAAGTTCACTGCAGTTATCTAAAGAAGTAGAAAGCCAAACTGGGGTGACTATTTCCCGTGACACAATACGGCGACACTGCAGAGGAATGGCATGCATGGGTGCCGTCCACGAAAGAAGCCTGTCCTAAAGCCCAGGCACAAAAAGCCCGCCTAGAGTTTGCCAGAGCCCATGCTGACAAAGATGAAGACTACTGGGACTCTACTCTGGAGTGATGAGACCAAGATAAATGTTTTTGGAACTGATGGCTTCAAAACTGTATGGCGTCGCAAAGGTGAGGAATACAAAGAAAAATGCATGGTGCCTACAGTGAAACATGGTGGTGGCAGTGTCCTTGTGTGGGGCTGCATGAGTGCTGCAGTTGTCGGGGAGCTGCATTTCATTGATGGCATCATGAATTCACAAATGTACTTCTCTATACTGAAAGAGAAGATGCTATCATCACTCCGTGCCCTTGGTCGTCATGCACTTTTCCAACATGACAATGATCCTAAACACACATCTAAGACCACTGTTGGATTTCTGAAGAAGAACAGGGTAAAAGTGATTCAGTGGCCAAGTATGTCTCCTGATCTAAACCCAATCGAACACCTATGGGGAAATGGGGAAAGTTGAGCATCACTCTCCATCCAGCATCCAATCTCTAAAAGAGGTCATTCTTGAAGAATGGTAAAAGATAGATCTGGCAAAATGTCACCAACTTGTTCGTTCCATGCCTAGAAGACTTGGTGCTGTCATTAAAAATCATGGAGGCCATACAAAGTACTAGATTTAGTAGTTTTTGTTGTGGGGTGTACTCATTTTTGCATCACCCTAATTTGAGTAAAACTGAAAAATGTGTAATCAAAGTTATATTATTAACCTTACTTTCATGTTATAAGGTAAACAGATGTTATATAAAACTTAGTCTTGTCAACATTTTGGAAAATGTATTTGTGTTCATTGAGATATTGTTTAAAATGTTACATTTCAAAGGGGGTGTACTCATTTACGCTGAGCACTGTATATAGATATATGTGTGTGTGTGTGTGTGTGTGTGTGTGTGTGTGTGTGTGTGTGTGTGTGTACAAATGTCTGCAAGTGTGGTTTTGGACCCTGCTGTCTTTCATTCCCATCAAGCAATCTTTTGTGATCCACAGAAAAATAAGAGCTCATACAGTTTTGGAAAATATATGAACATTTATGCTACATGGTCCTTAAATTTGAAGTGTCTATAAAAGTTGTGAGTGACATGGCTGGTCTTGCGTTGATGTCTAACTGTATGAGCTTTTCTCCTTAAGTCACAGCTGAGAACAAGGTGTGCTCTGTTAATGCCTGTTTGGGTTCAGGTCTGCTAGTTTTAAATGCTCACTGCTGCCGGGAACGGAGCAAAAGTGATGTGGCAGCACTGCAGGCAACGTTATGCTTAACGTCATGCTTAAGATATTGCCTTGTTTGCTTGTGTTAACTGAAGGGGGAGGTGAGTTTTAGTCAGTGACCATCTATAGGCTAGAGTGTGGACATCATTTATCAGCACCTCTGGATATTTAGAAGAGTTCAGGGAAAAGTGCTGATTGTTTTATAACTTGAATACTTGACAATCTTTATTACCTATTGAAACGGTTGGAGGTTTAGTTGGTACGTTTGGGTTTCGTGAGGTCTTTAAGCATCAGTTTTTGTTCAGATTAGATCATCTAATTGTCTTAAAGTCATCAGTGAAGTACTTTTCTGTTAAACAGAGTTTCATTCTGTTATGCTCACGCTCAGAACAGAAGATCCTGTGAAATATGAGCAACATATGTGCAATGAGAACCAGCATGGTACTTGTCATTTTCCTGCTGAGTAGATGACTTCTTTCTGGGAGTCTTTCTAGACATGGTGACCGCAAACCAGTATCACAGTAGAGGGGTGCAAGTGTCTTGTCCCAACACAGACGGACCATACCACATTTCACCAAATGATGGGACCACGTCAGTTACATAAAGATGATTTTTGTAGAATACATTTTAATAATAAAAAAACTGATTTAAGAAGTTTGGTGGCTTGCATCATGAGGTTTTTCAATTGTCCTCTGTTCTCCTTTTGTCTTCAATGATGCAGCTTGAATATGTCAGCTTAAGCTTTGCCTGCTTTTCTGATTTCCAGCCAGGCCAAAGATCAGTGTGAGATAATTTCCTGTCTGCAGGAGAAGTCCATGGGAAAGCGATACGGATTCCCAAACCTCTGGAACAAACACAAAATCAAAATCCAAAAACACATCCTATGCAAAACCACAAAAATCCGTAATAATAAATTGGCTTTCTCATAGCTTCTGTTGGAGTTGTTGTTTAAATTATTACATTATAAAATAATTAAAATTTTTGAGTCAACTACACTACCATTCAAAAGGAACATCGTTGTGTAAGGTTTTTTTTTCTAAAAGAAATCTCTGCTCTCCAAGGCTGCATTAAAAAACAGTAGAAATTGTTAAATTGTGAAATATTGCAACATTCTCATGTGCCTATTTGCTGCTCAGAAAACATTTTCTATTATTATCAATGTTGAAAACAGTGTTGCTTATAATTTGCTTCTTTTTGTGAAAATATAAAATAATACATCTTAATATCCCCAAACTTTGGTAGTGTATAGCTTTATTGAAAACACAGAAACACTTTATGATAATGAAATCATCATCCTTGAAGTCTCAATTTTATTTCTCATACTTTTTTGTGTGTGATATTTTAAGGTACAGTACAAATTTTGACCATCTTTAATGTACAAACCATATAATGATTTTTAAACTGTAAACCATTATTACCTTTCTAAAGACATATTTATGTTCCTTAGTATGAACCAATTTATCATAAGATAGCACAGTACAATTCATTAACTGGAAAAAAAAAAGGTTAATGTTTTGTAGAATTACCAATGTTTACTCAACAAGTTGAAAGTAGCTTATGAACTCATCATCTTTATATCAAGGGAATGGAAGATCTCAACTTATTATTGAGCTATAGCCTGTGTTCAGATCCGCACCATTAGCTCCCTGTACTGATGTTTGGGTGACATTGCTCAAGACCTTTGTGCTGATGAGAGCAGGGGAAGCGGTGGGGATGATGTGATAGGAGCGAGGTGCTCAGTATTCCAATACTACACTTGAAAGAGAGCCCTTGTTTGTTTTGGACCGTCGTAGCCTCGCACACACAGAAAGGGACTGTTCTCCATCTTTAGGGCTCTTGGCTGAAGATTCAACCTTGGAGCAAAATACTCTATTCACTTTATGTTCTCTCTCTCTCTCTCTCTCTCTCTCTCTCTCTCTCTCTCTCTCTCTCTCTCTCTCTCTCTCTCTCTCTCTCTCTCTCTCTCTCTCTCTCTCTCTCTCTCTCTCTCTCTCTCTCTCTCTCTCTCTCATAGATTGATGAGACCTTTTGTTGAGGGTACTTTATTTTCAAGAGCAGCTACTTGAGTCTCACTGAGCACAGTCTTTGTTTTCTTTGAATTAATTTGTTTTGGCTTTGATCCAAATGAGCTTAGAGAAAATTAAACCCACTGATCTGGCATTATAGAGGCATGAATAGCCAAAACATAGTCGCGTTGGGTGTGTGAATGCAGGGAAATAACGAAAAGTTCTAAAACATTTGTGAAATATTATTAAGACTACTGTGAAATACTATTAAGAGTTACTGTTTCAACTTATTTCAAAATGCCTCTCTGCCTCTAATTGTTTCATTTAAGCATATAAATCATTTTGATATCCATTGCAAAAACAGCATTTAAAATGATAAATGAGAAGGGCTCCTGTTTTGAATGAGAAAACCAGAGAGGTGTTTTCAACCACAGAGGCGAATGGAAAAGGAAGCAATTCCTGACCCTGTGACCTCTAACTCTTAATTTTATTTCCATGTTAAACTTTTGGGGTTTTATGCCTTTTGGGTGGCTTTCCAAAAGTTCCTTATTTTTCTGAAAGTGTAGTCTCTCTAGGTGTAAACTGCTCCCTTTGTCACCAGCCTTGTACGTTTTATGAGAGTTATGAATCAGTTCTTGTCATTAATTCGTCCATCGGGGGATACAAATGTGGAATTCTTTGACAAAGAGAGAAATCCAGATGTATGTCCACTCACTGGCAGAGTATGAGCTGTGTGACATTGTCAAACTTTTACATATTTAGTAATAAATTAGTAAACCAATCATGGTCTGTGCAATATCAATGTATTTGTGTGACAGAATTTAATGTAAAAGCTCATTAGTTTAGAGCTATTGCAGATTTAACAGCTTTAAAGTGTCGTTTTTATTCATAAAAAATATTTTAAAGTCAGTCTACACCAACCACATTTATATTAATTTGAGGTTTTAAACTTACTATATATGTTTTTATACTGTGGTTATTTTTTAGTTTAATAAAAATATATATTCTTAATAAACTAATGTATGTGTTTAATTGTTGTTCATGATGTTGAATGTTTTTGCTTGTCTATTTGATTTATGTTCAATTCTTTTAAGGGTTGTAAATATTTCTACCTCTTCTTGGACCAAAAATGTGTTTGACATATTATAGCTGCCTATTTTCTTTTACTGTAGGTCTCAGAGTTACTTTCTTGTGGACTCGTGCAGATATGTTATTACAGCATGTTTTCAATTTCAAGCATTTAAACACACATACATAATCACAAGTTCTAACTCTTTTTAGAATATGTTTAAATAGACAGTCATTTGTTTATTAATTGTTAAAGTTTTTAATTAAATAAATATTTGTATTAATAATTTTTACAAGTAAACTATTAATTTAATACTTACCCTGTCCGTGTGCAGTTGTGTAGCATTTACATTTGCTTTTCTGTGCGTTAGTATGTTTCCATGTTAGTTTATGCCTTTATAAATCAATATTTCTTAATTTGTTTTTAACATAAGATTAGATCCATAGAATTTATGCCTGAATCTGATCATATGCGTTTTATAAATGAAGTCCCCAGGTTTGTTTTTTTTGCATGCTGATTTTGGAAGCAAGGTAATTTCCACGTCCCTTAAGACAACTCTCCGATCTCTCTTTCCACCCCTTCCATTTATTAATACTAGATAAACAATAGCTTAGTATTACAACCCTGAGCCCTACGGAAAAATCCAGGAGTTGGAAACCTCAGAGAGCTCGTGGTGTGGTGAGACGAGGTTCCAAGCAAAGCACATACTATACCCCGTGTCTCAGTGTGAGGGACTCAACGTTTGTTATTATTTCCCATGTTTAGCAAGTACAGTAATATCTTGCAGATTAAAAGAAGGGCCTCAATCAACCGCAGCTTGCTTTTGCTGCCAGTTTTGGGGGGCAAAAATGTATGGGGCTTTTCCATTTTCCACTTTACATGACATTTTTTTTAATTACTTGATTTTAGTGCTTATTCAAACACAATATGTTGCTGTCAAAATGAGCAAACATTGAGACAGTTCTGTGGGACATGTTTAAGAAATCTTAAAGGGATAGTTTATCTGAAAATGAAAATTCAGTCATCATTGACTCGCCCTCATATCATTCCTAAACTGTATGACTTTCTTTTATGCTGCGGAGCATACTGAATAAAAAGAAAAAAATAGTTTCAAGCATTTTGGCCACACAATGAAAGTCAATGGTGTCCCAAACAAACAGTGTTGTTTCTCAAAATAAGCCTAATTTTTGCTATAATATATGTATATACAGTAGGGATGGGAAGATTACCCGATTCGCTCGGTGCATCGGCAAAAAAAGTTAACGATGCGATGCATCGGTTTAAAAAGTGTGCATTGGATACAAGTTGTCATTTGAATCGCGATGCATCGTTTCTAGCATATTCGGTTAAATAACTATTTATTTATATATAATTACTAGAGAATGCGATACACTTTTATTGTTTAGAAAGTGACCAATAACCTGTGACCAATATTGTATATGTAGATTGATTTTTTCTCTTGAAACAGTTTCTGAGGCGTTCTCTCGTCACCACTGCTGCTGTGTGAATATAATGAATCACAACAACACTGCGGAAAAACTGGGATTAAAGTCCAAAACCTGACTTGAAATAACCTAACAAATCAATCAGGGCTAAAGCGGTTATAAACGACAATGTAAGTTCACACAATCTAACTAATATGTGCACGCTTATTCTTAAGCAGCCCTTAATGTCGATCATGGATCAAATCGATCCACCACGGCAAACAGCGAATATATTTGTGCGGTTTAATGCATTTGAGATGTTTTGTTTTCCTCAGTGCATAACTGACATGTCACGAGTATATTTTTCATCTGTAAATGTTTGAAAGTCATGCAAATATATCCATTTTGCTGTCAGGAGTGTGCTAACGCGAGTAGTCGAGCTGCTGTTGATCTTTGTTAAATTTGCTTTATAAAACCAAATAATTTGACAGGGAATCAGACTAACTGAAATTAGCCTTATTTTATGAAACATGCCTCAAGGCCTCTTCTCAGAAACCAGAAGAAACATAAGTAAATTTATGATTTGCTGTCTGTCTGAACCAAATAAATAAAAGTGATTATACTTTTTCCATTGCATTGAATTGAATTGTATCGAATTTAATCGAAATCGGATCGCACTGCATCGTAATAGGGGTGAATCGCATCGCATCTCTAGCTGCTTCATATGTATCTTCAATGTATCGTATCGCTGGCTATGCACCGAGATGCGTATCGTATTGGCCTCAGATATGGAGATGCACATCCCTAATATACAGTAATAAGTATTGTACATCAAATATTTAACTAAACCACCTTTTCTAGCACTTTCTCCCTTCCAACACTATACATGTTATTCTTAACTGATGGGGAATAACAATATTGGCGGCTCTTCAGCGGCTTTGACACCCCCTCCGCTACACACAAGGTCTGTAATGAGCCACCTCAGAGACAAGGATCTGAGAGCGCTTGGAAGAGCGAAGGGATGGAAAATACACCCCAGCCCTCCACTGTGGTCCCTGCAAAAACTCATGAGCTCATCATTCGGCTAGACATCTGCAATCTCTTTGAACAGTAGCCTGACCACATCCTCAGGGCTCCACCGTTCTTTCGCTCCCTGTAGATCCGTGCCGCTATCGCTTTACCTCAATTTTTTATTGAGGGAATGAAGTATCACTGCCTTGACAGCAGCTGAGGAGTGTTGCACAGTTATTGAGGAGATTTTATGATCGCTTACAAACAGGTTTCCTGATGACTCCGCCCACCTTTACCATTGGCCAGACTTTCAGATGGCCAAACCCGAAATGCACACCATTGGTTGAGCCACTGTTGCCATGTCAGCATGGTTAATTTTCTTTAAAAAACAAAGCAATGTTTTGATAGTGCCACCGTGTTTATACTTTTCTGAAGAATCAAATGAATAGCTTTCTTAAAGTTGCCTCTGTATAATAAGCTCGTATAAAACACAGTATTTTTGTAATTTTATACCGGTATTTATATTATCGCATCATTATGGATCCTCTTAAGTAACCCGACATCTGCATTGGTTTTAGACAATATGGTGTTTTAAGTTCACTGTTTTTTTGTTGTTGTTTTCTTAGAGGGGGGGGGCTTGTGCATTACAGTGTTTTGTAAGACAAAAAGTATAACATTTACTGTTTGGGATAGGTACGATTTTTAAATATTTTTGAAAGAAGTCTCTAACATTCATCAAGACTGCATTTATTTGATTAAAAAATACAGTAAAAACTCAACATTTAAAGGGATAGTTCACCCCAAAATTAAAATGTTGTCATTATTTACTCACCCTCGTGTTGTTCCAAACTTGTATGGTTTTCTCTCTTATGTTGGACATAAAATATTTCTTCCATAGTATTTATTTCCTACTATGGAAGTCAGTGTGGAACTGTTTGGTTCTTCAAAATTATTCAAAATATATTTTGTGTTCAACATAAGAAAGAAACTTATATAGGTTTGGAACAACATGAGGGTGAGTAAATGGTGACACAATTAAAGTTTTGGGGCAAACTATTCCTTTAAGGCTGTCAAACTCAACATTTTACACAGCTCCATGTATTTAAAATGACAGATTAAATGTGATTTAGCTGTATTTCATCCTAGTGAACAAAAATGACAGTGTTGAAACTCTGAAATTCATCCTAAGTGAACCCAGAGAAGACAACAGTCTCATGTCGTGAAATACTGTCTCCGCCACATCAAAGAACCGAACAGCGACAGTTGCGTAAGACTGTCACTTATAACTTCCATGAAGTGTTTTTGCCATCTGTGCGTGTGCAAGTTACGTGTACAAATTTTCTTAGCACATATTTGTTCATACACTTAGTATTTTTTCTAGTGTCTCCGTCTGTTTCACCGAACAAAAGGCTCTTTTATCTCATTATGCAATATATAAAGGTTCCCAGCCTGCGTGGCAATTTCCATAAACTCTGTATTGAAATCTCCAGACATGCCAGCATAATGAGTTAGCTTGTTGGTAAGAGGCATTGTAAGCTAGGTCTGCACTTGGTAGCAGTATTCTGCTTTGGAAAATTGTGTTTCAGGCACTGATCGACAGTAAAATTGTCTGCGGTTGTCATCACTGTCTTTATACTTTTTACACTCGGGTGAGCAGATGGTTAAGAAGATACTAGAACATTTTCCTGGCTCTAAAGTCACCTGCAAGAGCCAAACCTATTATTTCTCTTAGCGTATTCACCTTGTGCAACAGTAATACGTGTTTATTTAAAATATGCTTTTGGCTGCTCCCAGTTTTACACTCTGTTCTGGATTGGTCATAGCACCGTACTTGGCTGTATAGCTCATGAAAAGTGTTTTGGGATTTATTGGCCGTGAATCCTGATGCGAACAAATCCAGATGCTCTAAATAAAACATAAAAGTTAACCGCACATCATCAAACGCATTAATCAATCTTGTATTTCGTACTCGTCCCTCGTACTCATACTCGTTTAATGTTATTGAGTTCCGGATGGCAGGTGTTAACACTTCCTTTCTCAGTCATCCCAGTTGTTCCTGCTCTCTGGAAAGCCCCTGATGGGAAAAACATATCCCTTGAGAAAGCTGCCTCATAGCACCCTGCAGCCCCACTATCACATGTGAACTCACACCTCTGGAATGTTTCTCTGCCACTGGCCAGGCCGCAGTCTCAACAACCTTCAAGCTGTTTGCTTGAAGACATGCACGCTTTTTTCATAGCCTGCTATGAATGCAGACAGCTATGTAATTAAAGGCCCTGAACCACTGTGGCTACAAAGTGTCACACAAAATACAATTTTCCATAACTGTGCAGACATGAGAATCTAGGAATAGCATTACTATGATCATCATTAGAATTTTTCAGAAAGGTGCATGATTGTTTTTGCTGCCTGATACAACAGAGATATTGGATTTTATACTGACACCTACTGGTGTGGATGCAGCATCGCGTGCAAGCAAAGGTTTGATGCTTTGGACACTTTTCATAGTTTGATGATGCGTTAACATTATAAATCTAGAAAAGTTTATGTTGGTTATTGGTTATTATTGATTGCATTTTACTGTAAGGTTAATTTTGTTATCATTAGTTAATGTTTGTTATCATGTACGATGATGTATTACAGAATGTTAATATAGGTTAATGTATACATATACTATTCTTTTCTATGTTGATATGTTTCATAATATAAAACAAATATTTTACATTTTAGTGAGGAAAAAAAAGTGAGCCTGTAATAAAGCAGTCTTTAGTGAATAGTGTTGCTCTAGGAAAGGGTTCATATACATTGTTACATAATGTAAAAGCTGGTGACACCATGTCCAAGATAAGATGAGCATAGCTGTCTGTTTTAACTTGTCTGACTGTCATAAGCCACGAACATGATGCCTTTACACTGTCCCAGAATGCATCTGGCACCACTACTTTAGTGCACTTTATCTGAACTAATCAAGCTTTTTGCTTTCGCAACAAAACAAATAGTTCTCATGTTGTGTCACTGAGTTAACACAAGTCAAGTCTGCTTATTGTCATGTTCTTTATTCAAGTTTTCCAAACAGTCTGGTTCTCCTCAGGGTTTTGCAATGGGGCTTGTTTACCTGGTGAATAATACTTGGTCGTTAAAGCATCAAAGAAACAGCTGGCATTTGTGGTATTTTACCTGCCTTCTAGTGGCTTTAGTTTTGGCCTAAAACGCCAATATAAAAAATATGATTTTTCTAATATAGTCCATCTAAGTTATTGGAGTCGAATAGATAATAACCAGATTTTTCAAGGCACTAGGTTTCATCAGTGAAACTTTTTTATTTTGTATTGTATTTTTTTTTTTTTGGCTTAATTTAAATTTTTTACTAAGAAAAAAGATGTTGATGGCACAAGAACATAAACCATATTTGTTAGCCCTATCCAACCAAGCATTTTTGCAGTGTAACATAACCAACAAATCAACCCTCAGCTGCTTTATAGACACACAACTTTGTTTATTTGTGTATTCAGTCCAGTCATTTTGCCAGTGTACGTTATGCACCAAATACTAGTGTGGTTATGAGCACATGAAACCAGTATTGGTCAATCATATCCAGCTGCTCTGAAATGCAGTGACTGCCATATATTTAGAACATCGTATGATGTATTTTGTTATGTAAAATTGCCGTGTGTGATGTGGTTCAAAGCAGTATTATTTTACTATTATTTATATGCTATTATAGTATTTATTAATATTTTGAATTAGCCTTGAATTAGATTGTTCACCTTTTATATTTAAATTTAATTTAAATTTGTTATAAAGTTTGTGTGCTGTTGAGTGCTTTTCAAAGTGCATATTAATTTTATCCACACTCTGTATGTCTCATGTAATATGAATAGCAATGCATTCATTACTATATTGATTATAAATACATTTATTTTTATCATGAAATTATTTATTTGTTAATTCCCCTTTTAAAATATATATAGTCAAAGTTTGTGACTGGGCATCGAGCCCTGATCAGTGTCTAAATGCTTTCTATATATATTTATAGACCAAAATCTGTGGCTGTGCTATTTGAGGATTCACTGTGGTTAACTCGCATGTGATCATATTTATTTATTATTAGTAATACATCACAGGTGAAGCATGTCAATCATTGATCAGCTGAGTCATGTCAGCATTTATTTTAATCACCAAGATTTTTGTTGAGGTATTTTCATTGAAACATTTCCTCAGCAATTGTGATTTACATCATACTTCTCTGCGAAAGTCACACTGTGTCCTTACATTCTTGGCTTGAGAAGATACAAGTGAGTATTATATTTCAAGGAGCATAAACCCTGAAGTCTGTAAATGTCTTTGGCTGTAATGGTCCCTGGTTTTAGGAGCCTTAGCGCTGCGCCAGATGGAAAGAACACACTCCAATCACACTCCCTGTTCTATTCATGGACATCAGTATCGCTCCTGAATTCCACGGGTGTTCAATTATCACCCACTCACTTTCAGGTCCTCCTGATAGGGATCGTTAGGGAATGAAGTAACTCTTGACAGATCGCTTGAGCTTTCTTGTCTCTTTCGGGAATCACAAAATACCCCTATTTTCAACCGTTTTTGATAAACCTGAGAGGTTGACCGCAAAGAATAACCAGCAAACCATGTGCCTCTTTTCACACATACGTCAAAATGAGTGACAGACAACTAGTTGTCAAGAAAGACTATGCTTCCTTTCATGCAGAACATACTGTATGCATTAATGGTTCTCTCTAAATTTGGTTGCGACTCCTGAAAAGTTAGAATGAGATTGCCAATCTCTTTCTTTGCTGAAAAGTGTATAAACAGAAGTTTTTTAGCATTTTCAGCCTGCTGCTATATGAATTTTTCTTAGACTTTTCTGTCTTTCTCTTTCTGAAACTGGCAGCCACTAGCGCTCTTATTTCCAGGAAATCTTACTCACTCTTATTCATTGTGTCCCATAAAGTCAGAAAATAGGCTCGGAAGGGCTAGAATAGGCCTGGCTGAAGACAAATATATCATTATTTGTAATTAGAATATATTTCATGCCAAATAAAACCACCTTGATTTTGTTC
Source organism: Gymnocypris eckloni scoliostomus (assembly GCA_027564155.1). Classification (NCBI taxonomy): domain Eukaryota; kingdom Metazoa; phylum Chordata; class Actinopteri; order Cypriniformes; family Cyprinidae; genus Gymnocypris; species Gymnocypris eckloni. The sequence continues at coordinate 12,884,979 of CM050420.1, forward strand.
CCCTTATTTTGTCAAACCAGCATTCTCTTATTCCTCTATTTAAGTCAAGTAATTTTGTTAAATATAAAATCCTAATGACATTGAATGGCTTGCTAAGTATCCACTAAAAATAATGACAAGAAATGTAATATTTTGTCCTTGCTGACTGAAATAAATAGTTTGTTATTATAAAGTTTGGGAAAATTACCTATTGTGAAAATATTTTACATCTGCTTGCAATATCTGCTTAATTTTGAGCACAGTGTTTAAGGAAAAGCTTTATTTCATATATTTCACATTTAAATGATTTCTTAGAAATGATCAGATACTTCTTTGTCTGCTTTCTTTGCATATGTAAAATCATAATTGTAGTTGACCAATAGAAGGCAGCTGAAGTAACAGTCATGCTATTTCATTACAGTTTGGTTTTACTGTTGTTGCTGAATCAAGTGAAAGGTGTCCAGAGGTCAATGAGCTACTTCACTGTTCACAGGCAGTATATCAGGGTCAATCTCAGCTGTACAGCTGACCACACACACAGACACACGCTACACTATTTCTGTGACTTTAATGACAGTTTCAGTGTCTGGTATAACTCCAGATACTATATTGGTGCAGCATATTTATGTCTTTTCATTTTATGGGGGCAGCTGCAAAATCATAAATCATTTTGGCTACAGTACTACTGTGCCCATTGTTACATGTCAAATCAAATTACATTTTACAGCAATGTTTGTAAATGTTATAATTCCTTATACTACCTTTATATGGTTGGGGTCTCTAATGCTCATAAAGACTGCATTTATTTGATCGAAATACAGGGGAAAAAACAGTAATACAGTGAAATATAATTGCAAATACAAATATTTGTAAGAATATTTTTATAAATGTCAGTTATTCCTGTGATGGCAGCAGCATTTTCATCAGCTATTTCTCTAGTCACATGATCCTTAAATCATTCTAATGTGCTGATTTATTTTATTTATTTAGTCATTTAGCAAACGCTTTTATCCAAAGCGACTTACAAATGAGGACATTATAGAAGCAATCAAAACCAACAAAAGAGCAACAACATGCAAGTGCCATTAGTCCTGGTTAGCCTAACACAGGCTTTTTAGGAAGGATTTTTTTTTGTTTACTGCTCAAGAAACTATTATTATTATTATTATCAATGTTGTAAACTGTTGTACTGCTAAATATATTTGTTTGTACAGTTTTATTATTTTAGGTATTTGTCGCTTTTGATCAATTTAATGCATTCTTGTGGAAAAAAATATTTGCGCCACATTTTTGAATGGTGATGTTGTATTCCAGTAGTAAAATTCCATTTACCCTGTATATTTTCAGCTGAAGTAGAGTGCTAATCATGCTAATGACAAATCCATAAAAATGTCATTCAGATCTGAATAACAAGGTCTGTCAACCACAGAGACAAGCTGTTTTTTCCAGCACAGAACCAGGTGTCAAAACGATCCATTCCTGACCACTTGAGCAGAACATTGACCATGTTGTACAAGTGTATGATTACAATGTGAACAAGTGTGGCATCTGGTTTAACAATGGAGTGGCAGAGCAGTTATGCAGCTACTGAAGGTTTTTAGTTGCACAGATTCACTTTTCAGCCAGTCAGTTTACTGATGTAACATTCCACTTGCTTCAGTCAAAGAGAGCATCCATCCTCACCTTCCTGTCATTTAGTGCTAGTTAAGTCTTTAGACATGGCGTGAGACAGCAGATGCATCCCCTTGCCTGTGTAAATCACATCTTAGCTCTTCAGCTATTGACTAATTGCATTCATTAACAGACTCGTAACCTCTACCTGCTGATTAGCAAGCTGCTCTGTGAATCCTGTAAAGGAAACAGAACTCTAACAAACAAGCAAGAACATTCAGGCAATAGCTCCAGGCCACCGTTTTCAGCCCAGACACTGCATGCCGTTTAGTTGTGTCCCTGTCACCTGACAATGACTAGTGTGCATGAGAATCCTGAAGAGATTTCTCTCTGAACTATCTGTGTAAATATGGTAAAAATGGGGTGAGGGGCCACTAAAATGGAAAGTGGAAAGCCTTGAAGTTTCACAACACTGATAGAGTTCAGGGCCCAGATGTGTTATACAGTATGCCTCAAAGTACTGTAGGACATCTGTTTGAAAGTGATAAATGAGTTTGTGGAGAGCAGTATGTGGATTTTGTTAATTTTTCACTTTTGATGTTTTGTAAAAGCATCTTTAAAGGACAATTCGCCTGAAAAAAATAATTTGCTCATGTTGTTTCCAACCCATATGACTTTGTCTTCAATGGAACATGAATGGTGATATTTTGAAAAATAACTGATATGTGGTACAGTTCAAACGTATCAACCAGATTCTTATGCTTAAAAAACAGTTAAACATATTATTAAAATTTAAAATGACCGTAATCACGTGATGGCAACGCTGGATTTTCTAGATCCAGAATAACTGTGGCAACGTCTATCTACCTGCGATGCTCCCTGAAAAACTCTGCACAAGTGCACCGAGAGCAAAAGCTGCTTTAAACGTAAAGGATGGTCACACAAATTGTTGTTTTAATTTAGGTAATAGAACTTAATTGATAAAGAAACTCTATTTATGACATTATTTTTGACAGCATCCTCATTTTACAGCATTTTTACACAAGTGCCTAAAACGTTTAACAGGTTTGCAGGTAGGTTTCTTGAAGCATCTTGGAGATGTTGCCACAGTCTGTCACTCAGTCTGGAGTGACAGACTGGATGATGATGATGAGATCAGATCTATGTGTGAAGCACTGGCTGTTGTCAGACAAAAATCTCACTGGACTATTACAATGAATGGCAAAATGAATGTTTGGAAATGTAAACTGATATTTCCTACTGACAGGAAAATATAAAAATAAGTGACTTAAAAACATTTTTTAGCTGGTGAAAATACTAGTGTTCTAATCATTTTGACCACCACAATAACATAATTTATTTAAAACAGAAATCTTGTAACAATATAAAAGTATTTCTTACCAACCCCAAGCTTTTGAACAGTAGTGTAAATGAAGACTGAAAGTGTCAAACTTCAAAATGATGGTAGCACTTTAGAATAGTGAACACACATTCGCTATCAACTAAGCATTTTACCTCAATAAAGTCATAATTTGCTGCTTATTGATAGTACATAATGTAGTTGCTAGTGGTTATATTAAGGATCAAGGGGTCTAGAATATGGTCATGCAGAATAATGCATTAATATGTGCTTTATAAGTACTAATAAGCAGACAATATTCTAGTAATATGCATGTTAATAAGCAACTAGTTAATAGTGAACAGTGTCCCCTAATCTAAAGTGTTACCCAATTGGTAAAACAACACCATTAAAGTGTCATAAAAGCCCATATGACACATGCACTATATTTATGAACAATTTTCAAGTCTTCTTCAACTCAATGATTAAACCTACAGATTACAGGAGGAATAATGAATTACATTTTTATCATATGTGTTCAGACATCTTGGAATGTTGTGCTTTTGCATAATTTTATTGTAATGCTCAGTAGCCTTTATTTAGCTGAACTGATTGTTTTGGGTGATTTTAGCTTTGCGTTCTGCCCTGCAATTTATTGCATTTTATAAACGTCTATGCCAGCTTTCTCTTTAAACTACCCACATCTGTAAGACCCCGTAAACCGAGACCTTCCCTGGTTTTAACACTTCATTTTGCACAGCTGCCTATACCATTTATTCAAACATGTGCAGTCTGTGGACTTTATGTCTTCTTGGTTTGGCTGCATGGCCCACAGGCCAACCAAGCACCTAATTTACCAGCCTCAGCTGCACCCGCTTGGCATGACTTTATGCTACAATATAATCCCTATTTCCTTTACCTCAGGCTTCATAAACATGTGAAGCCCCATAATGTATTTTCCTAGTGCAATCTTATATAATATGGGTTTCTGAAAAATTGTGCTATACACATGTGGTGAGGTATGACAAATGAATGTTATGAATCAGATTTTGAAAACAGAATTTTTAAAAGTATCATTTTTTTTAAATGCTTCAATGTTACATGCTACACATGTTATGTATTATGCATACATGTGGCTTTCTGCCTCTACAAAGACAAGCATAGCATTGATGTTTTCATCATTATTAAATACATTTTCCATGTTTCCTCCGGAGATTTCTTCACTCCTACTGTGTGGTCCTGTCTGTCTGTTTCACAGAAAGGGCAGGTGGTTTTATTGTGGTCCAATTTCTTGCCGTCTAGACACTTATAAATGCATCAACATCAGGTTTCCATGTGGAAATGTCAAAGTTAATTTTCTGTTTGGTGGCTCTTTCAAAAGTGGTGTTACAGTTGAAGTGTTGAATATATTCATAATAGATTTAATTTTTGTTTTTAATAATTGTTTAATTATTATAATTGTATAAAAATGCATACAAATAATTTAGCCTACAGTAATTTAAACTGCTATTTTGGCACCAAGTGTTGGTTTTTAATTACTGACACATTTATGTTTTCCTTAAATTAGGTTTATGTATGCATATTTTACAATAACTTCCACAATATGCATATCGAATGATTAAGCTTCCTATGTGTGTCAAGCTATAATCAATGTCTTTATGCAATTTATATTAAATTATTATATTATCAAAGTATTATTTTAATAGTTGGATACATTTAAGAAGGTCATGCCCTCTGAAATGTAACAGGCCATCCTATCTTATTTTTTTTCAATGTCGCGTGAAAAAGCGACATTGTAGGTCATATCAAAAATCAAACATTTTTTTTCAATGTCGCATTTGTGACAAGTATGATATTTTTATTCTAATCTGATTTATGCAGACAGATAAAAGACTGGAACTCAGACTGTGATATATTTCACAAACTTGAGTTGTTTCATTTTAGGAAAGCTGTATTATTTTGCCTTGGTGTAATTTTCCTCACTGAATCGTTTCCGTAGCCCCATTTTGACTGGCGACAGTAATGAGTTAAAGCTGTTTCTCTGGTAAAGCTTTCAAACACTTCTCCATATGAAAAAATAAAGAAAGGCAAATTTTTGGCACCGTGACACAATTCACACATCTTTTCCATGTGTTGTTAAAAAATTACTCATCTGGCTTACTTCAGTATCAGGTGAAACTTCTCAAGTGAAACTAGTTCATGCAGAGATAAACGTTAACAAAGAGTCTGTACCATAACGAAAACCATGTCATGAAGATATAGTGTGTATCAAGGAGAAGTTATTCGGTCATGGTGTGAATAAAGATGTTTGTAATTATTTTTCTTATCGTGTTCCTGAACTTCAGTTGTTTTAATATAGTGTGTCTAGTTAAAATGTTAATAAGATAAAGTATTGTACAAGACAACTCAACAACCCAACAAAGTTACCATTTATGAAAGTGTATTTATTGTACCATATTATTAAGTGCTCATATTTAGACTTTCAGACAGTGTCTGGGCTCCACGTGAAATTGTTTCAGGCACTTTCTGACAACACCAAAGGACGCATGGCTGCCAGAGGAGGATGGGTTTGGTGGAGTGGATGGAGCTGCAGTATAATGGTTGTGTTTGGGGGAATGACATCATTGTCTGGCAGTCTGTGGGGTTGGAAAACCTCAGCGAACCAGGGTCACAGTCTTAAAATCCTTAGCCCATGCTTACAGCATGTCCTGCCATCTGGCACCGCTGTTACAGAGAGCTCTGTGGAGCTGGGCAAGAATTGAGAGGTCGTTTTCAGAAAACAGTGCCATTTGTGCCTTATTTTATTTATTTATTTTTCGGGCCAGTTTAACACGTTAACTTAAAGGGGTCATCGGATGCAATATTCACTTTACAAGTTGTTTGAACATAAATGTGTGTGTACACATCCATCCTATAATGATACAAATCCACCCAGTGGTTTTCTTAAAATCCCTATTTTAAAATCATCTCAAATCAGGCTGTTATGAGATTCCAGTCAGAATGACGTAGTGCTGTACAGACCGCTCCCATGAGAGTTGACAAGGCTGTCTTACCTTAGACCTGCCCTGAGTGAGCTGAGAGCTCTCCGCCATTGACTCCGGTGCAGGGGAAGACAAGATGTCTCCAATTAAGTGATTTGAAGTGTTTAGTTTAGTTAATAATGAATATAGCAGTCATCATTTACTCCTGACATCTGAGCCGCTGAAGAGGCAGAGGATTAATGTTACTTTTACTTTGAAGTGAATGCGCCGATCCCCGATCGACATAAATGTGTCTTTTTTCCCCCGAATCATTCATAATCCAGCTTTATCTACAGAAGAAGTGAGTACCAGGGTTTTTATGAATCTTTGCAAATATCCTTTCCTAATAATGTGCTAGTTAGCCAGTTCCGCGGCTGAAGTTTAGTATGCTCCATAGATATAAATACCTAGATGCCTCATTATCGACTGTTTCTATGGGCTGCGATACATAAGCCATCCACCATTTTGGAAAAATCTGTGAATCTTTGAGTGCATTGACTGTGTGCGTCTACAACAGCAAGGTATATCTTTGAATATTCATTGATTATTATAGTGAATGCGAGATGACTGACGCGTCAACGTATCTGGAGCGGTCGAATAGGGAATCTACACATATATGGCCTGCTCATCACTCCACTGAAGAGAGGGGCGGAGTCAGCAGAGCTCAACTGGCATTTAAAGCAGCATAAACCAAAAAAAATGGCGTACTGAAAACAGAGCTTATTTTGACAGGGTAAAGAAGGTGTTTTTTACTCTACCATTGAGAAATTTTAACCAAAATATGTTATAGACTTTTGATTAAGAACCTAAAGAATCATATCAACTTATGTAAAATAGGCATCCGATGACCCCTTTAATTAATTAGTTATGAAGAAAATGTGATTAAAATATTTTAATGCAATTAACGCACTGACCCTGCCCACAGACGTGCACGTCAACTTACATTTCATACAGTTGGCTGTTGACAGACAAACTGCAGTTATGGCCTAAAATTAAAGATATTGCGGCAAAAATGCCCCGTATGAGTTTTTGTCTTATATTTATATCATATGATAAACAATGATCTTTTGTGGATCATTTCACAGCCAAATTTGTATTGAGATTAATTTCTTTTCTTTTTTTTATAATTTCTTTCAAAAACACTTCTGAACGTGGTGGGTCTGAGAGGTAAAAATATCATGCGTACCAGGGCCTTATCCACCAGTAAATACTTGTGACATGTTATGACTATATGTATGTATATATGTATGTATTAATTTATTTTCTATTAGTTAAAGAATCTTAAAAATGTATCAAGAAATATTAAGAAGCACAACTGTTTTCAACATTGATTATTATGGGAAATATTTCAAATATATTTCATCAGTATTTTAGAATAATTTCTGGAAATGTTGAAAATTCAGCTTTGCCATCACAGGGATAAATTACATTTGAAAATATATTACAATAGAAAACAGGTATTTTATATTGTAATGTTATATCACTATATTGCTGTTTTCCTGTATTTCTGACAAACACACACACACCATGCAAGCAAGAAAACCTTGTCAAGCATGGGGAAAACAAATAGAACAATTAAATACCTCATGAATTTTTGCCTTCGTTAATTTGCTCAAGTACTTTGTTTCTTTGTCTATGACAAAAAGTGGCAGATGTCACAAATTGAAATATGTTGCAATCAAAATTTGCTTTGCTTGAGAAAACTTTTCTCAAACTATAAAAAAAAAATAGTTACATATTTTTTTTCATTTGATTCATAGTACATTTGTAGTAATGTTAATATTAGCCAGTTGGAGAACTCATTCTCTAAAATGACTTGGGTATACGGAGCATCCGCGGCTATATGAACTACACACCCTAATATTTGTGCACACACACACATTACCCAGTTTTAAAATGTTTTGGGGAATGTTGTGGGGTGATGCTCAGTGAAAAATAGAAAATCACAGCCTAACTAGCAAATGCTAACTTTAACTAGCATAATCAACTTTCACGACACTACGTCATTTTAGTTATTGTTTTTGTGCTTTGTTCCAAAAACTATACTCTTTCTGTAAAAATTAAAATCAGTATTATCTTTTCCCATAATAGTGTCCATTTGAGCACAATTATTCAACTCTATGTATAAACATATGTGAGAGAAACTTAAGTTTAAACCATGTTGTCAAAAATTGTGATGTCTTAATATGGTATTTTATTTTATTTACAGACTATCATTGAAGATTGAGCCTGGGAACAGCTCACCTCGTCTGGTATCCTCCAAAGAAGACCTTGGAGGTAAAGTCTTTATCCCATCATCCTTCAGTTTACTTTTCTCAAAAACTCCTGGAAGTGGTTAACTCTCTTTTTTTCTGAGTTCTGATTACCAGTGGAAAGATGGAGGATCATCAGTAATTCAGCTAAATTACCTCTGGGCTGTACCTGACTGGAGAGGTGCTGCATGGACTGCATTATGTCTGGAAGTCGTTGATGGTTAGAGAGATTCTGTAGATGTGAAAGTTGTAGGGGCAATGGAAGAGTGAGACCCCTGTAACCTAACATTTTCATGATGATGTAGATCAGCCCCACAGATGCTTGTTTAAACAGAGCGACTTTTCTTCAATTATTCCATGAGCTTATTCTTGTCAGTCTGGCAGATAAAAACCACCTGCTGTCAGTAGAGTGGCTCTGGAGGAGCCGTCTTTCTGGATCATTGTGGTCTTTAGTAACTTTCAGAAAGACCTTTTGTAGGTTAAAGCTAACTGTTGACTTAAAATTCATAAGCTTAAGCCTTTCTCTCACAAAAAATGAAGTTTGCATCCATGGTTCTTTCAAAATATACATAAACATCCAAAATATAAAACATGTGAGTGAGTAAAATATATCTGTGCCTTGAAAATACAAATTTGTACTACTTTATATATATATATAAAAATATAATTGTATTACTTTAACTTGGTTAATGTGTGCAGTAAATTTCAAATAAATAATAAATGTCCTAGGAATGGCACATTTTAACATCCATTATGCAAGAGTAGTTTTCAGCTTATGCAGTAATTACAGAAATTTGACTTATGGATGAACGCCGGCGCAGTATAGAGTAGAAATAGGTTTTAAAAGTGTGTTTGGTCCTTGTACCTCAAGACAAGCATCTGAGGTTAATGGAGAGTTTGAATGAGATCATGATGTATGTCAGTTCCTCTCATAAGAGCCTGAGCAATTAGGATGTTTCCTATTTCTGACTATCAGATGGTGGCGTGGGAAATTGAACTGCATTGAGCATGTTATGGTTGTAACAGCTGTGGCAGAACTAGACAAACGCATGGAGACATCTAGGTGGAAATTGGTTATGGAAAGAATCTGTTCTTTTTAACTACTGCAGTTTTATGTGTAAGTTGTACAATGACATCATTGGTCTTTCTTATAGACTCATAAAGCATTGTGAAAATGAAGGAATATTTTTTGGTAACACTTTATATATGGACCAATTCTCACTATTAACTAGTTGCTTGTTAGCATATTAACATATTGGCTGTTTATTAGTACTTATAAAGCACTCCTTCTGCATGACCATATACTACATCCCTAATCCTATTATAAAGTGTTACCATTTCTTTTTTAATCAGGGATGTTGCGTTTAATTCATTGGGATTGTTTTACACAAAATCCTCCTTCTCTTGCTTTTTTTTGCTACAGTATATGACGTGAACAGTGTCTCTAAAACTAAGCATTCAATTTAAATATTCTTTGGGAGATATTTTATTTTAATATTTGCCATATTTGATTTGACTTATTACTATTTTATTTTATTGTGTGTACTAAAACCATGTGAAACAGGATACAGTAGCATCAGGTTATTTAATAATTCATCACATTTATGTATTTTGATCATATATCTTAGCTAATGTTTGGCCAAATGGGCCAAATGTAGAGTCAGCTGATCATAAAATAGCCCCTGACAGGGTAATAAGGGCCCCAGTAAAATCAATGCATCACGTACTATAATTGCTAATATTTGACAAAATTATTTAGCACCCACTTAGATTATATTTGGTCTGATTATACAGATCACTTAATTTAATTTCACATTCATTTTTAATTAATTTGAGTAATCGTATCCATCATATACATTTTATTATGATTTTCTGCTAACAAACTTTGTTGTTGAATGTGTAAACATCCTTGGTATATTTCATAAGATATTTGTGCTGGTATTATTTTCTATTGACACTTTTGTAAAGTCTCTGTTGGGCAATAGATGTTTTCTTGGCCCAGATATCTAGTGTTTTAAAGGCCTCTAATTAGGGCTGCACAATTAATCAAATTTCTAATCGCGATTATGATTATAGATGCCACGATTACATAATCGTTCAAAGTCATGATTACAAAATAAATTATTACAAATGGCCACTATATACTGTATACATATTGCATTATTCTGTGTGCATACGTGTTTGCAGCGCGGGGTTTAACAAACTCAAACACACTGGATAAAAGACATTTTGTCTAACTGATAGTCGTTGTCACTCTGTTTTGCATAATAGAAATGTTAAACGGCAATCGTGTCAAAAGCAGAACTAAATAGCGGTATTCGTTTGAACCACGCACCACACGGACCTTTTATCCACTCGCCTCAAAAGAAAACAGCGCAGCGCGAGCTTAGAGCATATGCGTTTATTACTAAACAACGCTGTGAAATCCAGTAAGAAGCACTCGAGTTCTCCAGTACAAATCACGTCTCTTTCATTTAAACTAGTTTAAAGCCAAATAAATCGGAGCTGTTATTCTCATCAACACTGATGCAGAAACAGTGCAACAACGATCCAGTTAGATGTTTCAATCAACAAATCATTCACATTTACCGTAGTTTTACTGTAGTAGCCTAACACTAATGTAACAATGGTACGGTGGCAGAAAAGTAGGATATTCACATTGAGTATTATTATATTATTAATATACAAAATATGTTAAAGGATTAATGGAATATAATTACATTATTTAGTTAATTATCAGTTGATGTCGATTTGTAATTGACTGAATGTCTTTAGGTTACTGTTTTTCAAAGCAAACACCATAGAAACATATAGTTAGGCTACTTTTACCATGGTAATGAGGTGCTGTACTTTTGGTTATGTATAAAAGATGAGGCTGTTACATTTTTTTACAATGGTACTGTCCCAACTCAAGCTCCTGCTACTCTGAACTCAAGCTCCTGCTCTAATGTGAATTTCTAAGAGATCAAAGTTTTAATATTACATGTTCAGTGCTACAAATCAGGTGCTGGTGCCACTGCTCTCCAATGTTAGTCTGGAGCCCTGGTGATATAAACCATACTGTAAAATATTACTGTGATTTTACATTTCGTCTGTTTAATTGAAATTAAATATATAGCTTTAAAAAAAAAATATATTATATTTTAGTTTTAGTATACAATTATTATACCATGCATAAGTTTGCCTTTTCTTGTTTAAAGAAGAAACCAAACCAATGTATAGTTGACATTTGAGGCTCAATGCTATAGAAAAGCAATAAAAGTTCAGGCCTTCAGGATTGTTTTTAGCCTTATAATATATATATATATATATATTATATAAAATATGGCATGCAGCTTCAAACAATGGCATAAATCTGTTCAAAATAACCGTTATTAATAATCGCAATTACAATCTCAAGGGAATAATCAACAATTATGATTTCTGTCATAATCATGTAGCCCTACCTCTAATGTTGCAATGTTTACAGGCATCTCATAAAGCTAGTCACTTCCAATTATTAGTTGGGAACAAAGTCTGTTTTCATTTAGGTAAGGGCTCTTCTTACCCATTATGAGACTTATTAACCTACTATAAAAGACAGTGGGGAATGTCATAATTAACATACTCCTAATAATAATCCAAAGCCATTTCCAGCATTGCCCCTTTGGTTTGATTTTACAGTGGAAAAGACCTATAAACATGTCTGCAGGGAACATTTTCACTGGCTGTCCACTTATTTTTTGCTACTTTAGCGTGGTATTCTTGTTTACCAGGCCGGTAATACTGTGGCTGGGTTGAGAAATGGAGCCATCCTCTTTAACACAATGCGTAACTTTCTGCTGTGGAACTATGGGACTGTTTTTAAATGTTAACCTTCTGAGAGCCAGAACTTTGCTAATTATCTGCATGCAACTTTAATAGGTGCTAGTAAGTATTTTATGCTTGTTAGTTTTCAACAGCACAGTAATGGTTGTTTACGAATGCAGCTTCGGTCTACATGTAACTTAATCTCAATAAGCAAGGAGATCTATGACAATAAGTATGTGAGTTTTTGTACCATATTTACTTTGTGTGTTATCATAAGTATAAGTGTGTGTGTGTGTGTGTGTGTGTGTGTGTGTGTGTGTGTGTGTGTGTGTGTGTGTGTGTGTGTGTACAGGACCCTCAGAAGTGTCAGTCTCAGTGCGGTATAACCGAAGACCAACCTGTCCTGATACATCAGTGGTTGCCCACCTTCAAACACCACCTGCTGCCCGGCACAGGAAGAGCCACAGTCTGGGCAATAAGTAGGTATCACTACATTATGAGAAGTTCACCAGTCACAACACACATAACCATGAAAAAAGTGTGCTTTGGCATACTTTTAAAAAGTGCTTATTACAGAAATGGTTTACATATATGTAAGAACTGAATGGACACTGAATTGTATATTAATAGCAATGCAATGGATATGTAATGTATTATAGTTTAAATTTATATTAAATGCAATTAGCTGAACTGCATTATGCTTTATTATCCCACTTAAGTAGGACCTAAGTACATCTTTTTATATTTTCATAATTATTTCACTTATCTTTGAAACACGGTAAAAGGCATAGTTCACCAAAGAATGAAAATTCTGTCATCATTTACTCATCCTCAGGCTATTTCAGACCTGTATGGATTTCTTTCTTCTGCTGAACACAAAATAAAATATTTTGAAGAATGTAACCAAATGGTTACTGCTGGTCCCCATTGACTTCCATAGTATTTGTGTCCAAACTGTGGAAGTCAGTGGGGACCAGCAACTGCTTGGAGACCAACATTATTTTAAATATCTTCTTTATTATCTGCATAAACTCATACACATTTGGAACAACTTGAGAGTGAATAAATTGTAAGTAATTTAATTATATTTGTAATGACACTGTTGTAATAATGATGTAATAATGATGTTGCAATTTAGTGCTTTTAAAATATATTAACATCAAATGTAATATCAAACATGTGCTTTAGTATGCTAGTCAACACCTCAAAATAAGTATACGTTAAAGAATGACAAAAGCATAATGATATTAAAGCATAATGATTTAAAATGTTCTTAAAGGTGAAAGTGTACTCTATTTGGGTACTCTTAAGAGGCCTTTTATTTCATTAATATTATATTATCTGCAAGTAGAAAAATAATTTCAACATCTGAAGTACATATTCAATACAACTAAGTGCACTTCTTTTTCCCAAGGGAACACAGTGCCTAATCTGACTGACTGTCTTTGTGTTTCAATCTCTTCTCAGTATGATGTGCCAGTTTGGTGTGGTGGAGAGTAAAAGTGTGACGTTCCCTGCAAAAGAAAAGGCTCGACACCTACTGGACGACAGCTTCTTAGAGTCTCACAGTCCTGTCAGAAACCACACACATGATTCAGTATTTACCAACGGCATCTCACTTGGTACTACAGTTTATTCCTATTGTACACACACTCATACCTCAGTCTTTTTCCCACTAACACAAGATTAATGTGTTAGGATATCTGTGTCCTAATTTAAAGGTGTTCTCTCTTACCACCATCAAATATGACTGTTCTGTTGGAACTGTCTGTATTTATGATTTTACACCACTAGATGACAGTAGTGTTCAAGCTTTTGGTATTACAGCGGGTTATTGACTTTTGCCTCTATTTCTAAATAGACTTGACATCTTCACCTAAAGACTTTTCTGCCACCACCTTTCATTCATTTATTTTAAGAGAAAGAAAATGATTTAGTTTTGTCCTGACATTCATATTTTTTCTGTCTGTCTGCAGGCAGTAGAGAGAGCTCTTTTAGTGATGAATTATCAAGTACAGTTGAGAGGTAAGGCAAATTATGCATCATGATTATAAATTAGAATAGAACATGAATTGCATTTATTATATTTCTATTTAGTTTTTCTGCTTTTAGGTCTGTATATATACACATTCCTGAAATCACAACACATTAACAACATTTGCAGTATTAGCTATGTTAAGAATCTCAGCTATTGATGTGTTTCTTATTTATTTGGGATGCTTTTGTTTTCTTAATACACATGAAAAACACGTTCCTCTTCTTGACCACTTTCAGAGGACGTATGTACGCGACACTTGGTCCAAACTGGCGAGTCCCAATCTGTAACTCTCCCAGAAGTAGAAGTTATATTTATAGGTAGGAATATAGCTGTTACCTGTGTCCCTAAAAACTGGAGTTAATGCTGTTGTCTTTTTTAAACAATTATTCCGATCTTCTCATCTATGTTTCCTTCTTGATTCACTCTGCATATCCTTATCCCATACTTGACTTGTTCTGCTGCAGGACATATTGATCTCAGTGTTTTATATGACATAAGAAAATATGATTTCCTTGCTTCCCCAGCACCCCAGGGGCAGTTTCCAGCTATGAATGCAGTTCTCTGAGCAGTATAACCATTGAAGGGCCCATGCGAAGAAAGACACTGATGAAGGAGGGTAAAAAACCCACAGTGAGTGTGCAGTCAAATTTACCTGTAAAATGTTAAACATAACCCAGTATTTTTAGCCTGTAGCCCACTTATGATCAATAGGTTAACTTGGAAGAATTTATTAGATTAATTTATTATTTTTATCCAGATATGTTTGTGGTTGGTTTGAGGCTTTTACTTACTACTATTTAATGTGAATTGTAGCGATTTTGACCTTATCAAACATGTTAGTTTGATGAGTAGCTTATCAAAACAAGTTTAAGTTTGCATAGTTAAGTGACTACTTAATTGTGACTTGCCTCTCATGCGCAGAGTTGAAAGGCCTTGCCCAAATGACTTTTATAGTTACATAAAATGTTTTCCAACCATGATTGACCTTACTAAATGTATGAAGAGATGTTTTAAAATCTTGGCATGGAATCAAAACAATCAAGTATAATTACAGTGTTTGATAACATCTCTGTCTCGCTCTGTCTTGCAAGGTCCAAGTAAGGGCTTAGTTGTTTCTTTGTTTTGTTTTCGTTTTTGAGCGTAAACCTATCTTTAGTGCATGGCAAGAATCACAATCAAGTATAATAAAAATATTTGATAACATCTCTGTCTTGCAAGGTCCAAGTAAGGGCTTTGTTGTTTCTTCTTTTTTTGCTTAAACCTATCTTTAGTGCATGGCAAGAATCTCACAGAATACCATCCTACAAATAGGCGTGTTGCCCACTGGTAAATGTTCATTTACTGAATATCCTTAGGGTAGAATGTACCTGCCATTTGTCTGGTTTTTCTATGTGCCATCACATATGATTTAAATATTAAGGGTGTTTTAAATAATAAATGGTGTTTTATGTCGACAAGCCAAGGCATGAGTACTTGCAAAGTACACAACTTAATACTTTAGTGCTTTAAAGTAATCAAAAGTGAAACTAAAGAGTTTTATGATGTAAAAAAAAATTATTTACATTTGAAGGGTCAGTTTAAATCATTCTAAAAAAGATGTCATGGTTTCCACAAAAATATTAAGTAACACAACTGCTTTCAACATTGATAATAATGAATCTTAAATCTTAAGCAGCAAATCAGCATATTATTATTATTTTTAGAATGATTTCTGAAGGATCATGTGACACTAGAGTAATGGCTGCTTGTTATCACAGGAATAATTTAATTGTAAAATATATTCAGAAACAACAGTTACAAATATAACTTATTATGAATGTTACAAATGACTTTCTTGAACAATAAGAATCTTACAATCTTTTTTTTCTCATGTACACTGTAAAAATGACAAATTTTAATGGTTAAATACCACTACCTTTTGTTTTTTTCTTACCAGTGCATTAGTTTTGTGGCTGAAATGCTATCAAATCCATTATAAATTGCAGAATCCATGTCTTTACTGTGCAAATGTTTAAACCAAATATTTAATTAATCATGTTTTTTTTTTTTTTTTGCACATCCAATGCCATTTGTACTGCTGCTTGTCTTGGCCAGGTCTTCATTGTTGGAGATCTAAATTGCAGTGTGACTGCCCCAGTTGATAGTTCATTAATAAAGATGGATATGCAGTCCATAAAATAGTCAAGTCTGTTTGAGTTTTTAGAGAAGAGCACTTAGTCTGTCTCTTAAGCTGATTTGCACTTTTATTTTCTCCACATCAGCTCTCATCCTGGAAGCGCTACTGGATTGTCCTGTCTGGCTCCATTCTCATCTATTTTGGTTCTAAAGCTCTAAGAGCAAATGAGCGAAGACATGTAAGTGATGAATTATTCTCTCAATTCAAAGTGAAAACACTTTACTTATGAAGTGCCATCTAGGCTATTCAGATTCAGACTTTAACTTGGTCGAATAATACAAATAAAAAGTGTTACCAATTGTTATGATAATTAAAACAATTTAATTATTCAGCTTTAAGAACTTGTCATTTAGATCAGTTTATGCTGTTAGGAAATTCCAGTACTGTTTCGATTTCATGCTTAAATGAAGTTTATTTAACTTCTTGGCCTAACCTCTTTGTAATTGTGGCTTTTTTGTCTTAAGTATAAATCCAGGCCATGTAAAAAGATCACGCTCACAGGTTGGATGGTGGTTCTGCCGGACAACCCTGAACATCAAAACATTTTCCAGCTTACTGATCCTGAAAGAGGTACAGTTATTCATCTATCTACAACTCATGAACATATAAAGTATGTGACTTAAAATATAATTCTTCACAGATATAAACTGTTTCACACTGTGATAAAATGGCTTCAAAACAATGTTTATGTATTTTTTATGTATTTGCTGCATATGACATTCAAATGTTGGACAGAAAATGCTTTGGTGCTTTCTACTTTTCCATAAAGTTCCACTAAGGTTTTGATATAAAATAAACATTTGTTTCGCAATCAGAAAAGATTGAATTAATTGTGTGCGTTTTATTTTTTAACTCACTAATTGTCACTGAAATGTCATGCCACACCCAGGTTGAAAGGGTGAATCCAAAACTTTTGGAATACTTTCCCTTGGTATGGCATTTTAAGCTGCAGGCAGGTGACAGATAAATCTTGTAGTGTTGGTAGTGGTTTCAGGAATGAAAGAAAACTGGAACATTGTAAAAGATCATCTAAAATGATTCTGACGCACATTTTCTGTTTTGTGATTGATCTTGAATTCTTTGCTGTTTAAATGAAGAGAAAAATGTTCTGAAATCTCCTGATGAAGTTCCAGGAAATAGTTTGAATCAAACAGCATTATCTTGATGTGTGACAACAACTGGCTTCATGTAGACCTTTATATGTATACAAATGACCGTCTACTTAAGGATGACCAAGTCCAGATGATTTGTTTAAACATGAAAATATTTGACATAAAAAGAATGAGTTATCGCTATATAGATTTGATTCAGCAAATTACTTTTTTGGCTTTATAAATGGCAGATTTACAATGTCACACAACTTAATTTGAATAAACCCATACAAGTTCAATTGTTTTAATCTGTGGTTCAGGTAATGTTTACAAGTTCCAGACTGGATCACGTTTCTCTGCGATTATCTGGCACAGACATTTAGCCGAGGCGTGCAGGAGTACAAGACCACAGGTAAGTGTATCCTGGAACAAAAATTCTCAAATAAAATAAATGTGTAATTAACAGGGATATGCAGGAATGTCACATTGTTTTCCACAGATACCAGCAAACCTCATGTCCTTTGAATAGCTGCTTTTTGGGAAGTGGAATACAGATGAAGGGAATAAACCTAATGGAGAAAGACATTTGGAGAAAGGGGGCAGCATGTTGGACCTAATATACAGTAGTTGGAAATGTGGCAGGTGTATCTGTTGAAAAAGTCAAAAATTCCTTCAGACATTGTCCTAAAGGTACCTAAAGGTACATGTGAAATATGTTGTAAATGACATGTATAAAATAACATTGTCCAGTAGATGTCTCCATGTGATTAAGTGCCAAAATTACAACCTTTTTTATTGTTAAATCTCCTAGAATTCTGTTCAATTCATGTTAGATGTTAGAGAGCAAAAGTGAAAGCATTAAATCCCTGGACAATGAGCATGCAGAAAACATGTATGACAGCACTTCATAAGAGGAGCCAAAAAAGTGCACTGTTTAAAGGGAAATTTGTTACATAAAGGGAATGAATTGCTCATTGACACAATAGTGGCATTTAAATGGCAAATTAGGATTATTAAACATGTAATGTCACACGGGTATCAGGAAATAAGTGCCAATGTTAATGTGGTGTAGTTCAACTCAAAGTTCTGGAGTGTATTTACTTATGGACAAAATATGAGTGATTTCTGATTGTATGTCTTGACATCATAAAGTGGGCAGGACCCAAAAGGCATATAGTTATGGATGTTGATTAGGTTTTATAGAGATAATGTTGTAAAATATACATGTAAATGAAGTTCCGGGAGAATGTGAAGGGAAGCATCTGTCTTTTGGTCAGAGCCATGTATAATGTATTTACTGAAGAAAAAACTATGTTTTAGTGGATGTTCAGTATTTAGATCTAATACTTCAGTGTAGTATTATTTTTGTTATTATTTATTTCTTTATTTAAATGGAATGCATCAAAGGGTCTGTAAAAATTGTAAAGTACTTCGCAAAGTGTAGTATTTTGCACAGTCACAACATTTTTTAGGTGTAGGAATGAGACATATACTTCCTCAAAGGTGATATTAAGGCACTAAATGTGAAGTGTAGAATACATTGCAAATGGAAATTGTACTTTGTTTGATTTTCTGTAAATTCTGCAAACGCATGGATGTTTTGGACTAACAGGTTTGTTGTGTCACTTCAGTATCAGTATACATGCGTACATACTATCGAGGCATGTACAGGAACTACTCTAGGAAAAGCTGTGAATCTGTTATCATTAAAAAGTTGGATCAGGTTTTGAATCTTTAAACAGTGCCATTGGCTATCCACAAGAACCACTTACAACAAGACTACAACATATAATAAAGATAATAGATAGAACGCTGCTCTCAGATTTTTAGATTTTGCATCACATAAGCAACCATTTCAGCTGTGATTAGATTGTACATCTGCACTAATGTTATCAGCAAGTATTACTAAGTGGTAGCTACCTATTTATTTGTAAAAAAAAAAAAATTGGGCGGGGGGTTTTGGTTGCCATACCATCTGGAAGTTCGCATATATTTCTGTCCTCTGCTAATGACTGAGTTTGGATGTTCTGTTCGGTTCTCTCACAATGTGACGTCACTGAATCTTTATATGGTCTATAATGAGCCTAGACCTTTTACTAACTCAATACTTTTGTGTTTGGTGTTTTGTCTTTATGGAAATATATGCCTAATGAGAAACATCTGTATGGTTTGACTTATTTCACACTTGCACGCTATATGACATATTTCCTGTAATATCTATTGAATGTTCTGCATGTGTCATATGTGGCTGTCATATCTTGATTATTTACTTCATAGTTCCTGTAAATTCTCATCTCAGGGTAGTTTTGTAGTTTGGTAGTTTATTAATGCATTCAAAGAGCATTGCCTTTTTAGAAATCAGATTCACATTACATTAAAATACATTCTCATTTACTTGTATACTCTATTTAATCCATTCTGAAAAATTCAATTTCCCCTAAGAACTTAGTAAATGTTTTTTTGAAATAAGAAACAAAATATGCATAATTCCCTAATACATACTAGTATGACATATACAGTATGTTTAATGTAGTATGCCTGAATTTACAGTATTCTTTAAGTAGGCAAAAGTACCAAGATGACCTATACCGACATGATCCTCAAGTGTATATCCAGTGGACTCTTTTTGTATCCCATGATGCCACAGGAAAGGACTTGGCAGAGAATAGATACAACTGACACCTAAGGTAACTTGATAATGGCAACATGGTGAATGTATGTCTGGATCACATTCAGCTATTCTTATTCAAAATAAGTTCCCTCAGGAGTACACGCTTTCAGGTGCAGCCTTTGTCTTGCCAAATAAATGTATTTTGTTTGTTTGTTTTAACTGTAAGAACTTTTTTCTTCCCCAGCTTTTGGGCAGATGCATACCTTTGGTCAGGCTGTTACGCATGGTCAGACCTTCGAGGATGCTAAGACTGGGCTACCATCATCTTCCATTGATGTTTCCATTCCACAGCATTCCAGAAAATGAGTTTGGGTTTAGGGTGTATGCTGTACACAACTTACAGGGTTTTTCAAACAGGTTATTCAAGATTTTGTGGCCACTTCAGTAAGCATCCTCTTTGGCATGATGAAGCTGTTTGAGTTTCCCTGTAAACCATGGGTTGTCATTATTGAATGACAGAAATGTCTCGGTAGGAATGCATGTATTCTCACAGAAACTGATGTATGATGTTATAGTATCTGTGAGCTCATCCAGATCGGTGGCTGCAGCTTCAAAAACACTCACATTTTTCATATTTTTTAAACATATTTTACCATTAACATTGTTTTTTTTAAATATATGTTATTGCTTTTTTTAAATTGTCTTCTGAAAATAATTGTACTAATATTAATGTACAACTATAAGATATTTGTTAATATAATTTTTTTTTACTATTCAACATTTAATGATATTTCAAGGGAAGAGTATTTTTTTAAAACACTTTTATAGAAAAATATTTTAAGAAACAAACTAAAAGAAAACTATTTATTATAAAATAAATTACATGTGTCCTAATGCTTCTGTTTTCTCAGTTTCAAGAGATAGCTCATTAAAAAAATGAAAATTCTGTCATTAATTACCCTCATGTTGTTCCAAACCCGTAAGATCTTTGTTCACCTTTGGAACACAAATTATGATTTTTTTTATGAAATCCTAGAGCTTTCCAACCCTGCATAGACAGCAAGGGTATACTACCAAGGCATGGAAACATGTTGTACGCGCATGTGTCATGATGTTCTCCAAAATGGCACTTGGGTGACATGAAAGAAAATGATTGTGGAATAAAGTCGTTATTTTTGTTTTCTATGCACACATAATTCTCATTGCTTCGTAAAATTACAGTTGAACCACTGATGTGACATGGACTATTTTAACGGTGTCCTTGCGTTTAAGTTCCTTGATCATGGTTGTACCTTTGCTGTCTATGGAGGGTCAGATAACTCTTGGATTTCATAAAAAATAACTTCTTATGTGTTCCGAAGATGAGCGAAGGTCTTAGGGGTTTGGGATGACATGAGGGTGAGTAATTAATAACAGAATTTTCATTTTGGGTAAACTATTCCTTTAAAAACTGTGCTCAAATGTGAATGCATACCAAAAAAAAAAAGTAGCATGTGTCAACCAGATATGATTGAACTTTTTATGGTGGAGAGGAAGATCATGAGGTCTTTATATAAATCATTGTGTTTAAATCGTTTTCCCGTTTGGTGGAAATGTTCACTAGTATTTGATGACAAACTTGATTTTCCATTTGTCAAAAAACTGATTATCATAGCACTGGTTGGTTTAACTTGTTGGGTTACTTAAAGTTAACGGTGCTTTTAAAGTGCCACAGCCACATTCTTTACAGGGAACTCGGCTTAGGAATGCTTTACACAGTTTTCCGTATTAACAGTAATGCCTGTTAAGCCTGATTTATTGCATCAACTGAACAATGACAAAAAATGTATTCTACTTGTTAAGTATTTTATATGATCCAACAGAATATATTGTGTCTGTTGAATTACTTCTTTTTAAATATTGATAAAGCTTATCATTTGGTCAGTCATTGTTGTTTACAACTCACTTGCAAACAATTCACATTGCTTTACCTTTTTTTTTGTGCAGTTCCTTGGTCATTCTTGGTTTTAACTCACCTGGTCATTCATAGTTTTGTTTAAAAACAGATTTAATAACAAATAAGGGTGACATTTCTAGCAAAATCAGAAAACCCAATCCAGATCTAATGCAACAACTTACTATATTAACTTTTACATCAAAAATAATAGTTCTGATACTCCTCACTTTTTACAGGAATTAAAAAGGCATTAATTGTGTTGACGGCACTGTAAGTATTACTGTAAGTAAATGTACTGTATATCTTGAATGCCAAGTTGCTGCCAGTGTCTGTCAAATGCATAAATGTGATGTAAATGTATATACAAGTTGATATTAAAATGTATTTTGAGAAATATAATCTCAGCTGATATGGAAGCTTGAATTTTGAAGGATATTTTGTTTTAGATCAAGGTAAGAGAGCTCATTGAACAAGAGAGTCAGATCATTTTTGCAAAGTATAACAAAACATGTATTTTATCTCAGTGTATTTGTTTGCAAATTGAGGAGTAGATTTACAGTTATGTTGAAAACACAGTTTATACAGATTTTTATCAAAGCCAGATGTTTTAAACAGCTGTAACCTGCTGTGAACAAACACAAGTGAAATACTGGAGCAAAAGAGTAACGAGTCATGTTGCGCTCTTTTGGAAGAATGAAAAAACCTGGGTCCTAAAATGCGAACATGTCTTGTATTTACTGTCTTGTGATTTAAGTAACTAGCAGGATTGCAATTCAGACTGCCCGAGTCTCCATTACCAGCCATCCCAATGAATTTCAGTGCCTCTCAAAGTAAAAACAAGCTCTATCATATAAGAGAACATGTGCTCTGTTTGTGTTGCTATGTTTTTGGTTTGACCTAGTTTTTCCCAGTCTGTTTGATTGTGTAATTCTGTTCACCTGTGTCTTGTTGATTATCTCATTAGTTTCCCTTGGTTCGGTTCCTTCTTATAAACCCTCTGCATGTTCTACTTCAGTTTTGTCCATTCTTGTCTATGTTAAGTTAGTTTCCATAACTTGTCTACTGGATTTATCTAAATAAAACACGTGACACATACCCAGCTTTGCTGATTTAAAGCGATAGATCGCCCAAAAATGCAAATTCATTCGTTTACACACTTCATTTCCTTCCAAACCTGAATTACACAAGAGGATGGTCAAACTAGATTGGATCACACTGATGTCATTGCCTGAAAAAAATAAATTAAAATTTGCTGCCAGTGAAAAGAGTAAGACACATAAGCTGTCCCAGTGTGTGTTTCCGTGGCAGAATACCCCCCCTTTCTCTCTTTTATATTCTTGTGTGAAGCATTTCAGAGAAAATAAGACCGTGTAAATCAACACCATGAGTAATAGAGTATGTATTCTGTTACGAAGGGCATGAGATCATATGTTCCTAGCATTATTGTAGGTGAAGTGCTTTTCCACCTGAAAAGGTATATAGATATATAGAAGCATGGAAACATTACATCCAAATATCTCCCAAAGCTAACATGAAAAATACTGACCCTTCTGGTACTCCTTGTGGCACCTCTTCATTTACTGCTACGAAGTGATGACGTCAACTAAGTATGATTTGAACCATGCACAAACAGTTCCACTAATGCCAACATAATTTTCTAGTCTATTCAAATAAACATTGTGGTCAATAGAGCACTAAATTCCAGCAGCACTAACGGAGATACAACCACAATCGGATGATAAGAACAGTTCGTTTGTAACTCTGATGAGAGCAGTCTCAGTACTATGATAAGGCCCAAATCCTGAATAGAAATCCTCACAAATACCATTTTTCTCTAAGAAAACTTTTCTCTTTGTGTAGCTATGACAGGAAAACTGGAATCAAGCAATGCCTTAGAACAATTTAATAGTTAATCTTAAAAAAATAAAGCATATACATAAACCCTATAGACCCTTTTAGGGCCGACGTCCCAATTACGTCACAGCGCTAGCTGGCGGCAAAACAAAATGAAAACTGGAGGCGACCAATTCAAACCAGCACAGATTCTGCTACAAAATGTGCTTAAAACATCATCTTGTTGTGATGTTGGGTGCCAGAATCGATGTTGTAAAACTTACAGTGATGAGAGGGTGGTCAGGAGGATCTGATGGTTAACAGTGTCAAAAGCAGCAGATAAATCCAGCAGAATGAGAACTGATGATTTGGAATCAGCTTTTGCAATTTGCAGGGCTTCAGTTGAATGTCCATGTCTGAATCCTGATTGGTTAGCATCCAGTAGATTATGCTTTAACAGAAATGAGGATAACTGGTTGAAAACAACTCGTTCAAGCGTTTTTTCGCAATGAATGGAAGGAGAGAGACAGGTCTGTAGCTATCTGTAAGAGAAGTGTTTAGTGTAGGTTTTTTTAGCAGTGGGGTTACCCGAGCCTGCTTGAATGCTGTGGGGAAGGTGCCTGTGAGAAGAGATGTGTTGATGATGTGTGTGAGTGCTGGGTGGTAAGAGTGAAGGAGAGATAGCTTGGAGAAGGTGTGAGGGGATTGGATCAAGAGGGCATGTTGTAGGGTGGCTGGAGAGGAGAAGTTTGGATACTTCTGCCTCAGTGAGGGAACAGAAGGTGAAGAGGGGAGTTTTAGCAATAGATGTGGTTGGTTTGAGGTCCTGCATGTGTGGAGCTGAGAACTGGCTACTGATTGAGCTAGTTTTGTTTGTGAAGAAAGTGGCAAAGTCATCGGCTGTTAAGGAGGTGGTGGAGGGGGACAGAGGAGAGAGTTGAATGTTTTAAAGAGATTGCGTGTGTCAGATGCGCTGTTGATCTTGTTGTGGAAGTATGCATTGGCAGTGTGGACTTCAGCGTAGAAAGAAGAAAGCAAAGACTGATAGATACTCAGGTCTGACGGATCTTTTGATTTACGCCATTTTCTCTCTGCTGCCCTGAGTTCGGACCGATGCTCACAAAGAACATTGGATAGCCAGGAGTTAGAAGGGGCACCACGTGCTGGCCTGGAGGAGAGAGGACATATATGGTCTAGACAAGAACGATGTGAGGAAACAAAAGTTGAATTTGAAAATAGTGAAACAAACCTCATTCAGTATTTTAAAAAGTATATATTGGATATCCCAAATTAAACGTAAGTCTTAGCGCTGAATCCAGACTGCCAACAAATGAAACCAGACCACCGGGAGATGGATTTATAGATTGTAAATTTTTATTTTGTTATTATTATTATTAAGATCAGATTAGCTTTATTTGTCACATACACAATTATACAGAGTATAACCAGCAGTGAAATGTGTTCTCTGCATTTAACCTATCCAAGTGCACACACACTTGAAGCAGTGGGCAGCCGACAATGCGGAGCCCGGGGAGCAGTTGGGGGTTCGGTGCCTTGCTCAAGGGTCTCACCTCAGTTGTGGACAATTCCTGCCGGAGCTGAGATTCGAACCCACAACTTCGGGTTACAAGTCTGACGCTCTATCCATTAGAGCCACGACTGCCCCACGACTTCTGAGCCAAACGTGTTTAAAGCATCATATTTGCATACGTACAGTGTTTGATCCGCAAAATAGATGTGTTCGTTGTGGAAAGAAACAAATAAACGTTATATGCTAGATATTTGCTAGATATGCTAGATACTATTCTCCACAACAGAGAAGTTGAATGACAGATAGAATGATAGACAGAATGCACTCATTTCTGCGCTCATTTCTACGGTCCTCGATATCTACTCTCCTCTAAACGCGAACTAAGACGAGATCATCTGCGAAGCCCCGTCGTCTTAGACTAATTAACGTTCATGCTTTACACATACAATAAACTTTGGTAAATGTTAGGCAATGCATTAACTAACATTAACAATGAGAAATACGTTTGTTACAGTATTAATTAGTTTAAACCTTTTGTAAAATGTCAACTTTTTGTTAGCTCAGGTATAGTTAACAGATAAAACTTTTAATTTTAATAAATAATGTATCAGTAAATGTAGAAATTAAAATTATTTAAAATATAAAATTGTGTATTGAATCTTTGTGCTGTACAAATTGCCTGTTGGCAATTTGATATGCAGATTTTAAATGCTACCTTGCCCACCCGGTTTATGCAGACCCACCCACTTAAACAATTCTGGCCTCACCCTGACTCATGGCCAACCAGAAGCTTATTACAAGCTATCCCCCTCCCACAATTCTTTTCAAGTATTATGAAAGTTTGAGGTGATTATTAATGATTCAGGAAACAGGAAACATGTGAACGAAGTCTTTGTCTCTTTCAGTACATAATTTCAGTTGAATAAAACCGCATTACCTCGTTCTTTAAAATATGGCTACCTTAAACGATTACTTGAGTCATATAAATTATTAGTCGTCCTAAAGGTGCATTTTCGGAGAGACCAAACACTATCTCAAAAACCTAACGTCTTCTAAAATAAATGTGAGAAAACAAATGAAGCTTTAGCACCTGGCAAAGTCTTGCACATGCACGCTGGGGCACATCTCAATATTCTTCACTGTCAGACGGAGGCACTGTAGCTCAGCCACTAGCACTTGGACTCCAGCCGTATAATGGAACGTGTTAAAAAGTGACACGCTATTGCAGTTATTGTTTGCAGATATTCACGATTTTAAACGTATTTAACGACGTATTTCATTGAGCGAATTTGACCGAGATGCTTTAATTTGCATCGTGGATGGGGTAATTTTGAATCAGCAAGGAACTGCAGGGCTGATGCATCAAATGATCACGTCACAGATTCATGGAGGAATAATTCCGTTGCATGACTTCAGATTACTTGGGCTACAAGTGTCCAGTTGCGTGTCTCTTCAACACAGAAACGGTTTTGCTTTTCCATCTCGTCCTACGGATTTTTGCGTGTTCAATTTTTAAATCTCTTTACGGAATTAATACACGACAACGTTATTTATATCGTGAGTAAAAGCGCTGTTACTATTTGATCTGTTTTTCTATTTTCGTTTGGGTGTAATTATCAACAACAGGGATGATGCAAGAAGTATTTTATGTTGTTTCGGTCAGTCAAGTCAAGCAAAAATATATTAAGTAGGGCGCCTGTGATATTTACGCAACGAAATGTGTTGAACGCGATTATAAAAAAGCTGAATTGCCTATATATATAAATATATATATGTGTGTGTGTGTGTTTTTAAATTAATGGCAAATGAGGCTGAGGCATTTTAAAAGATCAATATTTGTAAAATCTACTTTAAAATGTACTGTTTGTATTCATTTTGGTTCCATGCATTAAACATAATAGGCCTAATTAAAATAGGCCTAATATATATAAAAGTAAAAACTCTAAAATGTGATGTCACCATCAACTAAGAAGTACTTAAATACATTATAGGCAAATGAGAGTAAACAGTAAGCATTTACAAATATTTGTAGATTATTATTTATTTTCATATTTTTAGATGATTATTACGAATGTATTAAGGCTCTTCTATCTGACTCGAACAAACATGTTTTTTGTAATCAGATCAAAATATGTGATACTGTGGTATTTAAATGAGCTTGACACATAGTCATCATGATGAGCACGGTTTCCTGGTCACATGACAGCAAAATAACTCCCTGCTTCCTGGTTACA
This sequence comes from Gymnocypris eckloni scoliostomus, assembly GCA_027564155.1. Lineage (NCBI taxonomy): Eukaryota > Metazoa > Chordata > Actinopteri > Cypriniformes > Cyprinidae > Gymnocypris > Gymnocypris eckloni. The sequence continues at coordinate 12,912,419 of CM050420.1, forward strand.
TCAATAACTCGACAATATGTTCTCCGTATATTCTGTTTTAAACGTAATTGCTTTACTGTTTATTCATTTTTTGTAACAAATAATACATGTAGATATTTCTTGTCCTTTTTAGTGTTCTTGAGACCGTTACAATCAGACATTTACGTACATTTTAATCTTAAAATTATCAAAAACTCTTAATAAAAAAGTAATTGTAAAATGTACAACTTTAGAAGTATTTTTGAATCACCCTTATAGATGATGAAAGCATTGTGACATTAACTGCCCTGCAAATAGCACAACATTTACATAAACCATAAAGAGAGAACCAGAAAAAGTATTTATTTTTTGTTTATCATCAGTCTTTATCAGTGATTCAGCTCAGTTCATTCTAGTTTTGTGATCTATGAAAAAAACTATGAAATCCAAGATCCCAAAATTCATTAAATAACTAAAAATATATATTTTTTTACAAATATATTTCAATAAATACTATTGCTTTATGAATTTAATATTTTGGATTGTTTTGAAATGTCTTTGCTTTACTCCACAGCAACCAAAGGACAGATGGAAAAAGGCAAAGAGCTTATTTTACTATTAATTATCAGTATTATTGGGATTCTAGTTTTAGCGCACATGAACAGCCGTACATATTACATACAAGCTCCTCTAACAAGAAAAGCTCCTCCATCAAATAATACATTCAAGATCCCAGAGGCTTCATATTTAATAACACCCATCAAAGACTCAGAGCATTTCATGGTGTCTGCGTTTATCGACCACAGACTGGATGGGGTTATTCGAGTCATCAGCATAATCAACAGAAACAGTCTTCAGCCCCTTTACTGTGTTTACTGCAATGCTGAACAAGTCTGCAAAACTGTTCACACCGATGTCCAGATACACAGCGACCATTTTGGCTTCGTTTGGTGCCTCAGATGTGATTTGTAAAGGCAGACACATGCAAAATGCAACTCATGTCCTCATAACAACTGAAAAGAAAGATTCAACCGACCTCAAAATGGAATATCTGCCAATAAAAAATAAGGCTGTTCAAGAGACTTTCAAGTTTAACTTCACCGTTTGCATCTCTAACCTTTTTGGCGACTACAACAATGTACTGCAGTTTGCTCAAACGATGGAGATGTACAAACTTCTGGGTGTACAGCATGTGGTCATCTATAAAACTGGTTGTGGACCAGACATGAAAAAGCTCTTAAAACATTATGAAACAGAGGGGATACTGGAGATCGTTCCATGGCCTATCAACCAGTTTCTGAACCCTGCATCAGGCTGGAACATAAAGAAGCACAAGGGAGACATTCAGTATTATGGTCAGTTAGTAACACTCAACGAGTGCATTTACAGGCACATGTACCAGTCAAAGTATGTTCTCCTGAATGACTTTGATGAAATCATTATGCCTTACAAACACGCCAATTTACCCTCTCTCATGGAGGACCTCCAGTCTGCTCATCCCGATATAGGGGTGTTTCTCATAGAGAACCATATATTCCCTAAAACACAGTTTGAGGAGAGTGGGAAGTTCAAACGTGCTGAATGGAATAATATTCCTGGTGTTAATATCATGGAGCACATTTACAGAGAACCAAGTCGAAAGAACATTTACAATCCTACAAAGATGATTGTCAACCCAAGGCAGGTGCAGCAAACTTCAGTACACTCCTCTTTGAAAAACTTTGGAGGCAGTTTTCATGTACCATTCAATGTATGTAGGATTGTACACGTGAGAGTCCCACTGCAGGGGCGTCTTACCAAAGAGCAACTCTTTGAAGACAAAAGAGTCTGGGACTTTGAGCAAGAACTGATACAGAACGTTGACCAGACTTTGAATCGTTCTGGTTTCCTGAAGGCTTCTAGTTGACATGTTTGTATAGTATTCATTTACATATGCAAATATAGCCAATTTTCAAAACTGTTGATTTTTTACTTGAGGAAAAACTCCAAAAATAATGCACTTGAGGTGTTGCCTCCAGCCCAACGGTTCAACTGTTGAATAAAACACTCTTTTGAAAAAAAAAAATTCTCTTTGTGGAGATGCCCTACAGGTCAACAAAAACTACAAAAAATGGGCTAAAAGAAACTGGGGAAATACTAGAAGCATAATCTATTGATATATTTGTTTATGCAAACTGCATATGACATTCTAAATATGACCAAATGCAAATGTATTGCCACTGCAGAAGTGCAGTTGCTATGGCACTCAGAATCATAGAGGATCCTGTTGTTTCATCTCTGCCTATTAATTTTTACACACCAGCTCATTGTGGACTGTAATGTGCATATGCAAACTTTCACTTGGTCTTTTCAATTGCATCGGTTGAAGAATGAATAACTTGTAATGCATTTTATTGTAATTTAATTATTTAAAATAAAATCTGTTAGAACATCACTTTAACAGTCATAAGTGAGGACAGTAATTGAGCGTTTGCCTTTACTTGAGATGAAACCTGTAACATTTGTGTTTTAGCTAGTATACACTCAAAACAGAGGCATTTTTATTGATGCATATTATTTAATGTTCATCCGTTTAGCTCAACCAGCTACAGTGAATATACGAGGACACCGATTCATTTTCATACACACCTGCAAAGGTGTTAGATAGATAGTAACCTACCTTAAACTATATTGTAGAGGTGGTTACATATATTGACTTTAGATGTTTAGAGTGGTCACTTCTGAGGCTATGTGTAATGTAAAATTTCCCACTGAATGCCTATAAAATACAATGTATGCTTGCTTTAGACTTTTGATGACTGCAGCGCCACACAGCACGTTCTCAATAAATAAGCCTGCTGAAGAGACCCGAAAGTCTCCTGGTCTTCGTTTCCGAGTTCCATCAATGGAAATCCGGAAAATTCAGTCAATATCTAGGAAATAGTTAATAGATTGTGCGTATATTATATATAATATATACACATATTATAAATAATAATATAATGCATATGTGCTTGTCTATGAAATTCTTTGCAGCAATTTTTTTCCCCATGAGCTGGATCAAATAGTGAAGGGAAAGCCACCAACAAGAGCCCATCCATGTGAACTCCTTCAGTACTGCTGCAAAAGCATCGCAATTGTTTGTAAAGAGCTGTAATCTAAACCATGTGTGGCTACTATTGAATTAAATCATTTTAAAATTCAAAAGCAATGGATTCTTATGCATATCCTGACATATTTCTTGCAAGAATTAAAAGGGATGGTGTTTAATGTAAAAAGATGGGTCTGCTTGTCTAAAATAGTTTTTCTAAAGAATTTGGATAATTTACATTTCAGTTTCAAGGAGTCATGAGCAGAGAGAGCACAACCATATCAATATTCACAAACATTGCAAACACGCTCGCAATAATTCAGACATGCACACACTCGAGAGTACACTCAATAATGTACAAGAATATATCAATACAACATATGATAAGTAAATATATCTAAACATACCAGTAATCAGTTCTAATGTAGGAAAATAGTTGGTGAATCATATAACACTGATACTGAAGTGGGAAATGTCTTATGCTATTAGTTTTTGTTGTTGTTTTAATACCGGATGTATCCTGATTCATTATCACAAAAAAGGAGAAATAACAGCACAACAGTGAAAACACAAGAGATCAGGTAAGATTTCAAAGCTACTAAAATATTTTCAAATGATAGTAATTATAAAAGGTGCAATGTATTTATTATCCTTATGATAATTCATTAATCCAACATACCGCTCCACAAGAGGGCACATAAATAGGTGGGAATCGAGTTCATTTACTAATGCTTCTCCCATGTCCCATTAAGCAACAGTACATCATGTGCAGTCTTGGACACTCAGTAGGGGTATTTGGATATGGAGATGTAGATAATAAAAATACTCTGGTAGGTTATGCGCCCCTGGTCTGACAGCGTAGTGGCTTGTACCCGAAGTCGCACCAAGCCGGGCCAGTCTAAAGGCTTTACTGTAAAATGATGCCTCTTCCTGCTTCGTCCTTGATGCCAAATGGCCTCTCTCCATTTTCCCCTCCTTGCTTCAGGATAGTGAAGGATGTGTGGTCTTGGAGAACACCTGATTCAGAGAAAGCTGACAAACGGGCCACATTGTGGTGTGCTGGTATGCCCAGAGGAAGAGTGAGGAGCTTGTACTGGAGAAGAGGAAAGCCTGTGGATCCACAATCTAGTCTGGAAGTGCAAGGCCTGTAGCAGGTGCTGGGATCAAAGCAATAGAGCAAATGTATATGGGTCAATAAGAGTGTCCATATTAAAGAAATGAAAGGAAAACAAACTTGGTAAAACAATTTTTGGTAAGTATTCATGGAAGTTTAAATGTGGTTTTGAAAAACTTTTATAGAATTTTCAAGAAAAATTGAATGACTCTTAAAAGTGTGTGCACATCTTAACATCCTTTTCAAGTTTATGTTTCAAAGTAATTGTTTTACATCATAAATTATTCATTCATAAATAATAATACAAGTCATTAGAAATTATTATCTGGGTTCAAGGCATTTAAGCACATAAGGGAAAAGACATGTAGCAAGCCTGTAACCAGCCAATGATCCAAAGGAAGATATTCTGAAGAAAGTGTGTAAGCAGGCTGTTTTGGGGCAGCATTGAATATCATAGTAGGAAAACAAAATACTATGGAAGTCAATGGTGCCCCAGAACTGCTCTGTTTCCTACATTCTTCAGAATATCTTCCTTTGTGTTCAGCAGAACAAAGACATTCATACAGGTTTGGAACTACTTGAGGGTGAGTAAATGGTGACATAATTTTCATTTTTGGGTGAACTATCCCTTTAACCTTGTCTAACAGGTGCTCAAACTTAATCAAACACACGATCAAATCTGAGGCGTGTTTTGTCCAATGTGAGCCAAGGATTCCAACGACATAAGACATTTGAGTCTGCGACTGACAGTTTAGGAGTAACGAGTGATTTTGTACTTTTGGTCGCTGTAGCGCCCCTGTCAGACCGATTGGGGTGAGCCTCGGTCACGTTGTAGTTGATGAGAGTACTACCATCCCTCCAAGTTTCAAGTCTCTACGACTTACGTTTTGGTCTGCATGATCAGTTTTATGTGGAGATTTCTGATCCTTGACCATTCTAACAATTACAATAGGGTTTCAGTGCTACGCTTGAACCCTAAATAAAAAATAAAACAATCTACTGAATAAGATTTTATTTTCATTCATACAAGCAAATCTTACCCTGGATTGCGTCCTCTTTGGTAGCTGGTGGGACAGGGTGTGTCAAGACACTGGTAGCCTCCCCGTGTGTTAAAGCACATTTGGTTTGGGCCACACTGAACACCTTGCACAGTGCACTCATCAATATCTATAAGAAAAGTTGATTTTCAAACTTTTTTCCACATGAAAAAGGCTTTATATACAGGAATGTGTATCGGAGTTAATGAAAATCTTTTTATATATAAAAGAGCAAAAGACTCACCTTTGCATGTTCGGCCATTGGATAATAGTTGGTATCCTGGTGGGCAAGTGCACTGGTAGCTTCCAATTGTGTTTCTGCACTCATGTTGGCAAGGCTTTTTAAATGCACATTCATCGATATCTTTGTGAAAGAAGAAAGATTGTTCTGGTAAAGTCTTGAATATATACATTTAAAAACAACATAAAATAAAGTTCAGGATTGAGGAATTTAAGTCAAGTGGTTTAAATAAAATAAAAAATAAAATTCAACCGTTCGATGCACTGGCCATCCATACAGCATGTTGCTCTGCTATTAATGGGATAGGCACCAGTCTTAGTTTGGATACGATACGATACGATACGATAAGATAAGAAGAAACCCTTCGGTGAACTGGCCATCCATTCAGTGTATTATTGCTGGGATAGGCTCCAGTCTCAGTTTGGATTGGATAAAATAAATTACTTTATTGTATCCATTTTTATGCAATTTTATCCAATCTAATAAACTAAATTAAACTAAACTAAAAAAATACAGTGTAATGTTACACACCTATGCAAGTACCATCCTTGCTGGTGTATCCAACTGGGCATTCATGCCTGGGACGACGTGAAGATCCAAGGTGCTCTGATAGGACTGAGAGGCGACTGAGGTAAGGTCGCTCTAAAGTAGATACCAGCTGGGGCCGCAGCCTGGCTTGTACCCGGGTACTGTTGTTAAAGATATGCCCTCTCTCAAGCCCAGCACATGAGCGACCATCACCCAGAAGGACCGTCCCTGGTGGACAAAGGCAGCGGAAGCTGCCTGGAACATTCCGGCATTGAAAAGCACAAGGGCTGGGCACCTGCGCACATTCGTCAATATCTGTAATGGCAGAAAATAACATGCATTAGTCTTACATAGTTTATAAATGTGAGTGATTTAAAAAAAACAATCATAATTAGACTTTAGCCTGGATTTCACAGACAGGGTTACATATTTGAAATTGCTTGACTGTGTTTATGACCCTTACCTAAGCAAGGTCGACCTGCACCTTGAGAGCGGTAGCCTCGAGGACAAACACATCCATACCCACCAATCGTGTTCTGGCAGATTTGACTGTAGCGGCACATGTGACTGCCATCCTGGCATTCGTCTATGTCTGCAAGGAACAGAGGGCAGTCTCATTTAAAATAAACTGATTTGTTGAAGTAATAGGGTTTTAATTGAGCGACTCCTTACCCACACACACTCCATTTTCCGCTGCGGTCATGCCAGATGGACAGCTGTCAAAACACTGATATCCCCCATCTGTGTTTCGGCACTGCTGGTGTGCTGGACACACATTCCTCAAACACTCATTTATATCTGATTATAAACAAGCATAAATTATGTTAAGTAAAATGCAAGCTTACTATGCTACAGTTTTGATTCTGTTAATATCTTCTGAGCACAATATTGTCATTCAAAAATGTATATGCATCTCCACCCTTGGTGTGTTTGTGTAAATGTCCTCATAACTGCACACAGAACATTTAAGGAAATAAAAATATAAAATATATATATTTAAAAGTATAGTCTGAAAAAATAAAATTCTGTCATCATTTATGTTGTTCCAAACATGTATGACTTTCTTTCTTTTGCTGAACACAATAGATAATTGAATGTCTCAATGGAAGTCAAAGGGCTTATATGTTGTTTGGCTCCCAGTGTTCAAAATATCTTCTTTTATGTTCCAGTTTCAGTTTTGGAATGACATGAAGGTGAATAAATGATTACATAATTTCATCTTCCACAGTGAAAAACTAAAAGTAAAAACATGCTTCTAATCTTTCCTAACTGGTCCGATGGAAGTCTTAGAGTCTCAGTTTCTGAAAAGTGTAAATCCGTGAGACATGCTATTCAAAAACTCCACTTAACAATAACAATGAACCTGTGAAATTCAATATGGTTTTACAAAGTGACACTGACCCAGGCAACGATGTCCCACCAGCTGGTATCCTGGAAGGCAGGTGCAACGGTAGGAGCCTAGAGAATTAAAACACTGCTGCTGGCATGGAGAGACTGCTGATTCTTGACACTCATCCACATCTGAAGGAAAAGATTGCTTAGTTTACTCCTCTACATTTTGGATAGTTCCTGTATCTAGAACAATTCAGTCTAAAGAGTTTCATTGTGGAAATCTCAATGACTTTTCTAATTGTTGTTGACCTGAGAATCGAATAAAGGTAATAAATTCTCCATCCATTATCCATTGGCCACCATATTTTAAACTAACCTTCACATCTGGTGCCAACTAAACTGGGTTTGAAGCCCAGGCCACACTTGGCTTGACAGCGATACGTCCCAACAGTGTTCACACACTGCTGGTTGGGGTGACACAAGTGGGAACCTTGGGTGCACTCATCAATATCTGAATCACAACAGAAATCACAGTAAGCAACTGTTCTGTTTCCAAGAAAACAGAGATTAACGTTTCACTGCCTTCCAGTCGAATATCTTAATATAATCTAGGAACACTTGTCTTGAACATTATTATGGATAGTCCCATCAAAATATTGTATCTTGAATTTTTGAGTTTAAAAGTTCCCTATCAGTCAGTCATGTTCGACGTAACGTCAGAGTGACTGACTAATGGGATCTCGCCGGAGAGCCCAATCACCTTCGAGTGTTAACAAAACAAGCCAATGACAGTTGGCGTGCGTGTTTCACCACGCCAAGACCGCTTCGCTGCGGGTATAAAGGAGAGCGCGTGCAAACGCACATCAGCTTTTCCGGAGCCGAGCCTTGCAAATCTTTGAGTGTCTGCAAAGCAAGACTACAGCGTTGGTGTTACGGGCGTCAGCGGAGGTTGCTGTCCAGTGCTGCATTCGAGAGAAGCAGCGATCACGCTGCTACCTCCCTCGGCACTTCAGCGCTGCTGAAAGAGAGTTTTTACTAAAAGAGCAAATCTAAAAGAGCTCCACGAGCAACGGGCATCTTTTAAAGATGGCTTCCCGCTCGGCTTTCTGGATGTGGTCGGTTCCTGACTTCATCTGATGGTCACGATCGCTGCCCCTCGTGCTTGGGCTTTAGGCACGCTGAGGCAGCCAGGATGAGTCATGTTCTCACTGTAGGAACATGACCATGGCGATGTTGCGCCCAGATACCTCCTCGCTAGACGGGGGTATCCCCTTGCTCTGCCCTGCTCTAGTTCCTCCGGACGGAGGACTACTGGCTCAGGGCTAGGGTGATTTGAGGATCACAGTGAGAGCTTCCCCGCCGAGTATGTCTCCGCTGGGCCTCTCACCTCGAAAGCACATCGCACTGCCTGGGGTTCCCGGATGAGTATGCGGGGTCCTCGGACAGGGCGGGCCCAGCATCTCATTCGGTGCCCCAGCAGATGACGGGGTTTCGATCACTGCATCGGGGATGAGCTAGGTTCTGGAGAGGACGATTCGGCTGCACTGCCTCCGTCAGGAAGAGTAGCGTTGCCGAGTCAGATCCAGAACTGACCGCTATAAGCTTTCCGCCAGAGCATCGGGCTGCACTATAGGCATCCGCCTTCTCCCGAGCGCCGAGGCTGGATGATTGGTTCCTGGGGCGCAGGCGAGCGCCGGCAACCGCCCGGTTCCGTTCTTCCCGGAAGTGCATGAGGAGGTGACTAGGTCTTGAAGGCACCTTTTTCTGCCCGAAACAGGCCTAGTGCCTCCTCCGTCCTCACCACCCTCGGCAGAGCGGCCCAAGGGTATGTGGAGGTCCCCCAGTCGAGCGCCATTGCCATGCAGCTTTGCCCGCAGGCGCTGCCGCCTGGAGGGGTAATCCACGCCTTCCGTCCAGGGCCTGTAAGTTCTCGTCCGCTCTAACGGCCAAGGCTTACGGTGCTGCTGGACAGGCCGCTTCCGCCCTGCACGCCATGGCCCTCCTGCAGGTCCACCAGGCCAAGGCGTTGAAACAGCTGCACGAGGGTGATGCTGACCCAGGTGTGTTGCAGGAACTGCGCACAGCGACGGACCTCGTCTCGCCCTCACTAAGGGCGACGAAAGTCACGGCGCGGGCCCTGGGTCAGACGATGTCCACATTAGTGGTCCAGGAGCGCCACCTGTGGCTGACCTTGGTGGATATGAGGGAGTCCGACAAGCACCCCTTCCTGGACTCCCCGATCGCCCAGGCCGGCCTATTCGGCGAAGCGGTGGAGGACTTTGCCCAACAGTTCTCCGCCGCACAGAAGCAGACGGAGGCGTTTCGTCACATCCTGCCCCGGCGGTCCGCTGCTGTCTCCACCCCACCGCCGGCTGCAGCCCCTCCGTCTGCTCATCGCCGAGGGCACCCTACTGCTGCCTCCACCTCCGCTCCAGCTCGGCCACAACAGCAGCCTGCACTACGGCCGCAGCGTGGAGCTGGCCGCAGGAGACCGGCGCAGCCCGCCTCCGCCCCTGTCAAGCACGTGAAGCGCCAGGGCAGGCGGCGTCCCTGAGACGGGCGACCCGGAGCCTTTGGATTCTGCTCTTCAGGAGATGGTGACCGCACCACTCCTTCCCCCGGAGGAGTGCCGGGTGGAGAATCTTTTGTTTCCTTTTTGTTCTGTTCCGCCACTGACCCCCGGGTACCCAAAACTTCAATAAAAGAGTTTCCTTTTCCTCCGGGTCCCAAGAGGGGCGAGGATGGCAGTGTACGAGACCTCGTCTCCACTCCCCGTTTCGCCAGTGGGCAGCAGGGTCCGGTCCGAGGCGCGACGCCTTCTCCCGCATCCCCTGCCCAACTATGGAGCCAGGTCAGTGTCACACCACACACTCAGACCCCACTTGAGACGCACTGCCTTTCGAGTCGGGCCCTGTGCTCCATTTCGCTGCCCCACCGTGGTATGCGTCAATGACTCCTGGTCCCGCTTGTACGGTCCCTGGGGCCTGGCTAGAGCTCCCAGGCCGTCTCGCTGGCTCCTGAGGACTATCAGACTCGGCCACGCGATTCAGTTCGCCCGGCGTCCCCAAGTTCAGGGGCATTCGGTTCACCTCAGTGTTGAGCAAGGATGCCCCTGTCTTGCGTCAGAAGTCGCGGTCCTACTGGCGAAGGATGCGATAGAGCCGGTCCCTCCAGCCAAGATGAAGTCAGGGTTCTACAGCCCCTACTTCATCGTACCCAAGAAAGACGGTGGGTTACGACCAATCCTGGACCTGCGCGTTCTGAACCGGGCCCTTCACAAGCTCCCGTTCAGGATGTTGACGCAGAGACGCATCTTTCAATGCGTCCGTCCCTTCAATTGGTTTGCAGCAATCGACCTGAAGGACGCCTACTTCCATGTCTCGATCCTCCCTCGACACAGACCGTTTCTCCGCTTTGCGTTTGAGGGGCGAGCATACCAGTACAAGGCCCTTCCCTTCGGGCTATCCCTGTCGCTTCATGTCTTCACCAAGGTCGTAGAAGCAGCCCTTGTACCGTTAAGGGAAGTAGGCATTCGTATCCTCAACTACCTCGACGACTGGCTCATTCTGGCCCAGTCTCGAGCACTGTTGTGCGAACACAGGGATATGGTGCTCAGTCACCTCAGCCGGTTGGGACTTCAGGTCAACCGGGAAAAGAGCAAACTCTCCCCTACGCAGAGGAGCTCTTTTCTCGGCATGGAGTTGGACTCGGTCAACCTCACAGCACGTCTCTCAGAGGAGCGTGCTCAGTCAATGCTGAGATGCCTGGAGTCTCTCCAGCGCAAGAGGGCGGTTCCACTGAATCATTTTCAGAGGCTCCTGGGGCATATGGCATCCTCAGCCGCTATCACGGCGCTCGGATTGCTTCATATGAGACCGCTTCAGCGTTGGCTTCACGACCGGGTCCCGAGATGGGCATGGCGCCACGGCACATACCGGGTCTCACTCACCCCGTCCTGCCGTCGCACCTTCAGCCCTTGGTCGGACCTTGCGTTTCTTCGGGCAGGAGTGCCCCTAGAGCAAGTATCCAGGCATGTTGTTGTTTCAACAGACGCCTCTGCCACGGGCTGGGGGGCCATGTGCAACGGGCACGCAGCCGCGGGGCTCTGGACAGGGCCCCAGCTGCAGTGGCATATCAATTGCCTCGAGTTGCTGGCAGTATGGCTTGCTCTGCGCCGCTTCAGAACGCTGCTACACGAGAAGCATGTACTGGTCCGCTCGGACAACACTGCGACCGTTGCGCATATCAACCACCAGGGCGGCCCACGCCCGCCGCATGTCGCCTCTCCTCCTTTGGAGTCAGAAGCATCTGAGGTCGCTTTGCGCCGTTCATGTCCCAGGCGAGCTCAACCGTGCAGCCGACGAGCTCTCACGTCAGCACGCCCTTCCGGGAGAATGGCGACTCCACCCCGAGGTACTCCAGCTGATTTGGAGACGCTTCGGGGACGCTCAGGTAGACCTGTTTGCCTCCCCGGAAACGTCTCACTGTCAGTTGTTTTTCTCCCTGTCCGAGGGGACCTGCGCTGGCATGCAGCTGGCCTCGGGGCTTACGCAAATATGCGTTTCCCCCAGTGAGCCTTCTCGCACAGACCCTGTGCAAGGTCAGGGAGGACGAGGAGCAAGTCCTCTTGGTGGCGCCTTACTGGCCCAACCGGACGTGGTTTCCAGAACTGATGCTCCTCGCGACAGCCCCTCCTTGGCAAATTCCTCTGAGGAGGGATCTACTTTCTCAGAGAGGGGGCACCCTCTGGCACCCGCGCCCAGACTTGTGGAATCTCCACGTATGGTCCTTGGACGGGACGCCGGAGGTTCTAAGTGGGCCACCTCCAGCGGTAGTAAACACTATCGCTTCTGCCAGGGCTCTGTCTACGAGACAAGCTTAAAGGCTGAAGTGGAACCTGTTCGTCGATTGGTGTTCTCCCGGAGGACCCCGTGAGATGCCCGATCGCAGTCGTGCTTTCTTTCCTGCAGGAGGGGTTGGAGCCGAAGGCTGTCTCCCTCCACCCTCAAAGTGTATGTCGCCGCTATCGGACGCACACCACGATGCAGCAGACGGTAAGTCTCTGGGGAAACACGACCTGGTCATCAGGTTCCTCAGAGGGGCAAGGAGGCTAAATCCTCCGCCTCACCTGGTACCCTCTTGGGATCTCCCTCGGTCCTGTCGGCCTTGAGGGGCCCCTTGAGCCTCTGCAGTCAGTAGAGCTTAAGTTTCTGTCTCTAAAGACAGTGCTCCTCTCGGCATTGGCCACAGTCAAGAGGGTAGGGGACCTGCAAGCATTTTTGGTCGACGATTCGTGCCTAGAATTCGTGCCGGCTGACTCTCACGTTGTCCTGAGGCCCCGGCCTGGATATGTGCCCAAAGTTCCCACCATGCCCTTCAGGGACCAGGTGGTGAACTTGCAAGCGCTGCCCCGGGAGGAGGCAGACCCAGCCATTGCTCTGCTCTGTCCCGTTCGTGCCTTGCGCATCTATGTGGACCGCACGCAGAGCTTCAGGACCTCAGACCAGCTCTTTGTCTGCTCGGACCAGCTCGGACAGCAGAAGGGAAGAGCTGTCTCCAAACAAAGACTCGCCCACTGGATAGTGGAGGCTATAGTCTTGGCCTATCAGGCCCGGCGCTTACCGTGCCCCCTTGGTGTGAGAGCACACTCTACGAGAGGCGTTGCTTCCTCTTGGGCTTTGGCGCGAGGCGCCTCAATAGCAGACATTTGTAAAGCTGCCGGCTGGGCGACACCTAATACATTTGCGAGGTTTTACAATCTCCGTATAGAGCCAGTGTCCTCCCGTGTACTCGTCTCGGATGGCCAGTAACACTGGAACCCGCTCGGTGTCAATCACGCTTGCTGCGCCATTCCCCTCTACGGACCGGAAACGTGCGCCCTGTTGCTTCTCAGTTCAGTTCCCCACGGCGAACCCTGTTGAAGTTCCTCCCGCACCCTCGGCAGTCAGGTGTGGCGGAGCACCAGACGCCAGGTCCAGTACTCGTACGTTGCCCAAGGTCAACCCTTGTGCTGGGCTAGGTGCCCATGTGTAGTGATTCCCCTTGATGATCCCACATGTGTATTCTTCCACGCACGGCTCCCCCTTGGTGAGCCCGTGTCTTCCTGGCAGAACCCTCTGCCTTCTCTGCTGTGTAGCTATCTCACCCCAGGCGGGCTGGGTCTACCTCAGAGACTCCCGTATGTGGTACTGCCCTTGGCCAGTCCATACGTGTAATCTCCACATGATACCTCCTTATGCGGGATGTGGGCGTGCAGCGCTTCCCTACTTGGCACGCTTCCCAGTGTTATTCTACCCACTGAGCGGAACAGCAGTGCGGTTATCTCTGCCTAAACCCTGTCCTATCTTCCATCCCAACTGGTGTGGGGGACTTGCCGGCTTCTGCAGAGCACTGGAGGGGTCAGCAATAGTGGCGTTTTCAAGGGATCCCATTAGTCAGTCACTCTGACGTTACGCTGAACGTGACTGACTGATAGGAACGTCTCGGTTACTGCGTAACCCCGTTCCCTGAAGGAGGAACGGAGACGTAACGCCCCGTCGCCATAGTTGCTGTACCACCGCTGTACGGCCGGGCACACAGTCTCGGCTCCTCAGCGAAAAACTGATGTGCGCTTGCACGCGCTCTCCTTTATACCCGCATCGCGGGCGGAGTGCGCGTGGCGAACACGCACGCCAACTGTCATTGGCTTGTTTTGTTAACACTGAAGGTGAGTGGGCTCTCCGGCGAGATCCCATTAGTCAGTCACTCTGACGTTACGTCTCCGTTCCCTCCTCCAGGGAACGGGGGTTACGCAAGTAACCGAGACGTTCATTTGTATTACACCCAAAAAATTCTTAATATAGATCATTTTAAAGTGCCCCTATTATGCAATTTTTAAGGTTGCTAATATTGTTTTATGAGTCTCCTAAAACAGGTTTACATGCATCCAAGGAAAAAAAAAATACTTTAGTTTTCTAAAAAAAATTGATTTAATTTTACCTAATTTCTAAATGATTCGTAAACGACTCAGGCAGTTCAGTCTCTCTAAACCCCTCCGTGAGCCCTCACTGTTGTGATTGGTCAGATGGTGCAGTCCTTTTGTTTGGTCTACTGGGTACAGCGTGTCGGAAACAAAATGCCCATTGTCATAATGGAATGACAGCCCTGGAGACTTGTCAATACATAGAAAAAATTTTATCGATTGTACCTTACAATTCAAGCCAGAGTCTGATGATGAAACGGTTGAGGTGGCTGATCAACGAGAGCAGGTGCAGGACGTTTATCAGTGGTAAGTGTCAAGTTTGTGGTAATTATAATATGAGAGAAAAAATTTACTCTCACAGCGTAGGATACAGTGTCTTCTCGACATGATTTTAACCTCACGTAAATTTGACTGTGATTGTGGACGGGCAAGTTGTTCGCGAGAACGTAGGCGGACATTATGCAAATGTGTTACTTTGTGACGTACCGCCGTAACAAAATAAGGTTTGAATTCCTGACGACTCGTTTAGTGGGGGGGTATGAGTTGCAATCGTAACATGTCAAATAATGTTTGAGGTGAAACAGGACACAACAGGACAGAAACAATAGCTATAACAGAATTCACGACAAATGCTACGAACTTAATAATTAATTGTTGTCACATAGAAAAGGTGGGGGTGTATGAGTTGCAATCTTAACATTTCAAATAATGTTTGGGGTGAAACAGGACACAACAGGACAGAAACGATAGCTATCACAGAATTCACGACAAACGCTACAAACTTAATAATGCATTTTTGTCACATAGAAAAGCCTCATCCTCATGTCGTTCCAAATTAATTTATTCTGTTGAACACAAAATACATTTTTGTAGAATGTTACCAAACCATTTTGGTTACTAGGGGTGTGCCATATCATACCCAGATAGCAAGAACGTTTGGGCAAAATGAGGCTGATAACCATCACATTTGACCTAGGTATGGCATTGAGCACATATGGGCCAAACTTTCCCCATATATGTTTTGCCATAGCTTTAGAATTGAGGAATTTTCCTTTGGATAACAATATTTTTTGAGGCATATGGTCCAGATGACAGGACACAAATGAGAGCCATATATGGATTGGCTATGGCACACCATGGAATGTTTTAACTTTTGGCTTTTATTTGGAAAAACACATACCGTCCACGATAATACCAGAATAAATTTGTACATGATAAAAAAAAAGTGTTATATCGCGATATCAATGATATAGCGACGCAGTGACGTATTTACTAGGGATGCACCGATTGTTCGGCAGCTGAAATTATTTGAAAATAAACAAAAAGACCTAATAAATTGTACCGAACAATGACGTGACGCAATCAAATAGAGACGCGCACTAAAGCCCCAGTTCACACCGCCAGCGATTTTTTTCGCTGTATGTCGCTAGACACTGTACTGTAAAGTACAGGTCTTCACGGAGGACCCGAGACCCGAGGACCCAAGTCACTACTATTGCACTTTAATGCTGCTGCCACCTTATGACAATAGAGTTTCAATTCGAATTAGGTAGTCTGTAATCAATGACAGTAGCTCATTGGAAAAGGATGGAAAATGCCCTTCATTGTTTTTGCAATAATAAATGCTGCTGCCTGCAAGCACCAATAAAACGTTGTTCCATATTTGTTTTTTGTATATCGTCATAAATATCGTTATCGCAAATATTCTTGAAATACTGTGATATAATTTTGAGGCTATATTGCCCACCCCTATTGGTTACCCTTGATTTCTACTGTATGGACAAAAAATTACTGAATTTCTCAAATTATGATCCACAGAAGAAAGAAATTCATACAGGTTTTGAATGGCATGATGTAGATTTTTTAAAATATTTATAAGATATTATTTATAAGATATTTATTTTTATCCTTATTGAATTAACATTTTACTTCAATTAAAATGAATTAGAACTAAACATCTAAAAAGAAAGAAGTATCCAGAGTTTAACTGACTAGTAGGATGGTGGTCACAAGTAGTAAAACCATGGTCATCATGACGAAACGAAGAAACTACAAAACAGCTTCTATGAAATTAAAATAGCATATTCCCCAATATGTAATAACAGTAACATAAATACATTTCTGACAACACATAGGCTATGTATACAGTGTTAATAACTTTAAGTTAAATTACTATGGTGCTGAATTGACAAGCCTATTAGCGTTTTTCAATATACCTCAAGGGGGTCGCACACCGGATGCGCAGCGCCGCGCCGCGTCGCGTCGCGCCATGTCTTTCAAATTCGAACACATTGTTTTCTATGTGTGTACGCACACCGGCGGCGCCATTCGGCGTCTGTCCGCAGCGCCCAGCAACGACTCAGAACGCTGTTCAAATTCCTGCCGCGCCACAGAGCGCCATCTGCATTGTTTTATATTAAATAACATCATATTTGTCTCAAACCGTTGTTAATACATTACACCAAGATACCACTGCTGCAAAGTACTGTACACATTAGTTTTACAGCTTGAATAAAATGTAAACATATAGAATTAAATGTATAATAAACGTAATCCTTTAAATGTTTTATATTTCTCTTGAGACAGTTTTACATAAAATATTACAGTATAGACCTATGTAACAATTGTCTGTCGTGATTACATTCACTGTCGCCGGTTGCTACCAACTGGATTTACCAGGACAACCGTTACAACACACTTCAGGTCATTTAAATAGCTGTGTAACGTTAGCGGGCCGCAATGGACTACGAAAAACTAATCAACGACTTTTCATAACACAGATTAACGTTCATTAATTGATTAACGCTCAAAACGCCGCTATTATCAATTTAAATAATATATTAAAATAATAAATTAAGTTAAAACTCACCCATCTTGCAGCTCAGACGTTGATTCGAAATTGAGCTCACATATAGAATGTGCGCGCCTGGTGTGCGATACCTTGAGTTGTCCTAGACGCGACGCGACGCGGCGCGGCGCTGCGCATCCGGTGTGCGACCCCCTTCATTGTCGTGGCTGTTTTCAGCCAGCATCACTAACCTTTCTCATATCACATGACTGTATAACAATTTTGTGTCAAATCTGAATGAATCAATCGTCTTGCGCTGTTTATCTCTTATAAATCGTGGCAGAAGCGCGGCGCTGTGCAGGAGACTGATCCTGCTCTGCTTTGACGCGAGGCTGGCGGATGCATCGGGGAGCGCTGCTTCGCATTCTTGGAGTATTTGCTTTATGCGGTTTCGCATGTGCTGTAATTTAAAAACAGCGCCTAATATCGGGGAGGTCTCCTTCGTATCGGCGTTCGGCCAACTATTTGAATGGAATAGTGTCGCGGGCACCCCCAGACCCCTGGGCCCTATGCACTCTGTCACCCTTTCCCCCCCCACTAGCGACAACCCTGAGCGTGTCGTCACATCTGGCTCCGATTAGTAGTGTAAAGTAATTTCTGCCTGCTTTATTGTCAATGGACAGACGCCAGTTTTGTGAAAATTAAACTAATTTAGTTTAGTTGAACATTGACGCAATAAACGTCAATGATAAAACTGCATATTTATACCGATTCCATTCCATGTATCATGTTATCCTTCATTTGAATGTGTAACATTAGCCTATTTGAGCGAAGCGACTGTCGGCGCTGCCAGTGTGGCCAGTCAGATTAATGAAGAGCACGCAACTAAAGTTACTGCCAGAGGAATACTCGGACTGATTTAATTTAATTTGTAATATTATTTTGTTTATTTTTTAATTATATTTATTGTGATTAACCTCCCGCTCTTGTTCACAGTATAATGATATTCAATCGTTGCACGCAATCATGGAGAATAACTTGACTAAAATGATTCAACTTATTTTTAATTATCGTCTATGGGCTGAAAATATTTCTTTATTTGAACAACTTCAATTTGATGCAGTTATAGAGGATTGCAGCATAAAGTCAGAGCGTAAAAGAATGTTTCAATAATGTTTTTAAAATGTTTTCCTATAGCTATAATTCATGTTTTAAGCTTTGGCTAATTCTAAAGCTTATTAATGTGATTTGTTGTTTGTATCGTTTTCTCGCTGTTCTGTAATTAAATAAGGTACAGTATGCTTCGCGCGCTCCTGTTTATGTCACGAAATACGCATCGGGATATCGTGACAACATATTTCTTTGTTTCATAATACTCAATTAATTGTTGTAAACTGAGACTGGTGTCTTTAGAAGACGTATGTGCTGAATTCTACATAAACAATCCACAACAATCCGGTGCTGTGGGCACAGCCATTGATAGAGGCTGCAGTGGAAATTATTTTACGCTACTATTTGAATCTCCCGCTTTTCGAACGCGGAAGTGTGATAAAGGCCTATAGGGGCACTTTAACAAAACTTTTTACTTCAATTGGAGAATGTATGATTAATATAGATCTGACCTTGGCAGGTATTGGACTCAGTAGAGATGGTGAATCCAGAAGGACATGCGCAGGAGAAACCACCCATGATATTATTACATGCGTGTGAGCAGGGAGAGTCAACAGCACATTCGTCCTCATCTAAAAGACAAAACAATAACAAGATATTCCAATTACATTCTACAATAAATTTTGTTTTAATATTGGTAAAAGAATGTGGACTTTCATAGCTAGTATGTAGTTGCATATACATATTAAAACGGTTTAAAGTACACACCGGCACAGTAAGATGCTGTGTCCAATACAAAACCTTTTGGACATGTCTTTCCATTGCCCTCTGCACACAAAATAATAATTGATTATGTATTTTTGAATTGAAATATTATTTATAAAAACATATTTCTTGTGTATGTTGTGAAATGCATAATTTTACACATTGTCACTTAACTGAGAAACTGTCCCATGGACTGACCTGGTATGAGTAAACTGGCTGTCATCTTGAACTCCAGGCTGAGAGTGAAAAAGCTGTAGGTGCTACTTATTCCTCTCAGTCGGAGGAGCTGCAGCAGGGGCCCCTGACGGTTCTCCGGCCCTTCAAAAACCACAGAATGATTGCATCGTAGGGTCAGAGGAGAACCGTCCCACATGTGATTCTGTGAGGACCAGGAATAAAGCTGCCCAGAGCCTGTCTGCACATATGACTCGTCAAACTCCTAATGAACAGACGGAAAGAAAATCAAATACTTTTCAAGTATTAGTTTTTGTATGAACTATCACTTTAAGAGTATTTTGAACTATAACTACATTTTGGTAAATTTGTATTAACTTTTCTATTTTGTACATGCACTACTGCTTAAGAAATTAATGTTTTTATATAGCAGGAATGCATTAAATGTATCAATTGTGACAGTAAGTGACAGTGCAAAAGATATTTCATTCTTAGTTTCACCAGAAATATTAAGCAGCACAACTGTTTTCTACTGATAATAATAAGAATTATTTTATTGACTACCATATCAGCATATTAGAATGATTTCTGAAGGATCATGTGACACTGGAGACTTGAGTAATGATGCTAAAATTGAGCTTTGTCAGAAAATAAATAACATTTTAAAATATACTAAAATAGAAAAGTTGTAAAAGTTTTTTTTTAGAGGTGGGCATAGATTAATTTTTTTAATCTAGATTAATCTAGATTAATTTTGGAATTAATCTAGATTAAAATGGCTCATTTGAATTCTGCCGAAGGCATTCAGAATATATGCTACCCAAATAATGTCTAAAAGTAAGTCTTTGAGAACGGGTTTCTCAAGCCAGGTGGCAGTAGACCAGGGCTCATCTCCTGTTTCCAAAATGCATCACAAACTTTAATCTCTTCCGTCCCAATCCCACGAAAAAACTGGAGGAAAATCCGTTCCACTCCCGGAAGAATGACTCCATTCCCTCCCACTCCCGTGTTGTTGTTTTTGTTTTTGCTGATAACTGTCAATTACAGTAAAAATATAGTACAGATCACAGCGTGCCCACCTTATTAGTTGAATAAAAACCCAAAATGTCGTTTTTTGTTATTATATTGAACTGAAAGCCATCTTATTATGCACAGTGTTGCACAGATTAAATTTCATGTAAATCATCCATGCTAACACACACGTCTTCTATTTTTTTTTTTTTTGACATTTCACTCTCTATAGATATATTTTTATATGTACTGTATTTTTAGCAGGGGCATAACCATGGTATAGATATTGGGGGGGTCCAAATGTGAGCCCTCCCCCAGATATTTTTTTAAGTTCAGTCGTGGATCAGATTGTAAAAACAAACAGGCCAGGCCAGCAACGAATGAATAGAGGCTTATCAATGGAGTGGGAAGTGCGGGAACTCCTTGGTCTGTGACTCCAGCAGTTCATTATTCAGCCTATTTTCAGGGTATCATAGCTACAATACTGAGCCATTTAAACGTGATATTTGTTCACATTTATTCAAAAATTGCCGCGGTATTTTTGACCATGGCACTACTTTTTAGGTGTCTACTTGCTTACCGTCTGAAAAAAAAGGCTAATGTCCGCCTGTTCGTCCTGTTTCTTTCTTTTAGCTCCTACCTTCATTTCATTTAAGCACCAGTGAGTCGGACTGAGCGGTTTTTTCAAACGATGCCGCGAGCCGGCGTTTACGGGCTCAACCAAGTGTACAATCGAGGGGGTCACACAATTTTGTTTCCCTTGTTTTTCCTAAATTGAAGGTAAATCAGAAATAACAACAGATCCACTAGGCTACAACCAGGGTTCATATGGTGAAAGTATATGGTGGTTACGCCCATGATTTTTAGATATATTCGAGTTTCGAAGTTTCTCGCTCAAGTTCACATGAGACCTAAAGCGCATCCTGTTTGCTTAAAAGCGCAACGTTTTGTTGTTATTCTGAGTGCACACAAATAAACGTAGAGTCTTTACAGATTCGAAAGATGTATTAGGCTACTTTTATCTGTATGACCAAAATAGCGGAGATTTTAAGAGCAAGTGAGCGCACGGAGCCTGTCCTGCAGCAAAGCGCTTCCACACAAACACTTCAATAGCGCACATTTCTCTAGGTTAACATCATATTGAGCTGACCATGTAAAGTTGCTACTACATACATCTTTCAGATGAAAAGCCATATTTGAGGTTGATGAATGATGAGGTGTGGCGTTTGGATGTCCTGCTCAATTGTATTACCACACAGAGCAGCCGTTAACAATCTGTCCATCATGGACTGCGAGCCTCTAGTTCAAGACTCGTTCTACTTCATTGCAATTGACTAGGTATACATCAGCGCTAAAATATCAGGGTGAAAGTCATCATAGCTTGCGTAGTATAGACCCAGCTCCCAACCCAACTTTGAGAATAGATTAACGGCGATATTTTTTTTATCGCCGATAAGAGTCTCACGTTAACGCAGCACGTTAACGCCGATAACGGCCCACCACTAGTTTTTTTATATTACGGTGTTGCTATATTTTTTATCCAATAAATGCAGCCTAAGTGAGGAGGAGCGACATTAAAAACTCTTACTGACCCCACATTTTGAAAAGTAGTGTACATAAATGCATGTCAGAGAGTCTTACGTCCATGAGTTTGAAGGACCAACCTGCAGATTGAGATTAGAAGTCAACAGCATAGGAGGAATAAACCCGTTGATCACAATGTCCACTAGCAGAGCCCCCTCTGCATCCAGACCTCTGGCCACATGAGTCAGCTTTAAGACCTCTCCTGTTGTTCCAAGGCAGAAGACACATTAAATGGATAGAATCCAAAATGAAGTCCTCTCAGCAACAGAAAGTGTGTTTTTGTCCCATTTACAACAACATATTTGTTAATTAGCTTATTCAAAGTGGCATGTATGGAAAGCTGTAACCTGAGTCAAACTCCAGCTGAGATTCCTGTCTGAACTGCCCTTGAGTGAGAGAGAAGCCATTTTGGGTTTCCAGTGATTTATATACAGTTGTCCAGTAAATTGGGGCAAATACTGACACGAGAACTCGCAACAAAGGACCTGTAATGCAGGAAGGTTTCAAATAATAGATTCAAAACAAAAAAACAGGTTCTTATTGTCAGAGAAAGTACATTGGTAGTTTCAATGTGTTGTCTGGTACTTCTTGTACTACTTACTCAAATGACAAGTTCAATAGAAAGATTGTTTTCATGTTATCAAGGACCAGTTTCTCCTGTTCTTGTAAATTGTTAGTCAACAGCTTTGACTGAGCATGATTGATTGCTTAAGCACATTCTGGCGCATGGCCAAATCACACTGTGCATTTAAATACACTCACCAACACTTGGAGGAATGTTCTCTACATGGGCCTCCAGCGTGCTGGTACCATCCGCTTCATTCTCTGTGATATTGGCTTCTAGATAGGCCACTCCAAACTCCTTCTCATTAATCATACCTATCAGACTGCCCCGTGCACGCCGCGGAGACTCGCCTACACAACAGAGCAGAAAGACAGTGTGTAAGGGTTCTTGTAGTCTGTAACATCACAGACAGTCTGAGGCACATTTTACACTAAAATGGCAAGGTTTTTGGTCTGCAAAGTTACGAGGAATAATGGCATATGCTACAATGAGTGCTTTTGAATATTGTTCGATTCTGGCAAAATAGTATTATAAACAACATTAATATCTCATAACACAAGTGTTGACTGGAGATGCATTTATTAGTTGGAAATGCTAATGTGTCTCGGTTGACCACTTGTAAACTACATTATGGTTATTATTGCAGAAAATAAGCTCTGTGACCAACAAAAGTTTATGTTTCTCAGACTTTTAGTTTTTCATAATAATCTTCCCAAATGAACACAACATACGAAATTTGACGTCTAAATACAATCGGCAGAAGTTAAACGTAGGCAATGATTGAACACCACTGTCACATGACTTCAATGTCACCACCATCTACCATCATCTCTTTCATTCTTATACCTGAAAACTTGACTTATTTTGTAAGAGCATGAATATAAAACAACAAGGCTGTGAAAGTGGACTATAGTGAGCAGATGTGTTTTCCTGTGATCACATTTAATGTCCTGACAACTGTCTTTTAAGTAAAAGCCTTAATAAAGTCACGAAGCAGTATAACTGATATATTTTATGTCATAGAATATAACTTGAAAAAATCTTGATCTTGTGTTAATCACAGACGTTATAAAAAATCCATTAACATTGGAACAATGGAGATGGACATGTTAAAATACTAACTTGTTTCAGGATTTTGGCCTAAAAATTCATCATACCTACAGTTCTCTAATCAGGATTTAAAACGATATGGTTTCTTTTAATAAACACAAATGTACCTGGACACAAAGAGGCCTGACATTTCCTGGAATCCACATTTGGACCCTCGCACAATGGCCCGCCATTGGCTGGAGGTGGGTTGTTACAGAATCTGATTCGCTCCTGAATGCCTTGCCCACAGGTGGCACTGCACGGGCCCCACTCCTCCCAGTTTGAATAGCCCCCTGGAACTGCAAAAACAGTACAGAATGTGAAATTACTTTAAATGCAAATCTAAAACATACAGATGAACGAAATAATATGGATATACATGGCTCTAATAAAGTAACTTACCTTGTACTTTCAGAGATATTGTTCTTTCCAGCGCCCGCCTCACTTTCAGCAACACATCTGTACTCTCCTGAATCTCCGATCTGGAAAACACACACATTTACCTCTCACACATTTCTTTCATTAGAATGTGCAGTGGGGAGCTGGTCAAATAGCCTTTGACACCTTGAAAAGACTTTAAACTCTTATTCAACCATTTTAGCATTGCACCAAAATATTAAATAATGTAGTCATTGTTCACACAAATAAGGACTGGTTACCGTGGCACTATACAGAGCCAGAGAGCCATTGCGGAGGGGATGAAACCGCAGAGAGCCAAGAATCAGCTGGCCTTCTTTGTGCCACCGCAAGGAAGGTACAGGGTCCCCGCTGACAGCGCAGTCCAGAATGACAGCCCTGCCCTGAACTACAGTCTGAGAGGTGTGGGCTTCCCCTCTCAGCATGGGAGGTTCTGTAAAGACAGTGCGTATGCTTAACAGTAGCTAGCTCTTTAAATTAGAAAAAGTTCATTTAACATTGAATTATACAGTCACAAGGCATCATCTAGAACAGTGCTTTTCAGCTTTTTGACTTTGAAGAACCCAATATTTAAGCCAATAGGTTTTCCGGTGGTACATCTGTTTTTTAAAAACATAACATAAACTAATAAGCTGCCTGTGGATTAAAATAAACAACAAAATAATTATATTAAAGTTTTATAATTTCAGAAATTCTAACAGCTAAATATTTTTTAGGGTTTACATCGCTTTTCCAGCTGTTTTTGATTTACAGAACAAAGATTTCTACCCAGTACAATATTTCAGAACTTGGCATAACTAAAACAATGTTTAAGGTTTTATTTATTTAATGACTATTCTAGATCTAAAATTAGGGTACCTCATATATCCAATTTCTCCAACACAGTGGGAACGTCTAGGTTACGTACGTAACCCCCGTTCCCTGATGGAGGGAACAGAGACGTTATGTCGTGACGACATAGGGGATTTACCTGGAAGCCCCGAACATCTCTGACTAAGAGAAAACGCCAATGAAATTGGCTAGTGGATTCCCGAGCCACTCCCCGTGCATACGGGTATAAAAGGGCGACAGGTGCATCCACTCATTAGGTTTTACGCTGAGGAGCCGAGACGAGTCCCTGGCAACCAGCGATGGTTCAAGATTGTGGCATGGGGACATAACGTCTCCGTTCCTCCATCAGGGAACGGGGTTACGTCGTAACCTGGGACGTTCCTATCTGTCGGTCACTACGAGTTATGTCGTGACGACATAGGGGTCCTATGGAAAGCGCCACAAGCTGAACCCCGTCACAACCTTGTGGCATGCAGATGTTGACAAGCGAGTGCGTGACAGACAAATGCCATGCAAGAGGTTGCAACCTTCCTACCGCTCCAGTGCAAATTCGCTAACCTTGGTGCCCACCGAGTACATCGCTGCTGGAGATAGCCAAGCCGCTGTTCCTTTCCCCACGGAATCGGAAGGGATTTCGACCTTCAGTGAAAGACAGCTTCAGGTCTTTCCTATTTGTTGTTACAGCTTGTCGTAACGGGCAGGGAAGCGAGCCTTCCATAGAAGGCGCCACGGAGGCCACATCCTGCCCGAAGGGAGGTAACATGTGGAGACACTGATATGGACTGGCCCAGGCTTGGGGCAGTACTACATACGACTGGACTCTGGGGCAGATCCTACCTAGGAGTAGGGAGGAGGGCTGCCAGCAGAACCTGACAGAAGCTCTGTCACAGGAAGACACGGGTTTACCATGAGGGAAACCTTACCGTGAAGAATACACATATGGGATTACCCGAAGAATCAGGCCATACGGACACCTAGCCCAGTACAGGGGCTGACCGGAGACCCGGCGAGCTAACACCAGTACTGGGCCTGGCGCCAGACTGCTCCGCCCAGTCTGACTGCCGGGGTGCTTGGAGGATTCCACCAGGGTTCACCGTCCGGGAACTGAACTGGGGAGAAAAAGGCGCCGTATCCCGGGTGAGGGGAATGGCGCAGCAAGCGTGACACCGGCCAGTTCTTCTCGCCCATTACTTACCCAATACACGGAAGAAACTGGCTCAACGCCGAAGATTGTAGAATCTAGCGAAGGTGTTCGGTGTCGCCCAGCCCGCAGCTCTGCAGATGTCTGCCAAAGAGGCACCGCGCGCATGGGAGGAGGCAACACTCCTGGTGGAGTGAGCCCTCACCCCAGGGGCATGGCTCGCCTTACGATTGGTACGCCAAGGCGACGGCCTCCACTATCCAGTGGGCCAGCCTCTGTTTGGAGACAGCCTTCCCTTTCTGCTGCCCTCCGTGGCAGATAAAGAGCTGCTCGGAGCGTCTGACGCTCCGGGTGCGGGTCACGTATATGCGCAATGCTCTTACGGGACACAGCAACGCTAAGGCTGGATCTGCCTCCTCCGAGGGCAGTGCTTGCAGGTTCACCACCTGATCGCAGAAGGGCGTGGTGGGAACCCTGGGCACGTATCCAGGCCGGGGTCTCAAGACAACGTGAGAGTAGACCGGCCCGAACACAAGGCACTCTTAAAAACGCCTGGAGGTCCCCGACCCGTTTGATGGAAGTGAGCGGTCAGGAGCGCTGTCTTAAGAGACAGGAACTTCAGCTCGACTGAGTCCAGCGGCTCAAAGGGGCCCTCTGAAGTCCAGACAGGACGATAGAGAGGTCCCAAGAGGGCACAAGGGGAGGCCTGGAGGATTCATCCTCCTGGCCCCTTCAGGAACCTCACGATGAGATCATGCTTTCCCAGGGACCGGCCGTCCACTGCATCGTGGTGAGCCGCAATAGCGGCTACATACACTTTCAAGGTGGAGGGTGACAGCTCGCTCCAACCTTTCTTGCAGAAAGAAAGCACTACTCCAATCGTGCATCTTGAGGGGTCTTCTCGCCGAGAAGAACACCAGGTCGCGAACAGACTCCATTTCAATGCGTAGGTTTGCCTTGTTGAAGGAGCCCTAGCCTGAATGATGGTCTCTACCACCGCCGGTGGTAGACCACTCAAGTCTGCCGCGTCCGTCCAGGAGCCACACATGGAGGTTCCATAGATCTGGACGCTGGTGCCATATGGTGCGAGCCCCTGAGAAAGGGGTCCTTCCTCAGAGGAATGCGCCAGGAGGTACTGTCGCGAGGGAAATGAGTTCGGGAAACCAGGTCCGGGTGGGCCAATGGGCGCAACCAGCAGGACCTGCTCCTCGTCCTCCTGAGCTTGCACAGTGTCTGTGCAAGTAGGCTCACTGGGGAAACGATACTGCGTAAGGCCCGAGGCCAGCTGTGTGCCAGTGCGTCTGTGCCGAGGGGCCCTCGGTCAGGAGAAGTACAGCTGGCAGTGGGAGGACTCGGGAGGCAAACAGGTCTACCTGAGCTTCCCGAATCGACTCCAGATCAGCCGGATCGTCTCGGGATGGAGTCGCCATTCTCCGGGGAACGTGAGCTGTCGTGAGAGCGGGTCGGCCGCACGATTGAGCTGCCCCGGGATGTGAACAGCACGCAGTGCCTTGAACTGCGTGTGACTCCAGAGGAGGAGATGGCGAGCTGTGACATGCGGTGTGATCGTATACCCCCAGCCGGTTGATATACGAGACCGCCGCAGTGTTGTCCGTCGGCGGACTAGCACGTGCTTGCCCAACAGCAGTGGCCGGAACTGCCGCAGGCTAAATGCACTGCCCACAGCTCCAGGCAGTTGATGTGCCAAAGCAGTCGGGGCCCTGTCCAGAGCCCCGAGGCTGCCTGCCCGTTGCATGTAGCGCCCCAGCCCGTGCTGGAGGCATCTGTTGTGACAACAGTATGCCGGGACACTTGTTCTAGGGGCACCCGGCCCGTAGAAAGGCAAGGTCTGTCCAGGGGCTGAGGAGCGGCGACACTGCTGGGAGATACCTACTGCAGTGTACCGCGGCGCCATGCCCACCTCGGGACCGGGAGTGTAGCCAGTGCTGAAGTGG
The DNA here is from genome assembly GCA_027564155.1 of Gymnocypris eckloni scoliostomus. Taxonomy (NCBI): domain Eukaryota; kingdom Metazoa; phylum Chordata; class Actinopteri; order Cypriniformes; family Cyprinidae; genus Gymnocypris; species Gymnocypris eckloni. Next base: position 12,940,090 of record CM050420.1, read on the forward strand.
TCTCATATGAAGCAATCCCGGCGTGACTGCAGCTGCGGATGCCATATGCCCCAGGAGCCTCTGAAACTGTTTCAGTGGTACCACATTTCTGCCTCTGAAGGAACTCAGGCAGTCCAGCACTGCTTGGGCACATTCCTCCGTGAGGCGTGCCGTCATACTCACCGAGTCTAACTCCACACCGAGAAAAGAGATTCTCTGCACAGGGAGAGCTTGCTCTTTCCCAGTTAACCCGAAGCCCCAACTGGCTGAGGTGCCGGAGCACCAAGTCCCTGTGATCGCCCAACTGCTCTCTGGATTGGGCTAGAATAAGCCAATCGTCGAGGTAGTTGAGGATCCTGACGCCCACTTCCCGTAACGGGTAAGGGCGCCTCTACAACCTTCGCGGAACACACGGGAGACAGGGAGAGCCCAAGGGAGGACCCTGTACTGCCATGCCCGACCTTCAACGCAAACCGTAGAAAGCGGTCTGTGTCGCGGAAGGATCGAAACGTGAAAGTAAGCGTCCTTCAGGTCGATCGCTGCAAACCAATCCTGGGGCTGAATGCATTTGATCATGCGCCTGTGCGTCAGCATCTTGAACGGGAGCTTGTGTAAAGCCCGGTTCAAGACTCGCAGATCCAGGATTGGCCAAGGCCACCACCTTTCTTGGGGTACGATGAAGTAAGGGCTGTAAAACCCCTGCCTCATCTCGGCTGGAGGGACCGGCTCGATTGCATCCTTTGCCAGGAGGACAGCAATCTCCTCGCGCAAGACAGGGGCGTTCGGACTGCCACCGGACGCCCCGAGAACGCCGTTGAACTTGGGAGGTCGCCTGGCGAACTGAATCGCAGAGCCGAGTCGACTGTGCACGTGAGCCAGCGAGACAGGCTGGGCAGCGTGAGCCACGCCTCCAGACGCTGTGCAAGCGGCTCCAACGGCACAATCGACGCGTACCTGTGGTGGTGCAGCGAAGGGAGTAGGGGTGGATGGCACAGAAGGCGGTGCGTTCTGAGGCATCCTCACCGAACTCCCTGGGTCCCGAATGGGACTGGCCAGAGGTGCGTGGGGAGGAATGTCGCCCCGAACCGTACTCTCTTGGCTACTGGCAAAATGGGTCGTGGGCGAGTGAGGAGGCAGGGCGTCGCACACTGTCGTCCCATGGACCTGAGAACCCGGAGGAAAAGGAAATTGCTCTTTCTTTGAGAAGGTGGGTACCGCTGGCCCTTGGACCAGCGGCGGAACAGAAACAAAAACGAAACAGAAGATTCTCCTCCCGGCCCTCCACCGGGGAAGGAGCGGCGCTGTTCTCGCCGCCTCCTGAGAAAGAGCAAACTCAACATCTCCGGGTTGCCCGCTCGACGCTGGGGCGCCGCCTCCTGCGAGAGACGCGCCGCCTATGTGTCTATTCGGCCTGGGGCGGAGCGGCTCTGGAGGACGCAGGAGGGCGCCCGGCGACGGGCAGACTGAGGCCTGGCCCCGGGGCAGCGGTGGATGGTGCATCACGCCGGGCAGGATGTGCTGGATCGCCTCGGTCTGCTGCTGTACCGCCGAGAACTGCTGGGCGGCCCTCGACGGTGTCGCCGAACAGCCCTCCCTGGGAGATGGGGCGCCGAGAAAGCGTGCCTTGTCGACGCCCTTCATCTCTGCCAGGTTGAGCCAGAGATGGCGCTCCTGGACCACCATGGTGGACATCGCCTTCCCGGGACCGCGCCGTGACTTTCGCCGCTCAGAGCGAAGTCAGTCACCGCGCAGCTCCTGCATCAACCCCGGGTCGGTACTACCCTCGTGCACCTGTTTGAGCGCCTTGTCTTGGTGAACCTGCAGGATAGCCATGGCGTGCAGGGCGGAGGCTGCCTGGCCCGCAGCACTGTAAGCTTTGGCCGCGAGAGCGGCTGTCAGCTTACAGGCCTTGGATGGGAGACGCGGACGGTTCCTCCAAGTGGCGGCGTTTCGTGCACCGCGACCGCTCTCTCCACCTGGGGAATGCCCGCGTACCCCCTGGCCACTCCGCCATCGAGGGTAGTGAGGACGGAGGAGGCGGACGAGCGGCTTCTGGTCGTGAAAGGGGCCATCCACGAACTCGTCAGCTCCTCATGCACCTCCGGAAGAAAGGCACCGGGGCAGGGCGCGGTTGTGAGCCGCGCCCGCTCCGAAACCTCCAGCCGCGAGGGCTCGGGACTGGGCGGTCTGTTGACCTCCAGCCCGATGCTCACGGCTGCCCGGGCAAGCATGGCCGTCAGCTCTGGGTCCGTGCGGCGGTGGCGACAACACCTGAGGGGGCAGCCCCACCGCACCTTCATCCTCAGAGGACGGAACCCATCCCCGATGCTGCGATCGACATCCTATCTACAGATGGCGCATCGAATGAAATGCTGGGCGCCCGTGGGACAGACCAGCGAAATCACCCGGAACCGGACAGGATGTTCGCTGCGTGAGTAGTAAGAGGTCCGTGGGGGCGTGCCCGGGAGAGGCTCTTACAGTAACCCTCAGATCTCCCAGAGCGTCAGCCGGCGATCCTCTGCTCGAGCCAGAGAGATCAGCACGGGTGGCGGCAGAGGGTGCCAATCCTTTCATAAAGGAAAGGCGAGATCGCAGCGAAATCATGCTCATACGCCCACAACAGACGCATGAGTCATCCACGACGCAGCTTCAGCGTGTCGGCCCAGACACTGAAGACAACGATCGTGTCCGTCATCCGCAGACAGAAAACGACCGCAACCAGAAGGACACGGACGAAACGGCATCTTGAAAAAGGCGATTGTCCGTGATTTGCTCTTTAGAATTTGCTCTTTTAGTTGAAGTGCCCAGGGAATCGCTGATGAGAGGGACTCCGCTGATCGCACCGTTACGCCAACCGGGAACAAAACAAAGATGAACGGCTTTGTGGAGATCAGCACTCTTCGGCTCCGAAGCAAAAATCTAATGAGTGGATGCACCTGTCGCCCTTTTATACCCGTATGCACGGGGAGTGGCTCAGGTATGCAAAATCCACTAGCCAATTTCATTGGCGTTTTCTCTTAGTCAGAGATGTTCGGGGCTTCCAGGTAAATCCCCTATGTCGTCACGACATAACTCGTAGTGACCGACAGATAGGGAACCTTGGTTCTTCAATTAACTAAAAATGTTGAGGGAGTTAATTAAAACAAAAGATATCTTAATTTTTTGTGTTGTCTTATTTAAAATAATTTAAGACTCTTTTGTGCCCCCCCTTGGAAGACTGCTGAGGGCCCCTTGTGTTTGAGAAGCACTGATCTAGAAGCATTCAAACACTACTACTTGCATTGTTTTTCCAATTTGAACACATTTTTTGATGGATTGTTGAACACAATTTAAAAAATAATGAATAAATGCATACCTCTGACACGCACAAATGAAAGAGACCGTATGGATCCTACAGTGTTCTCTGCAATGCAGACGTAGGTGCCACCATCACTTACAGTGACATTGTCAATAATCACTGAACTTCTGCCAGATCCATCAACACTAGCACCTGTGGGCAAAGACACGAGCATTCTTGTTATGCTGAAAAAGGTATTGAAGGAAAGGCGATAAACTCCTCCCACACCTGTATAGGGCCTGTTGTTGACAGTCCAGGTTATGGTGGGCGGTGGAGTACCCTGAGCATGGCAGGAAAGGGTGAGACTTTGGCCTTTATTCAACGTCACATCACCAGGTAACTCTTTAAAAGCAGGTCTTATGTTAACAGACAGGCGAATGTCCCGTCGAGCTGTTCCAGCAGTGTTGGTGGCTACACATGTGAACAGACCTGCATCACCAGGCTGCAAATACATAAATTAACGTCATGACTTCATATGAAGGGTATTTTAAATAGGCATTCTGGTGATTTATATCCAATAAAATGCATATTACTGACCTCTGCCCTTTCGATAACCAGTTCTCCTGACCTTAGCAGAGTGAATTTGCCCGGGAAGGTTAACACAGGGACTCCCTGTTTCTCCCAGTTCACCCTGGGCTCTGGAAGACCCTGTGCTGCACATGGCAGCAGTGCTTGAAATCCCTGGATGACAGACATATCTGACTGACCAATAGAAATCTGTGGTGGGGCTAAGAGGAGAAGAATATAATAATATTTATAAACAAAATGTATGTTGATGTCTTTCATACAAGTCATTAATAGGTTTAAAATGCTTAAGACTACAGTTTGATAAATGTAATGCTAAATATAAGTATATTTTTATTTTACATGAGCAATAATATCACATGAGTGGCAGCGCAATATATCTGTATATCAGCATGGCTGTGATTCAGCCATAGGCACGAGGATGCAGGCAACTACATTCTCACCAAAAAAACTTTCTGTGAGAAATGCTGCAAACGGAGTGATACAAACGGTGAAATGAATGCCGAAATGAGTTCCGTTATCACTAGAATATCACACTCCTGGAAAAGGCTCTCAGCCAATCAGATTCGAGGACCAGAAATAACTATTGTATAAATAATTATAAAATATAAACAGATTATTTTTTATTTTTACCGCTGTAAAAACATTTTCTTCGTCAGTTATTTTATCATAATGTCAGTAAAAAATATTTAAACAAGAACATTTTAAGACAAGATACATATATCTGTTTAAAGACTTATTTATTTAAAATGATATATAATACAAATATAATGATAATTCATTTTAATATTTATATATTTTATTATAATAGTATACATTTCAATGTTGTATAATAATAATGTTAAGAATGTTGTTTTCACCACACTGAATTTCTTTTAAGCATAAGCATAAATATAATTTTTTACATTTATGCCAAATTATAATTTTTGAACATGGATGTATACAGAAAAATAAAATACAGAAATAGATACAGAAAAATAAATGTATCTTTTGTAGCGTATCTTGTATCTTGTGGGGCTTTTCAGAATACTTAATATTTGAAAGCAGTTACGATTTAATATTTATTGAATTTGTATATATTAGTAAATATTTATTAATAATAATATATGTTCTAATAATTAAGTTTTATTATATTTGTATTACAACAGCATAGACTTCAATGTTGTATAATAATTTATGTTAATACTTCGTGTTTTCACCACATCTATACATTTATTTTATAGTTTTAAGTATAAATTGTTGTTAAAAGTTATGATAAAAAAAAATATAATTTGCCAGTGGGGGGAGGAGGGGCACATTATATAAACTTGAACAAAGATTCTCTTGGTTTTGTGAGGAACTCACTTTGCAGAATTAGTCTGATGTTATGGCTGGCTCTACCAGCGTTGTTTCGGGCTGAGCAGGTGTAGATTCCTGCATCGCTGCGTTGAGTGGCAGTGATGTGCAGGGTGCCGTTAGAGAACAGTCTCAGGTGTGTGCCCTCCACTACAGGCCTACGCTCCCTGTGCCATGTCACTTCTGGCTTAGGCTGACCGTCCGCTGTACACTCCAGACTAACCGGCTGGCCAAGAACTGCTGTGTACTCCAGATGAGGTACAGACAACACTGGAGGAACTGTCACAGAAACAATGAGATGAACATGCAACTGAATCTTAAGTTTGAGATACTGCATATGGGTAGTTGATGTATCAGTGTGCCCTATGGTGTGACAGCAAAACAAAAAAACTAAAACTAAAACAAACCTCTAACATTGAATATAAACCTCTCTCATGATATTTATAACTCCAAGAATGAAGACAAATTTTCTCATGTTATTTGTATGTTAAGTTGTTTTCTACTTTTTTGCTGTCACACCATAGGACACAGTCCAATTTTTATTTGTCATCTACCCATAGGCACTTATCTGACTTCCTAAGATAAACATGTTGTACCTTGTAAAATGAGGTTGGTTCTTCCCATAGCTGTTCCTGCTTCATTCTGTGCTAAACACTGGTATGTTCCAGTATCTCCAAGAGTGACCCGTGAGAACTTCAAAGCTCCATTGGGGAGCACTGTCAGTCTATGACCTAAAAATATCCACAAAAATAGTATATATGCTAGATATTAATAAAAAAGTATTCTACTATAAGCACTTGTGTCATACATGATCTCTGAATCACAGTGTTGATACAACAAGATGTAAAATTAAAAGATAAAATGTTGTCTTAGAATTTTTGCTTATTAGACTAATAATATTATTTATATTTCTAGTTTTATAATTTAAACTGGTAACTAATCCAATTTCAGTAACTACAGGTAGGCTGCAAACAATCCAACCTGTCGCCACAGGAACACCTTCTCGCTGCCATGTAATAGTGGGTCTTGGGAATCCTTGTACTTCACAGGGTAGAACTACTGAGTGATGTAACAGCACCTGGACTTCTTCTGCCATGGGTCTGATCTCTGGGGACTCTAAGAACCCAAACCAAAATGTATATTTTAGTTACTGTGCATACTAAGTGTTCTTATTATTCATAAGATGATTTCAAGTAACATAACATCACTATTACACCTGTATCTTACCCTGTACAGTAAGAGTAACGTGTTTGTAAGCCACTCCAACAGAATTGCGGGCAGAGCAGGTATATTTGCCAGCATGACTAGGTGTTGCAGCCAAGATCTCCAGTGCACCTACAACACAATGAAACAACTACAATTAAATAATCTACTACAGCATAGGTTTAGGATTATCAGTAATAGCTGAAATATGTAGCTTCTGGTGGAAGTTTGTCTCATATTCACCTGTGGGCAGCACACGGTAACTGCCCCCTCGAGCACCCAGCTGCATCCAGTTCTTGTTCCAGCTGATGATAGGCTCTGGACGGCCCGTGGCATGACATGGCAACACGACAGGGGACATTTTAACAGCCGTAACACTGCTGACATCATCTTTAATTACAGGAGGAGCTGAAAAAAATAATAATATGAAAATAATTCATGAATATGCACAGACAGTATGAGTTTACAATATGCTACAGCATAAAACATTTGGAAACTTTACCTTTCATAATAATAAATGCCACTGTTTTGATACTTTATTATATAAACGAAAAGACATTTGTAAATGTGGCAGAAGTCTCCAAACAGTTTTTGGGCTATGGTATATGAGTGTGAATGTGTATTTTTAATCTCTTAATATATACAAATATGTTACGCAGTACCTTGCAGAATAACCTCTATGACCCTTCGCTCTTCTCCAACTTCATTGGTCACTGTGCACTCAAAGTAGCCCTCATCCTCAACAGACGGTGAAGAAATGATCAGAGAGCCAGAAGACATTAACCTTCAAAATAAAACCATATAGTAGAAATGCTAATCTTAGAAATTCCTAAAAATTACAGCAGTACATATTACATCCTGCATATATATATATATATATATATATATATATATATACATATATACATATATACATATATACATTGTAGAGAAATGCGATGGAAAAACAGCACATCGTTGGGGAATTTGGTTACTTTCAGAAAGGGAAAGGTCATCTGACCCCCATCACTAACTCTTCCACGGCGACTCAGTGTCTGCATACTTTAAGACACCCCCTCATCCAGCACAAGACCGCTCCCTTTTCATCAAGACAGACAAAAGGAACGCGATCCACATATAGGATTACTGACATTTATTCCACTCACGATTATTAAAACTATCTACACAAAGAAATATATGGACATTAATATGTACTCTTTCCCTCATAGGCTTGATGTGATGATTTTGAATATGAATTACATAAGAAATGTGGGATGACTTTCCTTTGTGCCTTCAACTGCATAAACTGTAGTGTGTAGGTTGTGCCAAATGCAATGTTTAGTCTCTAAAAGAAGCTAGTGTCGTAAGTCAAAAATGTGTGGATGACCGTTAAGCTTTGGCATCCTAATGTATGTTTACAACAGACATAAAATATCTGTACGTTATCTTTCACATTGAATTAAATATCAGATGACGAGTGGGCATGGCCCCAGAAAACCATGGACATGGGCGGGGCTCCGCCCCATACCGACACTCTGATTGGACCAGCCACCTTTGGGGATGTCCAAAAAACGGACTGTTTAAAACGACGCGCGAGCGACGCGCCCTCTCTCTTCTCTTCTTCTCTTGCAACTCTCTGGTGCTCCTGAACTCGTAACTGCGCGCTCCAACGCGCGCAAGGCTGACCTGGAAGCCGGCCCGCTGGACTCTCACAACGAAACCAACCAAAGAAGTCCAAGACCGTGCCAAAGCCGTAACACCACAGAATAACGAGCTCAACAACTTCAGAGGAGAGGGGAGCTTTCCCGGTGACGTCACGCGACAGCGAAGCAAGCCAGCAGAGTTTCCAGAGCAACGCGTGGAGCTGAACACGTGACACCCGAAACAAAGAACTCACGCGGGAAACGAAACCAACTTCGAGCCTGCTTTAAACCAATCCAAGCAAGTACAAACTGAATTCCTAATCCTGACTAAACCGTTAAAATTTGATCTGAATGCAGTAACAAAGCAGACGTATTTTGTTCGTGATCTTTTTCCTGGTTAGTTAAGCTATGAAGTAGAAAGAATGGTATTCTTTCACACACAGTTAACCTCAAAACTCTCGTATCTGTGTGTGTGTGTGTATGTTTGTGCTTTATTAGGTAATCCATTTATGTTAGAATAGCAATATCACGAATAAACCTTTTCCATTTTATAAACAAGTGTCTCTGAAATATGATTTTAAGTATTTTCATCATTATTTGCCCAAAGATAACGCAACCTAGCTCAAACTTGAGAAATTATTAATCTCGTTTATCTACCGGGGCCACGGAATGGAAGCGAGATTGTAATTGAGAGTAACAGAATGTACCTTTTAGTGATTGCTGGACAAGCACTTAATAAGGTGTAAACTGTAGGTTAAATATTAATATGACTTTAATCAAGCCATATTAAAAATGTAATAACTAATTCCCGGAGCTGAAACAATAGCTCTATATTAAACTGTATTTTCATTACAACATACATACATATATATACATATATATATATATATATACACATATACATATATATATATACATATATATATATATATATACAGTATCTCACAGAAGTGAGTTTTTTTTTTTATATTTTATTATATCTTTTCATGTGACAACACTGAAGAAATTACACTTTGCTACAATGTAAAGTAGTTAGTGTACAGCTTGTATAACAGGGTAATTTTGCTGTCCCCTCAAAATAACTCAACACAGCCATTAATGTCTAAACCGCTGGCTACAAAAGTGAGTACACCCCTTAATGAAAATGTCAAAATCGGGCCCAATTAGCCATTTTCTTTCCCCGGTGTCATGTGACTCGTTAGCATTACAAGGTCTCAGGTGTGAATGGGGAGCAGGTGTGTTAAATTTGGTATTATCACTCTCACTCTCTCATACTGGTCACTGGAAGTTCGACATGGCACCTCATGGCAAAGAACTCTCTGAGGATCTAAAAATATATTGTTGCTTTACATAAAGATGGTGTATAGGCTATAAGAAGATTGCCAAGACCCTGAAACTGAGCTGCAGCATGGTGTCCAAGATCATACAGCGGTTTAACATGACAGGTTCCACTCAGAACAGGCCTCGACATGGTCGACCAAAGAAGTTGAGTGCATGTGCTCAGCGTCATATCCAGAGGTTGTGCTTGAGTGCTGCCAGCAGGTTGAAGGGGTGGGGGGTCAGCCTGTCAGTGCTTAGACCATACGCCGCACACTGCATCAAATTGGTCTGCATGGCTGTCATCCCAGAAGGAAGCCTCTTCTAAAGATTATGCACAAGAAAGCCTGCAAACTGTTTGCTGAAGACAAGCAGACTAAGGACATGGATTACTGGAACCATGCCCTGTGGTCTGATGAGACCAAGATAAACTTATTTGGTTCAGATGGTGTCAAGCGTGTGTGGTGCCAATCAGGTGAGGAGTACAAAGACAAGTGTGTCTTGCCTACAGTCAAGCATGGTGGTGGGAGTGTCATGGTCTGGGGCTGCATGAGAGCTGCTGGCACTGGGGAGCAACAGTTAATTGAGGGAACCATGAATGCCAACATGTACTGTGACATACTGAAGCAGAGCATGATCCCCTCCCTTCGGAGACTGGGCCTCAGGGCAGTGTTTCAACATGATAACGACCCCAGACACACCTCCAAGAGGACCACTGCCTTGCTAAAGAAGCTGAGGGAAAAAGGTAATCTATGAGGCATCCTCAAATGGAAGGTGGAGGAGCACAAGGTCTCTAACATCCACCAGCTCCGTGATGTCGTCATGGAGGAGTGGAAGAGGACTCCAGTGGCAACCTGTGAAGCTCTGATTAACTCCATGCCCAAGAAGGTTAAGGCAGTGCTGGAAAATAATGGTGGCCACACAAAATATTGACACTTTGGGCCCAATTTGGACATTTTCATTTAGGGGTGTACTCACTTTTGTGGCCAGCAGTTTAGACATTAATGGCTGTGTGTTGAGTTATTTTGAGGGGACAGCAAATTTACATTGTTATACAAGCTGTACACTCACTACTTTACATTGTAGCAAAGTGTCAATTCTTCGGTGTTATCACATGAAAATATACATTAAAATATTTACAAAAATGTGAGGGGTGTACTCACTTCTGTGATATATTGTGTATATATATATAAATTTTGTCATTTCAAATATCGATTCAAACCTGTAAGCGCCAGGTTGAAGATCCACATTGAGGGGTGAGCCGTTCCTTTTCCAGCTCACCTGAGGAACAGGCATGCCTGTGCTCTCACAACTCAACACTGCTCTCTGACCTGTGACCACCGTCACATTAAAGGGGCCAGGGCTGATCCAGGGCCCAACTGAAATGATAAGTGAGGACAGGAAAGAAAGAATTAGCCTGGCAACCAGTCTGAACTCATTTAAATGGTTGATGAAAATGTATTTATGCATCTTTAGCGCAACCTAAAGAAAGTGTAAGTGTTCTGCAGTACCGTAGACTTTAAGGTCCATGCCGCGATGGTCTGATCCTGCCTGATTGGATACACTGCAGTAGTAACGCCCGGCATCAGATAGCTGCACTGACGCAATGCGCAAAGAGCCTTCTGATAGCAAGGTGAATCTGTGAACAGGCAGAGATTGAATTTAGATGGTGGCACTTTGATATCCATTAAATTCAGGACATGATTAAAGCGGCTGTTTACTTGATTGCAAAGTAAAAATTCAAACTTACCTGGCCTGGTGAAGTGGGACTGGACCGCCATCTTTCCTCCATAAGACAGATGAGGAAGGCCCTCCCTCCACCTCACATGGCAACACTGCATCCTGATTGACATGTGCTACAATCAGTGAGCTGCCCTCTCTGATGACCGGCGGCACTAAGTGAACATAATCAAGAAGCTGTTTATTTCCTTCGAACTAAAGACTGACTAATTGACAATTTACAACATCATGTTAAGCAATAAATGACCAGTTCACCCAAAAATGAAAAATAAATCATAATTTGCTCATAATTTGCTCACCATCATGTTGTTCCAAACTTATAGGACTGACTTTCTTTTGTGGAACATAAACAATTAGATGTTTACTCATTACATACAGTGAAAGCATACCCAGATAACAAAATTCCTGAGTCCCAGATCAGGTCCACACCTGACACATTCATCTGGCCCATATACCGCATGGAATGATGGCACTTGGGCAGTCCTCTACTTTTTGCCAGATTTGGGCCACAAGCAAGCCAAAGGAAGGCCCAATGTCAGCCATGAATAAACCAAATTAAGCAGAACTGGCCCAAATCTGAATCCCAGATCCAACACTTTGCAAATGATGGCATTTGGGTTGTCCACTCCTGTTTGCAAATTTGCAATTTGGGCCACAAGCAAGCCATAGGTAGACTGCATGTCAGCCATGAAAATAAATAAATAAAATAAACCAGAGCTGGCCCAAATCTGGGCCACATTTATTTTAATTCTGGCCCAGATCCAACACCAGATTTGGGCCTCAAGTAAGCCAACCAAATAAACCAAAACTGGCCCTATTCTAACCCTGGTCTTCCCCACATTCCTCATGTGGCCCACATTCTGCATGGAATTATGGAATTTTGGCAGTGGTCCACAAGCAGGCTATTGCACTGCCCCATTTTATCTAATAATAAACCAAATAAACCATAAATATTAATTATCTGGGTCACACTAAGGATGCGTCTCAACTAGCTCCCTTGTTCAGTAGTCAGGGCACTGATCAGGGAGTCGGCCATTTTAAGGGCTGTCTCAATCACGGAATCCTTCCAGTGCACTGGAACGTTCGCTTCCTGAAAAATCCCACAATGCACCGCAAAAACTAGGGAGCATCAGCGCTCACTATGCTTCCTTATCGGAAATAAGCAGTGCCGTATCAATGCCTTAAGAGGCTCACATCCACATGCTATCTGGGTAAGCACTTAAAATGTAATCTGTCATTACCTTTCATAAAAGTTCAAATGTTTGGGGGTCAATATATTGTATTGGGTACGCTTTATTTTATGGTGTCCTTGTTACAGTGTAGCTATACATTTAAGTACTGAGTGAGTAATATTAATTAACTACATGTACTGTGTAAAAAGTATTGTATCATAGTTTCTATAGAAACATTAAGCAGCAAAATCTTTTCAGCATTGATAATAATTAGAAGTGTTTCTTGAGCATCAAATCATCAAATTAGAATAATTTCTTAATGATTATATGACTGAAGCCTGGAAGTAATGACTGCTGAAAATTCAGATTTTGAACCACAGGAATAAATTACATTTTAAAATATATTTAAATGGAAAACATCTATTTTAAATTGTAATAATATTTCACAATATTTCATATTTTGCGAATTTTAGTCAAATAAATGCAGTCTTGGTGAGTATAAGAGGCTTCTTTCATAGACATAAACAAACTTACCAACCCCAAACTTTTGAACAGTAATGTATATGCTTGTGTATATGATGTTCCCACGCAAGAAAGTCACACAAGTTTGAAATGCATGCGAATGAGTGACACAAACTTACAGAGAATCTCTACAGTGAAGAACAGACTGGTGCTCCCAGCAATGTTGGTGACCACACAGCTGTACTGTCCACTATCTTGGGTCCGGACATCTTGAATTTCCAAATACTGTCCACCAGCAATGGACTGAATTCGACCTCCCAACTGAGAGAGACAGAAAAGGCAGAATAATATGATTGTGATATGTGAAAGTAAAAGTTACAAATAGATCTAGAAAGTACACTGAGCAACTCGCCTGTAGTTTGACATCATCCTTGTACCACTCAATCTCTGGTGGAGGGTCACCATCAGTTTGACACTCTAGTGTCAAGTGACCTTTAGCTGGAACTGATACAGTTCTGACATCATTAGAGCCGAGAAGAGTGGGTGGAACTGAAAGTGATCAGACAAATGATTCACCTATTATGACTGTGGTCCTTCATGAGATATTTTCAGTGTCGAACATTTTACTATATATTTTAAAATTTAAATTATTCCTGTGATGGAATCAATATCTATAATATGATCAATACTAGTCTTCAGTCTCACATGATCCTTCAAAAATATGTACATTTGGTGCTCAAGAAACATTTATCTTTATTATCAATGTTGAAACCAGTTGTTCTGCTTGATATTTTTATGGAACTTAGATATATATTCTTCAGGATACTTTGATTAATAGAATAATTAGAATAATAATAGAATAATAATTAATAGAATAATAGAATAATTTATTATAAATTAAAATCTTCTGTAACATTTACTGTAACATATACTCACGCTGAATGTGCACCCAATGGTTTCTACCATCCTCTCCTGCTTGGCTACTAGCAATACAGGTATACAGACCTGCATCCTCCACCTGTTTCAAAACATACTGGTATAACTCAAAGCCACAAACAAATGTGAACCCATCTATTACAAACAAGCTAAACACCTTCATTTGAATGAGCACCAGACTCAAAGCACCTGAACTTTGTTGATTCTGAGCAGCTGCCCATCTCTCTCTATTACTGCCATGCTGTCCTGTAGTGGACGCCCATCTTTCAGCCAGCTGAGGGTTGGATGGGGAAGACCAGTCGCGATACACTCCAGCTCCAGCACACTGTCCACTGCAACCAGCTGCTTGTCAGGGGATGAAGAGCCAGATATCTTGGGGGGCTCTATGGGAAAATACATTCTCAGTGTATGTAGTACTTATATCAGATTTTAATATTTATATCAGATATTATGCATTTATAGAAGTACTGCATTTCCCCAAGAAACTTTGCATACTCTGGCAAACGTATTGTGTCCCCTCAACAAACTTTGCATTCTCTCATTTCATCACAAAACGCTTGCGACCCAATGCAAATACTTCACAGTAAGCACAACGTTTGGCAGGGGAACACAAAAGTTTTGCGGGAGAAGGCAAAAGCTTTGAAACATAATTTTTACCTTCAATCTCAGTACTTTTTAACCATCACGATATCCCTATAGACCCCTTCACGGTATACGTCACAGAAGTTCGCAGTGCGCATGTCGGGGTCAGAACGTTCATTCCATCCCATTGTGTTAACCAGAGAATTTATCTCAAGACAAAACTTAGGGCTGTGACAGTGGCAGATTTTTACCACCGCGGTGGTAATGGACCAACTACTACAGGTGGGCGGTGTTGTGATATATATATATATATATATATATATATATAATTCTGAAACGCAAAAATAAATAAATGAGGCTCAATCATCTATTAACAAACATACGTGTTTATTTTAGCACTTATGTCAGTGAACACTCAGCCTGCAAAACACTAAAATAAATATCAAATAAATAATACAGTTAAATAGGAAAGTAGCCTTAAATGAGAAAGTTAACACACCCGTGTGTGACGTCACGTGCACTACCGGTGGCGCGGTTGTCACGGCCACCATCACAGCCCTAGACAAAATGCCTACTTGTTGCGTGGACTGTGAAAATCGCACCAGTTCTGGAGTCAAGTTTTTCAGGATTCCTGCAGGATCTCATCCGTTTAAAAAATAGACGACATCTGTGACTGCAAGCTATTAAACGGGCAGACTGGGACAAATACTACGATCAAAGAGGCTCGTGTTGGTAGCGCCACTTCATATCAGGAAACATTAAAGTCATCCTTTATCATCCCTTTCTGTTTGCTTAAACTCGAAAGCCTGGATTGCATGAACAGTTTTCTGTACGTTAAGCTATGCAAGTTAATAGTGTTGTAAATGTCATGGACCTGTGTCATGCTACAGGACGTAGCCAGCTGCTAGTAGTTAGCCGCAGGCTAGCACCAACATTGTGCCAACAACGGTAGAGTTAAGCCATGATAAGTAAACAAATGTTTTCTGTAAACTGTAGACTGATTTAATAGTTAGGTGAAGTTTGATATCTGGCATAAATTGTGACCTGTGGCATGCTACAGACTTAGCAGATCGCAGACTAGCTTTACATTAGCGTTTTCACTATGACAACAGTAGATCGTGTGCAATTATTTTTTGTAGGAGAGGCATAACTTGACTCAGTAGTCCTGAATTTGTGCCCTCCTTGTTTGTGTACACAAAACAAAGCCAGACACCTAAGACAAAAATGGAAAGGTACAAATAATAATAAAAAAGTATCTTATCTATCTATAAGGCTTGTCTGTTTCTCCTTGACACAATATGCCGGTCTATTAGCCGCGCCATTTTTCTGACCCCAAGCTGCGCGCGCACCCAAGCTAGGCTTTCGATGTTTACAAACATTGAAGGGGTCTATAGGGGCTCAAAAACCTCAAAAAACACTAATTTCTTTTCTTCGCATGTTTACATTGATTTCGACTGCAAATACCTAGCACGGTCAGGTTGAAAGTCTTGGTACTGCTTCCTGCCTGGTTGCTCGCCACACAGCTGTAGAGGCCTCCATCACTGGGACCCACATCAGAAAGAAGGAAGCGGGTTTCCTGTCCATCCAGCAGAAGATTACGGTGCAGTGAAAGCGGTTGGCCATCTTTCAGCCACGATAGAGTTGGAGGAGGCACACCACGGGCTTCACAGGTCAGTGTTACTGAAGATCCCTGGACCACTGCCACCTGCTCAGTCGGCTCTGTGCGCTCAACCGCAGGGGGAGCTGATGAGGGGGACAAACAGCCATGGTTAAAAACTTGCAGGTTTGTTGTTTCTATTTTCATATATTATTTGTTAACTGATTCATGTTTACATGAATTAATCAATTAAAAAGGTCTGCTGTACCTTGCACGTGGAGGTCAAAGTTGAGGTCAGCTGATCCAGCTCGGCTACGAGCCACGCAAGTGTAGATGCCAGAATCAGACAGCTGCACTGGTGCAATCCTGTTCAGACAAAGAATACAGGACACCGTCAATCTAATGTTATATCTATAATATCAGAAAGTGTAATCTGTTGTGCGTGCACAACTAACCTAAGAACAGTATCTGCAGAAAGCAGGCGGACACGGGGTGACAGGAGTAAAGGATGACCGTCCCTCAGCCAGCTGATTTGAGGTTGAGGAGTCCCAGTGGCTTTGCACTCCAGTGTGACCACACTGTGCAGAGTGGTGTGCACCTCCCGAGGGACGCTGGTCTCTCCACTAATGGAGGGAGGAACTGCAGTCCAAAAGCATATAAATTATTTAACAGATTTGTATTGTGTTTGCTAAAACACTATAGAGAGAGACAGCTGCTCTCACCCAGTATGAACAAGGTATAGATCTTGCTGTCTTGGCCAGCGGTGCTGACAGCCAGGCAGGTGTATGTTCCGGAGTCTTCTGGCCTTATATTCAGAAGTGTTAGAGTGCTCCCATCTGGAGAGATACTGTAATACACGTGTATATAAGTACACAAACACGAGTATATAAGTTAGTTCAACTATGAACTATAAACAAGCTTTTCTTTGTAAAGCACAACGTTGGAATATAAATTGAAAAAATAAATAAAATATGCTTTATTATATTAAAATATGAATTATATTTACTATATATATTATACAGTGGGGTCAAAGTCCCACTACTGATTTTTAATACAATTTAATACTTTTAATACAATTAATTACAAATAATATTATAATCAAAACAACTGATTGGAAATATGTATTAATTGAACAATTAAGTTTTCATAAAGATTCTCTCTTCTAATTTATTAAAATAGTTTTCCAATGTGTTCTCAGATTAAAAAATATTATTATTATTTTATATATTATATCACAATATATTTTATTTTATTTATTATTATATTACATGAAATATTTATTATCTATTATTAGTAGTAGTAGTATTAAAAATGAAATAAATTAATGAATCATTGTGAGAAACTTACTCCATATGCTCTGTGTTTCCATTCTCGAGAGTCTTTCCGTTCTTCAGCCAGCTCACTTTGGGAGTAGGTGTACCCATCACCCGACATTCAAGAGTCAGTTCCTCCCCAACAGGTGCACTGACCTCTGATGGGTGGCCAGAATCTATAATGGTGGGTGACGCTGATAGAGACAAATGCATTTGGTTATTTGGAATGTAAAGTAAATCACACACAGTGTGAATCAAGAAACAAGACTGGGATTATTTGATACTGAGATTAGCGATATGTTGCTGTTTTACCATATATAGTAAGGGAGTAGTCCTTCTGTGTCTGCCCCTCACTGTTTTTTGCGATGCAGGTGTAAGTGCCAGCATGAGAGAGCTGCAGAGGGCCTAACTCCAGTCTGTTTCCTCTCGCTGACCAGTTCCATTGCAAACTGCTTTCTACACAAAGGAACAAACAACAGAATGCAAAAACATAAGTAAAAAACATATTCACACTAAGATCTGAAGGTGTCCAGCATTTAACTGACCAATAGGAGAGCTGTCTTTTTGCCAAGCAATGTTGGGTACAGGTACACCAGAGGCCTCACAGATGAGGGTGATGTGTGAGCCCATGTTTTGAGTGAGGGTCTCATGAAGAGGGCCCTCCATCACAGGGGGCACTAAAAGTGAAAGATAGCAAAATTGCTTACTGCACCTGTAACTGTTTTAAAGCATAAATGTTTCTAGTATGATACATAAGTGTTTTAGGACTCACCATGGACTGTTACTCTAAAGATGCGATCTATTTGACCTGCAATGTTGGACACCTTACAGGTGTACACCCCACCATCAGCCACCTAGAGAAATTCAGAAACCATGTCAACAAAGCAATAACTAGAAATACACTGCTTATTTATACATTTACACTATTTTTACAGTTACACCATTTTTCAAAAGTTTGAGGTTGGTTTTACTTTTTAAGCTCCCCAGGTGGCATTTATTTAATCAAAAATACTGTATAAATATTATTACAAAATATAACTTATTACACATTTTAATATATTTAAAAAATGTAATTTATTCGTGTGATGCAAGGCTGAATTTTCAGTATCATTACTCCATTAGTGTCACATGATAATTTAGTAATCATTGTAATATGCTGATTTGGTGGTCATTAGTCACTTTTGATCAATTTAATACCCTCTTGCTAAATACTAGTTTCTTAAAAAAAAATAATGATCCCAAAACTGAATAGTAGTGTATGCGCTATGTAAAATGTTTAAATATTATTTAAACTCTCTACATGTGGGAGCATTTACAAATCTCCCATAAAACATACGTTTTTATGTGCTTTTTTACCTGCACCCCAACTATCTCAAGTTGCTGGCGCTCTATCCTCAAACCGTTCCCAGCAGCCAGCTGAAGTCCATTACGATACCATGTGACCTCTGGTTCAGGGGTGCCATTGGCTGCACAACGCAGAATAAGTGATGACCCGACTTGAGGTGTCATAACCTCTGACTCTGATTCAAGACGTGGCACCAGTGAAGGCAGGGCTAGAAAGGGCCAAATCAAACAGTGTTCATTGCTATATTTATCTGCTGAAGCAATTAATTAACAAAAACATTCGTAGTCCTCTTACCATAGACGGTAAGGAGAATGCTCTTTTGGTCTTGTCCGGCTGAGTTTGTGGCTGTACAGACATACTGGCCGGCATCCTGCTGTCCAGCCCTGGGAAGCTGCAGCATCTGACCACCTTTAAATAAGATGATGGCACAATACATACATGCATACACGCTTCATGAAGCATTATTGATACACTCAGAGAGTTAGACTGCAAATCACCTGGCAGTATGTGGATGCCAGTGCTGAACTCCAGCATCTGCCCATCTTTGGTCCAGATGATGTCAGCAGGCGGGTATGCCTGCACATCACACAGCAAAGAGATCATGTGACCCTCCACCACACTCATATCCTCCTCTCGGCGACCCACAATCCTTGGTGGAACTAAGAAAAATACATGCTGTATTAAAGGTGTACAAACAGCTAATTAGTTATGCTCCAATGCTAATTTATTTGACAACTGTAAAATAATAATATAATAAACAAATAATACATTTTAAAATAACTTTGTTATAGTGCAATACATTTTAAAAAGTAATTTATTCCTGATGGCAAAGCTGAATGTTCACATTATCCTTCAGAAACCATTCAAATATGGTGATTTGCTGCTCAAAAAAATTCTTGCTGAAAACAATTGTGCTGCTTCATATATTTATGGAAACCATTACACTTTTTATGGATTCTTTGCTGAAGAGAAAATTTACAAGAACAGCATTTATTTAAAATACAAATATTTTGCATTATTATATTTTTTTTGTTTTACAGTCACTTTTAATATATTATATTTCATATGTTCATATGATGAATTACTGTATTAATTTCTTCCTAGAAGAAAAATATCAGCAGACCCCACACTTTTGAAATG
The DNA here is from genome assembly GCA_027564155.1 of Gymnocypris eckloni scoliostomus. NCBI lineage: Eukaryota > Metazoa > Chordata > Actinopteri > Cypriniformes > Cyprinidae > Gymnocypris > Gymnocypris eckloni. Next base: position 12,959,695 of record CM050420.1, read on the forward strand.
TAGTGTACTGTACATAATAAATATATTTTACAAGTTACAAATCTTTAGAAATCTTTCAGGTCTTTCTGGATAAGGATTGTATTAATATTACAATCCCAAGTGATTCAAATGAATCTTTCAGATTGATCTGTAGAATGTTTGACAATTCATTGAAAATAAGAACAGACTCAAAAAATAATTTGACTTAACACACTACTATGGCTTGAAAAAGCAAGTAATTCTTTCCCCATATTGCCATAACTTAGCCTATTAAATATTTTAGAGCGGAACATAACTATTCATCATTATTGACATTTCTGTTCATTTTTGCAATAATTTTTTATTAAACTTCAGGGCTGAAAAACACAATTCCCTGATGTTTCCTGGTTTTCCATGTCAATTGCTCCTACTTTGAACAGACAAGCTGTAGAGTCTCTCGACAGCTCCAGCCTTATTCTCTGCCACACACTGGTAACTGGCCGCATCTGACACCTGCACATTCAGTATCTACAGAGATAGACAGAGGAGTTATACAAGGCATGGCACAATTTTATTCTCTCAAATAAGCAAAATCTTAGTATCAACCTTGTAATTTAAATCAATGATAACCTATCAATCAAAGATATTATGTTTAATTAGGAGAGAAACAGGGGAAACTTGTGTTTTATGACCATCACCTCCAGCAGTTTCCCATCCTCTAATATCTGATGGTGAGGCCCGCTGTCAATGGGCAGACCATCCTTCAGCCAAGATACAGCTGGAGTGGGGTTCCCTGTGACATCACAGTGCAGTGATATAGTCGAGTTGACCACAGCATCCATGTCCTGCATGAACTCATCAGTCTGGCCATCTATCAAAGGAGGAACTGTGTAAAATGTACAATTAGTCAAGTTGATGCAGATCATTCATTCATTCTCATTATTAATAAAGCTGACAAATAAAGTTGAATGATTTGAATGCCGTAGATATCTGCTTGTTTGATCTGCTTCCTTACCCAACACCTCCAGGTCATAGTGCATTTTGTCCTCTCCAGCTTCATTCACAGCCTGGCAGGTATATTTCCCAGCATCCTCAAGCTGAACCCGTGGGATCTGCAGTATGTTCCCTCCTAAAGAGAAACACACACAAAAACAAAAATGTACTGTATATATACACTGTATATGCCAGTGTTTTTTGCACATGCACTAGACATGCTAATACATGCATACATACAAGTACATACACATTTTTTTTCTTCTTTTAAGAAATTAATACTTTTATTCATAAAGGACACATTAAATTGTTCAAAGGAGACAGTAACATTTTTATAATGTCAAAATGAATTATATTTTGAATAAATGCTGTTCTTTTGAACTTTATATTCATCAAAGAAAACTGAAAAAGTATCACTGTTTCCAAAAAACTTAAGCAGCACAACTGTTCCTAACATTTCAACATAATAATGAAAAATGTTTCTTGAGCAGCAAATCAGCATATCAAAATGATTTCTGAGGGATTATGTGAGACTGAAGACTGAAATAATGATGCTGTAAATTCAGCTTTGCCATCGCAGGAATAAATTACATTCTAATATATATATGTCAAATTGTAACAACATTTCAAAATATTACTGTTTAATAAAGCTTATTTACTGAAGCATGGCTCCAAAAGAACATTTCACTCCACTCACCGGGTAACAACACAACTCCATCTGAGCTGGTAAGTTGCCTGCCTTGTCTGTACCAGCTGAGTCGAGGAGGAGGAATAGCATTGCTCTCACAGGACAGACTGATGGAGTGACCCAGTACCACCTCTCGCCTTTCAACCATCCCTTCAGTGCCATCAGGATCCTCTTCATCTCCTTCTCTCTCCCCCAGCGAGAAACCAGCGGCACCATTTATTACTCGGTGAAAGATTGGAGGTACTGAGGAGGTAGTTCAAGAAACATTAATATCTACACATATCAACTGAAGTTAATGTTTGTATAATTTGCACTGACCTTGTATAATAAGGTGGAAGTCTCTCTTGTCCTCTCCAGCAGAATTGGTAACCACACACGTGTACTGGCCCTCATGAGACAGCATGGCATTCTCGATGAGGAGCATGTGTCTGTTCACTCTCAGACCCGTGTGTGTGTTCCCATTTAATAGCTGTGCAACAGAGTGAATAGAGAGTGTTTCAAAATGACTGTTTCATTCATTACTCCACAAAAGATGATTAGACAACTGGACATGAGCTGCTGTGGCTCAGATGAATATTTATTGCTTTCATTTTAATTTCTTGTTTCATTCCTTGAATTAATTTTAACTAGACAATCAAAGAAGAAAACAAATAAAAACAGCATATTTATAATATAAACTGTATAGTCCAACAACACAAAAAAGTGACTATATGATTGAATCATTTAATCATTATTTAGACAAATGTATTTAAACACACTGATTTATAAAGGAATTAAACAAGTGACTATATTTATGATTGAGTCATTGAATCATTCATTCAACCAATTTGAAATTGCTGCTTATCCAGATTGAACATTTTGTTCAATGACTTGATTGTGCTGGAGGAACCAAAATACACATTAACTGTGTTTAAAATGTAAGTGACTCATTATTATCTTCTTGTTCATTCATTAACTGTTGCAAACAAAGTAATATTACGCTCACAATCATGCGGTATGGTTTAGACATAAATATGGAACAACCTGAGAGACATAAAACAGATATACGGACCTGTCCATCTTTAAACCATTGTGTGACAGGCTCTGGAAAGCCTTTGGCCAGGCACGACAAAGCCAATGACCCATTAATTCTCACTTTCTCTTCTCTTCTGCCAAAGCTGAGAGTCGTAGAATCTCCCTCAATCTGTGGAGGTACTGAGGAAATGGCACAGCATTAATCCTTGATAAAAACAAAGAACCTTTAGCTATGTAAATCTCTTTACCTTGCATACCTACCCATAATTCTTAGTGTGTGGTGTCTGAGTGCTGTTCCAGCCGGGTTAGATGCTCGGCAGGTGTAGGTGCCTGCATCCTCACCCCGGGCAGCAGCCACACGCAAAGACTGTCCACCCTGTATGTACGTGAGCTGAGGACTGGACACAATAGGCTGGTTGTCCTTTAGCCAGGTGATAGTGGGACGTGGGATCCCCTCAACTTCACAGTGAAGAACAGCAGGGAAGCCCAGAACGACAGTCACCTCTGAATTCTCACCGGCATCACGAATCATGGGAGCAGCTGTGAAAAAGACAGAGTAAAGATTGGACGAAAACTGGATGATAGTAAAGATGAAAAAAGTGGGTGTTGAGAATTGAGGAATTTCCATGAATAAGAAAATTCAAATGTTACTTAGTAAATCAAATACATACAGAACCAATGCAGTCAGCTTCTTGAACTAATAACTCTTAAGAACCGGCTCTTTTTAGTAAATCAAAAACATACAGTGCAAATAGTAGAGTTTTATTCCCAAATGTGGTCTAGGACCACAAATCCAGTCATTTTTTTAAATTGAGAATTATATAACATAAATAAGCTTTCCATTGATGAATGGTTTGTTGGGATGGGACAATATTTGGCTGAGATATAACTATTTGAAAATCTGTAATCTAGGGGTGCAAAATGTTTCAAATGTTTAGAATATATTGCCTTTAAAGTTGTACAAATGAAGTTTTTAGCAATGCATATTACTAATAAACTATTTAGTTTTGATCTATTTACAGTAGGACATTTACAAAATATCTCCATGGAACATGATCTTTAATTACTATCCAAATAATTTTTGGCATGAGAGAAAAATCTATAATTCTGATCCATAAAATGTATTTTTGGCTATTGCTACAAATATACCGTGCTACTTATGATTGGTTTTGTGGTCCAGTCACAAATGAATAACTCTAATAATTGTTCATTTAGTGAGTCAAAACCATACACTATGATCAGTCTGGTCTTACTATTTCAAGAATCAGTCTTATGATTAATTTATTTTGTAAAACAAAACCTATGTAGTCTGATTTTTAAACAAATGTATTTTATTATTCAGGTCTTATTTGTGAATCAAAATCATAGAGCACAACCAGTGAAGCTTGAACAGATGATTCTTATGATTCAGTTCTTTTATTTTATTATATCAAAACTATAAAATGAATCAAGTGTAGTCAAATTCTTGAACGAATGACTCTTATAATTCAATTATTTTTTAGTGAATCAAAACTATTCAGCACAACCAGTATAATCAAATTCTTGAATGATGATTCTTATGATTCTGTTGTTATTAGTGAAACGAATCACTCTACAAACAGTGTAGTGTGATTCCCAAATGAATGACTCTTATATTTTGTTTATTTTCAATGAGTCAAACACATGTGGCTTAGAATTAATTCCATAATCAAGGAAACAGTAATAGGAACTGGAACCAGAATTGTTTAATTCCCTATGTTTCCATCATACCTTGTACGTTCAGCCTGAACTGCCGTGTCTGAGTCCCAGCGTTGTTACTGGCCACACACTGATACAGGCCTCTATCCCTCGGCCTGACAGACTTGACCCTCAACACCTGCCCCTTCTCCAGAAACTCCACATGAGGGTCTCCATTAGGGGATAAAACTCTGAGAGAGGTTGTGAAGAGCACACATGAGCACAGAAGCTGGATGACAGGAACATGTAACTGTGTGTGTCATTGACTCACTCTCCATCATGACTCCATTCCACTGTAGGCAGTGGGTGGCCACTAACTCTGCACTGCAAGTCCACTTCCTGCCCTGCCATGACGGCCCTTTCCTGCACTCCTGAGGTGCCTGAAATTACTGGTGGAGCTAAACGTACACATCAGGACATGAATAAATGAGAAACTAAAGGGATTTGTATCAAATGTTACAAGATATATACAAAACAAAGCCTAATATTTAGCCTTTGTTCCATACATATCAAGGTAAATTTAAATTACACAGCTTGTCTGTCTATATTTCACCTTGTACTTCAATAATATACTCCCTCCTGGCTTCCCCAGCAGAGTTCTGGGCAGTGCAGGAAAAGTGGCCAGCGTGATCGCGCTGAACACGGTAAATCTTTAAAAGCCTTTTTCCATTCTGCAGATACACCCCTGGAGTCTCCAATACCTAGAAGCACAGAGCGGGTAATTGATTTCCAAGAGCAGCGGCCAAGATTTGAGATTCATTTTATGGCCACTAGGTGGCACTTTGTTACCATTACACTGGAGGAGAGTCAAACAGGTAGTAAAATAAAATAAAATACAATAATTAAACTCTGAAAAATCATTATACATGAGGAAACCTACAGGTCTGTTGTCTTTAGTCCAGGTAATGGTTGGGGGTGGGATACCGAAAGCATCACATCCCAATGTGAGGGGCTGCTTCAGTGTGACTGTAAGATTCAAAGGCTGCCCATCATCTTGGATTTCTGGTGGAACTAGATTTGTGAGATGAAGAAATAATTCAATCCAGTACTAAACCCTGAAAGTAATTTGCTTGTATTTAATTAGACATGTAATCAAGCAATGAAAAGCCTTCAAATAAATCTGCTGTAAGTGCCTACTCTAAAATAATACAAAACTATACTACACTATACAGGATAAATTAAGAGTCACCAATACAAATTTGTAAATCTTGCACACATTAAACACATTGTTTCATAATTTGTCATCCAAAATTCAGTTAAAAATATTATACAATTGTATATGCAAAGACTAAATTAACATGAATTAAAAATGTATCATAAAGCTACTAGCCATGTGGAAATGCCACAAAATTCTCACCATTGACCTTTAGCCTGGTCTTCCTCTCCACTGATCCTGCTTCATTAGTGGCCACACACTTAAAATCTCCACTATGACTGGCCGAAGCTGAGCCAATCACCAGCGAGCCATTCTCAGCCAAAGACACACCGTGCTCCGATCGCTCCATATGGACCTCCAGGCCATTTTTGAACCATCGTACCCAAGGAGCAGGAGACCCTAGTCAGGGGATGACAACAGCAAAATAACAAATGAGATAGAGAAGCAGTATGTGTGAAAGAGAAAACATCGATCAGAGAAGACAGAATCACAATTCCCTCTGCACAATGAACACACGGCTTGCCAGAGCTTAAGAACGAGACCAGTTATCAATCCATCTGACAGCGAGGCAACAAAGAGCAGAAACAAAGAGGATGCCAGTAAATTTCTTTCCTCAGAAGTGGATCAGCCGATGTCCTGTCAAACAGTACTTCAAGGTGAAACGCACCGAGTGAAGATGCCAGACACAGTATATCAGAAGAGAACTGATCAAGCGTAAGAACACCAGATTTATAGCTCAAAGACAAAAGTCAAGAGAATTCAGGACGGCAGTAAGAGTAGTAGTTCAAACACACCAATAAGGTCCTATATCAGCCTCCAAGACCCCTTTAACAGATGTGTGATGAACTTTACTAGGTTAGCTTTAAGTGACGGGGCAGGGGGTAACCTTGTACTTGTTTTACAGTCACCTCTTAAACCTCCTCAAAGGCCATCTAGGCAGGAATGACAGATTATGAGAAGTGTTTATTTGTGTTTGGTTTCACCCAGAGCACTTTAGATGAAACTCTCCCATGACATGTAGAGTCCATATAGTGATGGAAGGAATATACTGTTATATAGATAAAACAACATGCAAAAAGAGGCCCAAAAGAAGTATTAGGACACTTTTGGACATTCAGAACTATTAGGACATCATGTTCTCACTCTTCAAACTTTGGCTAATCTTCAAAACATAGAAGATATTACATTTATTGAAACCTCAGATGTTTCTCTGAGGGTTTCCTCCATTGAAATTTGAAGAATTATTTGAAGAATTTCTCAGTGTTTTTCTATTCTCACAATGAAAGTTCCACTGTTGTTTTGAACCCCAATTTAACCTCAGCCCACTGGAAAGAGTGCTGAAAAGAGTTTTAAAATAGTGTTCAGATTTAATCGAGACAGATGTGAATGTGAATCTAGAAACATTTGATTGTTTGTTGTACATATTGCGTCAGTTTGGAAATGAAACATCCAGTCAGTATCACTAAAAGATTACTGCTCTATCATGTTTGAAATTATTGCACCATCTACCCTAGACCTAACCGATAGTTTTAACAAAACTAATTGTGAGATAAAAACCCATTGGCTGCAGCAACCATGCTAGTTTTGGATCTTAGCAAAAATTTGGGTAAATGCACCTTTTTCCAAGGAGCCTGTACAGACAAAAATCAATTGAAACATTCCTCAAAATATCTTCTTTGATGTTCCACAGAAATAAAGAAGCCACACAGGTCTGAAATGACATGAGGGTGTGACAGAACATATCAAACCAAGTGTCATCTGCATATAAAAGATGCAGGAGCTTTTCTCAGAAGTAAATTTGCCTGCAATTGACTTGTAACCAACTGAGGCCAAATTCACACAGGTGTCCTATTGGTGTAACCACAGGTGTAGTTTGTCACATTAACTATCCACTAATATTTTGACTACAAACTGTATAAATGCTTTTTGTCGTTACTTTCTTACATGCTTTTTAGTGAAGTATTTTATTTCAATGTGTGTTTGTGCTATAATGTCATTTGGTGTAATAATTGATTACGTAATTCAAAGATATTCATACTTTTTAAGTGCATCCTAAGTGTCCAAATACTTTTAGCTGTATACAATAAGTCAGCCACTTTTTTTTAACAACAAGCCAATCAGAAGTGGAGGGAAAGAACTCCCAGAGCAGATGTTTACAGTCATAATGTTTGGATTGGTTGTTTTTGTGACTTAAAGAATGGTGTGCAGCTGGTCCCGTTTACATTACAGGATAACATTAGGAGCAGTTTATTTGTCAGAAATCCCTTGAACAATACTTCATATGATGCACGTTATAAAAATAATCTTGTGTGTGTTCCTTGGGTGGGGTCATGTCTTTCAGTGCAAGACAGATTGAATGGATCAATCTGAAAAGGACAGACTTCCTCAGTCCTACAGGTGTGTTAGATAAAGAAGAAATGCCAAAAGGAGAAGTGAGGAATTATGTTATAAGAAAACAGTGTTTTATTTTAAAACGTTTTATTCATAATAGAATTCTGAGAAAAAATATTCAATATCGATGTATTTCTTCAGCCTTAGTGAACATAAAAGGCTACATAGAAGTAAGTGAAATCATAAAACAGTACATTTAAATCAACTGTAAATGTTGTGTTTGAGTTTGCTCATTTCCTATGAAGTGTGATAATTAGGCACGTCACTTTATTTTACAGACAAGCACTTTCCCTGGAGCCTAATGATTACCGTCATCCGCCACCATTCATGCACGACAGCACAGCCGTTTGCACTTATTTACTGTCATATCTGTATTAAGTACCTCTAATTAAGTGCTACACAGATGTCTGAATTCTCAGTCACCATAACAACATTAGAGATACAACACAAATGCAAGAAAACGAACTTGAACACAATTTCCACTTAATAGTACGGATAACTTGACCATCTTTGCTCTAATTCAAGACAGACTGATAACCGGCTGTAAAAACGACACATCAAACCCTTTCTTCCCCTGTACTCTCGCTCTTAGCCCTCCTCCTCTCTGCCTGCAACACTCCCTAATTAGGATTCCTCTCCCAGTGGGCCATCGCATGCAGGAAAGCAGATGTGGCCCTCAGAGACAGAGGAGAAGAGTACTGTTCCAGCTGCTGCACACACACACACACATCATGTCATATCCGCGACACGCAGGGTTGCCATGGCAGGTTTCCATCAAAACAACACCTATTAGCTTACAGCGTGCGCGATAAAAGAGCTGAGTATGTATTACTATAGACACAGATTCACACTAAACACCTCTCACTTCCACCAAATGTAGGCATTTGACTTCAGTCCAGGTCTGTTTATGTGAAACAAGCTGTTAAACCTGTGCAAAGTGTTACCGAACGAGGATGTTATCAGCAGCCAAAATGAGGCGGCGGTGAGAAAAGAGACCATATGGTGAGAGACAGCGGGAAAAAACTAAACTCCCAAAGACAGCTTTCAGTACAGCTTTTATCACATCAATCTCACATACACATATGCTTGTTTACATATATATGTACGGATGTCTTTATTTTTGTTATTATAGATTTTATATTATATTACAGAGAGAGAGAGAGAGAGAGAGAGAGAGAGAGAGAGAGAGAGAGAGAGAGAGCATACAAATAGCTTGTAATATATTTTGCATCTATTATATGATACATTCCACAGCTCAGCCAATATTAACATAAATGTAATCTGACTTCACATAAATCTATGTTCAATAAATCTGGAAAGGTAGAGAAAAATAACTTGTTTAAATTGTAATTTTGCTAACCATAGATTTCCTGGTTTGGGGCCGGTTTATGTTAGTCTCGCTAATGATTGGGCGAGTCACACTGTTTAAAAGCAACATTTTTTACAAAAAAAGCTAGTCAAGTTGGTTAACATTAACAAAAGATGTTTTGCTTGTTAAACAGGTTTAAACCACCAACACCTTAACATGTTATGTTTAATTTGCAAATGATATTAAACCAAGCATTAAGCCAGGCAAGTAGAGAAGAAAATACACCACAAACACAGACATACTGTATATCCAAAACATATCATGCTAGTGACAAGCTATACTAGTTTACCTACCTCTTGCAGGGCAAGGGATGAGTACTCTGCTGTTAGCCACAGTCTCAATGATGGTCTCTCCATTTGTCTCAAAATAGGGGCCCTCTGTAACCACATAAACTATATACTAAAGTCAAGCCGTTTGAAGAAGAAGTTACATGACACATTACTAACACAACATACAAGGTTAACATTAAAGGCACAAAGCCAAAGGTCAACTCAAGGGTCAGAGTGGAGAGCACAGGAACACCCGGATAAGTGATTTGTGACCATGCTCACTGATTTACACACGCCTTCCTTAAATGTTTTGGTTTCCAAAGAGTCCTTTGCGCGATGATAAATGATAAATGCAACAGTTGAACAATGTAATTCTTGCAGTTTTGATTAACAGACATACCTAATATGTTCAGAACAATCTCAATGGAATCTTCTCCAGCACTATTCCTGGCTACACAACTGTACGTGCCGCTGTCCGAGTGCTGGACCGCCTGGATCTTCAGCATCCTATCACTGCCCACAAGAAGTCTGTTATGAAGCCAGCTGATCTGAGGCCTTGGCTCTCCTTGGACCACACATGGCAACACCACCGTCTGGCCAATCAGAGCCTTAAGAGACGTAGGTGCTGGCTGAATCCTTGGTTTAGCTGTTAGGATAAATCCGGTACAGAAAAGTCTGATTTCTATGTTGTTTGGTAGTTTATTTGTTACAGGAAATTGAATTATAGAATTTTAACAATGTAAATGTATACACATACCACACTATCTTCTGTATACATTACCATTCAAAAGTTTGAGTTCAGCCAGATTTGTTAAGGCTTTTGAAAGATCTCATGTTCACCAAGACTGCATTTACTTGATCCAAATACAGCAAAAACAGTAATATTCTGACATATCAACTGTTTGATAACTGTTTTCAATTTTAAAATGTAATTTATTCTTTGTAATTTATTTCAAATCGGAATTTTCAGCAGCCATTATTGCCTTTTTCAGTGTCACATGATCCTTAAGTAATCATTCTAATATGCTGATTTGCTGCTCAAAAACATTTCTTATCATAATCAATGATGTAAACAGTTGTGTGGCTTAATATTTTCTGATAAGTTCTTAGTTTTTGCTAAGTTTTGATAGGTTATTTGATAAATAGACAGTTAAAAATCATTTATTTAAAATACAAATTGTAAGTGTTTTCACTCTCAATTTTGATCAATTTAATTAATTGTCATTTAACAGAGGTATTCATTTCTTAAAAAAAAAAAAAGAACACATACTGACCCCAAACTTCATGGCCCCGTTTACACTAGTGCGTTTTCTTTTTAAAATGGCATTTTAGAACGAAAACGATCCTCGTCCACACTGCCGTTTCTGCTGCATTTCAGAAACAATCTCCGTTTACACTACACAACCGAAAACACGTGTCACATGACTATTTATGCAGGTACAAACATAGATATGCATAGGTAGATACACTATTATTTAGATGGCGGGCACATCTGCGTGTTTGGAGCAGTCAAATGGGGAATCTACCCATACACATCTATGGGTACAATAACGAGCATGACGTTATTGTTTACACGGTCGTCAAGGATTACGCAGAGAGAATGTGGGCAGCCACGGATTGTTTTCAAAAGTCTCAGTTTTGGTCCGTTTAAACTGAAACGCAACCCCGGAGTTTTCAAACTAAAACGGGGTCTGCAGCATTTTCAAAAGTATCCGTTTTCAACCTCGAACACGCTGGAGTAGTGTAAACGAAAGGTGTAAGGTAGCAAAAGTTATGCGTTTTAAAACAAAAACTCACTTGTGAAAACGTGGCCTTAAATGACATTGCATGCATTCTTTAAAATATGAGGAAAACAGCATGGTATATAATTATGCTAATCATCAGTACATATGAAAATATGATGGCAATACTATCTGATACTATCACAATATCATAGTTCATATTACCCACAACAAGTACCACAACACTTTTTGTTACAAAATCAAATGTCATTGTTAAACCTTAAAATAACTGTTGTCATTGAAAGCATGAACTATGAACACTCCCAAAATTTGCATTCTATTTCATGTATTTTAAGAGTTTTTCCAAAGATAAATCCTGAAATTGTTGGATTGTACCTTGTACTTGCAAATTGTAGGTGAGTGAGACATTGCCAGCTGGGTTAGCAGCAGAACAGGTGTAGAATTTACTGTCTATCAGCCTGACATCACTAATCTTCAGAGAACCAGACTGCAGAACAGTGAACCTGCGTAAGAAGAGGTCAAAGGTTAGGTGTCGAGGTCAAAAGAGGCATGTTTTAGAGTAAATGTGTCTGTCAAAGAGTACATGTGGTGTATATGAATGTGTGGTCTTGTGTATATGCATACAAGCTGGTTTCTAACTTGCGCAATTGAGAAAATCTGTTTGGTTTCATTTGGATCGTAATCTTTTGAATATTTGCTTAGCAACTTTATTATGGCAACCTAAATACAAATACAACTAATAAATCTGAAAGTAAGCTACAAGCTACTATATTCATCAAACCCCCTTTGGGACAAAGTACTCCGCCTCCCACTTTTTTCTCACAAATATTGCACATGTGGACTAACGCTGAGATCACTAAACAGTGGGTCATGGCCTAGATTTGTACCTAAGATTGACTTCACACAGATTACACAGAATTTCTAATGAATTAACAGAATTCTAAAAGTTTTGTTTTATAAGACATATCGAAACTAAAAATAATCTGAGCAGAAACACTTTGAAGCATTTGATTTATAATAAAAATATTTAGATTTTTGTTTATAATTTCTGATTATATGCTAGACTAAGCAGCAGTCTTCAAAGAGACTATTTTGACTTCTTTACCTTTTTTCAAGGCATTATGGCTGTAAATGGCTGCTAACTTGAAAATGTACATTGTATATTTCTGAAAGAGCATCAGTTTCAGATTGAGTGTTTTGTTCTTCCTTTCTTTTTTAAACTAAGTATTCTACCAACTTCAAAATACAATGAATGTTCCTGAAATGACATCATTTTGGAGTGACTCTTTCTTTTGTATTTTTTTCTTTGTTGCAAAGCATTATTGTTGCCAACTTGAAGATTTACAATGAATATTTCTGAAATAACACATAGTGAAAAATAAATATACTTAAATGTATTTTAAATATAGGTGGATGCTGCACACTGGTGGTGGTTGAGGAGATTCCTCTTTCTATGTAAAGCACTTTGAGTACACAAAAAAGCGCTATATAAATGTAACAAATTATTATTTCATGCCAAGTATACTACAAATGCACTTTTATATTTATGTACTTAATAAAATGTCCTGAAATTGTACTTTTAGCATACTAAACAGGTATACTTAAAGTCTACTAAATTGGAATAACTAATACTTAATTGTTATCAGACTTTGTTTCTCTGTGTCTTGTATCGCCCTTCCTCTTGTGCCCAAATATGGTCCTTCCTGTTTCCTGTTCGTTATGAGTTCAGTTAGTCCCAGCCTTGTGTCCTGATTATGTTCCAGGTGTGTCGAGTTAGCTCTGTCTATTTATAGTCTGTTCTGCCTCATGTTTCCTGTCAGTTGTTAAACGTCATTTGTGTGCGTCAGATCATTAAGTTCCATGATCATGTGCGCTTTGCTTTCTGTCATTAAAGACATTATAAAGTGTCTCCTCGTTCCATATCCATGACGGAATGTGACAATTGTACGGGAGTAGTGCTGAAGTACAACTAAAGATACTTAGTATATTTGATTGTGCTAATGTGAAAGTATTGTAAGTATACTTCAGGTACACTTTAAATATTATGCATTTAAAGTCTAAGATCATACAATCCTCATCAATTTACATTAAAACTAGTTTAGTCTTAATATACGTAAGTAATATGCCAAGTAAAGTTTCATTATTATTTGTTATATCAGTAAGTCTGGAGTTATCAGTCAGTAAATGTTACTAGATTTGAACTATACTTAAAAAGGCATTTTAAACATTCATTTTTACTAGGGGCATCACTGTTGAACTGACTGTTTCTTAGTATTTTATAGTAAACATTCATGAAATGCACATACTGGCACCTAAAACATGCATGTACATTTAGAGATTGGATCTGTTGGAATACCTGTGGTTTGATATTCATTAATTATAAATTTTAGGTTTAGGTTCAATATCACCAAACAAATTCCAACAAATTCTAGTTGGATCAGTGTGTTAACCCTATAGGGGCAGTTTGAACCAGCCTGTAGAAACACATGTGCATGCTGGAAATATTGGACTGGGTGCAATTAGGGTAATAAAGAATGCTGGAATGGGACAAAAAGAGAGAAAGAGAAATAGGAGAAAGAGGCTAAAAAAATGAAAAAGCAGCTCACAGTCAAATAAAAGTTCCAAACTCACAAAGGTTAAAGCAAGCACTGGTGAACCCCTAACATCCATATAGCCACCTGATTCTAGATTAAACACACTTTCCACACACAATCTTCTTTCCTGTGTGGCAGATGTCTCTGGAGTGGCGTGTTATTCTCATCCGGCAGACTGAGACATCGACATGCTGTTTTATGAGACAGGAAGCTCCTGGAGACTCGAACATTATGCAGGCTACACTTCCTTTGTAACTATCACTCAAAACACACACACACACTCACAGGTTTCATTCCTTACTTTACCAGGAATACAGTGTCTCAACGTTCTCAACGTTCCAGTAATTCCCTGCTTTCAAAGACAGACCGCATTACCTAATCCTACAGCTGTCATCCATACATCCTTGCAATACCTATATCTGCTGCATCCCTCTGACTAATGCCATCAACATGCTCCAGCACCTACAAAAAAAATCCCAGCACGCTTCCCTTTCTGATCCTTACAGCTCCAGCCGCACTGCCAGCATCCGTTTACTGAGCAAATACATCAACCTCGATGTAATGAACTTCACATCTGTTTTCCATTGAATCTCATGTGATTTTACACCTTGCATTTCTAGTAGGTCCACAGAACCTTCATAATGACTGGGAATAAAACATATATATAAACTTTTCTGCAACATGGATCTACAGGTTTAACATTTGTGGCATTATTTTGATTATCACTTAAAATAAATGGGATTCTTCGTTTTCTTTTAAAAAGACGCCAAAATGGGAGTTACTGTGAAGAGAATGAGACCAATTTTAGAGGATTTAAAAGCAGAAACTTGAAACTTATAATTGTATAAAAGCATCTACTGAACATTTATTCTTCTATTAAAACTTGTGTATTATTTGAGCTTTAAAGCTGTTTAAAATCATAATTTTTAACAGTCGTGTTAGGGTTTACATTATGTAGTCATGGTAACAAAGTTGTAAAATTGGATATAGCTTCACTTAGTGTTTTTTCTCACTAAAATAATGTTAACATGAATATTGTTTATGTCTTGTGGCTGTACTTTTGAAACACTGAGTATTGCACTGAGTAATGTTTACAGACTGGCGTCATTCACTTCCATTGCGAGTGACTCATGTAACCCAGATTTTTGTAACCCAAATGATATCGATTGAGCTAAACGGGTATTAAACCTAGAATATTTCTTTAAAAGAAGGAAAAAATGTCAACTTTAGCCAGTATAAGAGAGTCTTATCTCCAGTTACTTTTACTATGTGACATCATTGTACTCCTGGGTTTACGATCTGCCCTATGATAGATCACTACAATTAAAAACACACAGCTATAGCCAACACTCTCAAAACATTAAATTAGTGAGAGAAAAAAGATGCCTGCAGATGATGCTTTCACTTAAGCCAAATAAATGCAAAGCATCAGTCCATCAGGATAAAATCTAATGTGTCTCCTTCATAACAGAGCACCGGTGGCTCTTGCTGAAACCGAGCTGGCTCTAGTTCTTGTCCAGGAGAGTTAGAATGAGGTAAGAGAAGTCAGCTGGGGTGAATTTGACACAGCTGAAGCCTTTTATAGATGGCTACATCACCTCACCAGGGCCCGTTCCTTCACAGCAAGAAAACTTCATCACTCATCAGGACATATTTTTGCCATTTAATATGTACTATAACAACACTGTTCTAAAAGCTAAAACTTCGGTTAGAAATAAATACCTCATCATTTCCAGCTTCACGAAACCGGTTTTGTGACACGATCTAATGAGCACATTTGGTCTGTGACCTTAGGCTTTTTGGCAAGTTATGCTTTTTTTCTCCTTTTTTTTGTAAATCTGTAAATAAAATATCAAAATAAACAGAAAACTGGGCACCTATTACCAAAAAGTATCTGCCAGAATTGTTTAACAATTTCACACAAATTATGTACCTCAAGATTTTTTTTCATTATACACTTTGGGACCATGACAATTTCTGTCACATTCTGTCATATGCACCCTCATGTCCTTCCAAACCTGTATAATTTTTTTTTGTATACAGAATTTTTTTACAGTCCTTAACATGGTCCAAATTTGACAGTTGAGTATAGTTTCTTAGGACAATAGATGGGTTAAATGACAAAATGTACTAAAAATACACTACTGTTTAAAAGTCAGTAATATTGTGAAATATTACACATTAAATAACTCTTTTCTATGTAAATATATTTTAAAATGTAATTTATTTCTGTGGTGGCAAATAAAAGTGTCACGTGATCCTTAAGAAATCATTCTAATATGCTGATTTGTAGCTTAAGAAACATTGTTATATTAGTGTATGAACGATAGTGTGTTAGGTGTCTTAGTGAATATATATATAGTGTATGACAGGTACAAAAGGAATGATTATTATTTTCCTACCAGGCTGTGACAGGAGGTATCGGTTGCCCATTTCTGCTCCAAGTCACCAGAGGTGTAGGACTTCCATGAACTTCACATGGAAGGATAACCTCTGATCCAACCTCAGCTGCCATTTTAACCGTTGCTTGTGACCCATCAGCACCAACAATTCTTGGTTTGCCTATTGAAATGAGAGACTCAGAAAATACTTCTACACTATTTTTTTTTTGTAAATCATCCATATATTCCTCACTGTTAACACTCAGATGCATCTCTCTGCTGGTGTAGCCCACAGAACTGGTGGCGGTGCACACATAAACCCCTGCATCCTCCGCAGTGGGACTGGGGATGTACAGACTTCTATCAGCTGCCTCAAAAGATGCGGACACAGGCCTGTTTAATGGATCTCGACCCTGGGGAGAGAAGAAGAAGGCAGACAACCTGAATACCCTGAAACAAGCATGTTGGGCTAGAAGGATTATTATAGTGCTTTAAAGTCTTCCTGGGACATTTTGAGCTGGGAAGTCATAATTACGACTCCAGGTCCGTTCAAATCACTTCGGTTGGAACAGGATGGCAATACACATTTTCTATATAAGATCAAGAACATTTTTAACTCTACATCTACAAAATAATTAATAAAGAATGTGCATTGTTTTTTGTTGCTTAGGATAGGACAATATATAAGGGAAGTGGGAGGAGGTAGCAGAAAAGAAAAGGCCCGTGAGCCGGAACTTAAACTTGAGACGCCCGAAGTGCTGCATGCAAGGCTACTGGCACAGACTGCGTTTTATGTTTTTATTCAATTTATGAGAGTGTTGTAAATTGAATCATTAAATCCATCTCATTTTTTAACATAGAAGTAAGCTACTGTCTTTGAATGTGCGAGACTTGCAATTCATAAGCCGCTATAGGTAAAACCATTTTGCTCTTCAAACAAGTGCATCAATGATTATGATAAAAATATATAAATACCAGTTTGCAATATAAAGTAGCATAATAGACTGTTTTTTATACAGCTAAAATAACTGGAAGCAGTGGAATCAAGATTCCACCAAAGAATACAAATAAAAAGGCTTTTTCTCACAAGTCTGAATTTGCAGGATTTTTAAAATATTTTTTACATAGTCAGAAGATTTGATAGATTGCACCACAGAATAAAAAATGGTAATTGCTAAATTTTAGCTCACAATTAAAAAAATTTGCAATTGCAAACACATCTCACTTTTCTGACTTTCTTCTCAGAATTGCCAGCCATAAACTTGCAATTGCGAGTTAACATCTCACAATTCTCAAGACATTTTTTTTCTCAAAATTGCTAATTTATATTGCAAAAACGAAGAAGAATTTTAAGATAAAAAGTCACAATTACCTATTTTTTTTATCACGTGGATGCTAAAACTGCTAGCTTTGCACATTAAAGATACAAATGGCTACACCTGCTCTTTCATTAAAAAAAACTGTAATTGTAGAATACTACGGGATTTTGTACACCCACCTTAGTTTTACTCGAACTAAAAAATAATTAATTTGAACAAATGTACTTTTAAAGCAGACACTGCATCCATTGTATGTCACTGAAATGCCCCCAACTTGGAAACTCAGGGCTAAAAGAAAATCCAGAGTTTCCCAATCGCAATTAGGGAATTGTGGTGACGTTCATGTGCATTCAACTTGTAAATACAATCTTTCCGACATGACTTGAATGCATCATTGGAATGCACATCCTGTCAGAAACCTCTGAAGCGGCTTCTCAGGTTACTAGGAATCAGGCATTACTCCTGCATATCCCCAGCCCCGTTTTACTCTGAAGCAAGATGAATTTTGCAGACCTTCTTTCATGTGACCAAAATAGCAATTTACATGCCTCGAGTGGATACTGCGGACAATACACCCCCAATCTATCGTTTTGTGAAACCGCGGAGGAAACTTAACCTCCCATGACAGGGGCAGGCGGACGTGAGCATACATTCATTTAAAAGTCGATTGGGAAAGCCATGCATCAAAGATGAATGGGCTGCATCAGCACTTCTCCAGCCTTCATTATGCTAAATTATTCCAGCTAACTTTTAAGCAAGGTGCGATCTGTCACTATCTGTCACTGCTGGTGACACAGCCAGAAGCACCATTACTGAAAAAAGAGCACAGTAAGAGTGATGTACCTTGGACCAGACGATGGTGGGTTTGGGAACCCCACTTGCTTCACAGGACAGGGAGATGGGTGTGCCCTCGTTGGCTCTGTAGTGCAGAGGACCAGCCTTGATATCAGGAGGGGCTGCAAAAGTAGGTCAGAATAGCAGCTGTTCACTAGGCCTTAACAACCAGCGGTTCACAATTAGAACTTCACGCCAAAGATTCTTCACAAGGAATCCAGCTTATCGCTTCTAAATATGAAACTCTAATATTAGCATCTATTTTAGCTTCATTAAGGACCAGATGGATTACTGTAATGCTGAATGTACTGCAGAATAACTTTCTTTATACACATGTTTTGTTTTGTTTCCACTAATAATAAAAACAATCTTAAGATGAGATATGGGTTACTTGAGAGGGGACAAATCTTTAATTAATCAGTTTTTTAGATATAACAAATCAGATGTTTTCAGAGAATACAGAAAATAAATTACAAGCATAAACCTCAATAATGTTCTTTTTTCATTTTATATACAGTATATAAATACATTTTTTTCAAAAAAAATATCTGAAAACAAGTTTATTAAGTTATATTTATTTTTCAAGTAAATTTATAATGACATGTAAATTGATTTTAGATGTTTGTTCATTGGAAAACTAACCAAAATGTTAATAAAACTTGTTGATTTTACTGATCATAAGTTGAATAAGCCATCATTTGTATTCTTATTAATTGATTATTTTTTATTTCAATGTCTGTCTGATTAACATCTTTATTTTAATTTTAATATGATTAATTATTAACTATATTTTAATTATGTTTTTTTCATGTAGGACTTCTGTAGCTTTGTAGATGGAGACTCTTGTCTGACACATGTAATAAGAGAACCATTTTACCCGTTGTCATTAATGGTTCCCTTTTATCAAATGTAAAATAAAGATTTAAAAAAAATCGTACTATTCATTTAAGTTTCTAACTGTTTGATAGTTAAACCATAAATTATGAGGGATTGTTTGAACCAGTGTACTTGTATTTTTAATTTGGTTGTCTGAAAAACAAATGCATATTGCTGCATAAAGCTATCCATCTTTCTTCTTCCATTATCTCCTCATTACACTCTTGCTCTCATCACGCTGATAAATCTAGATGGTGAAAAATATATAAATCAATTAGGCCACGTACACACTGCAGCTAAATTCGGTTGTCAGTTCACTTTTTTATTCCTTAATCGCGTTCTGTACACACATAATTCACTAAAATACTGGAGTGACAACCGCATTCGACAACCGCATTAACTCCCGAAAAATACAGGTAGTGACAACCGCATTTACAGAAATTACAGAAACGTATTTAAATGTGCATCAGAAATGTGTCTTTGTCTGTATGTGAGATGCAAGAAAATAACAGTGAAAGAAGTCTTAACCTTCTAGTTAGTCACGGAACTATTTGTGCGTATGAGCCCTGCGGTAGTGTCAGTGTTGCCAGATCCTCATAGAAGAAAAAAAAACAAGGAAAAGCACAAAAAACACCCAAATGCTTTATGTTTTATGAGCTTTTTAGGAGCTAAGACCAAACAACATGCCTAAAAGCGCTTGTAAATATGAGGACATGGCAACAATGCAAGACAGCGCTTTCTAAAGCAGCCTCCTGAGCATAACCAAAGCGCAGCATGTCTATCAGTGGTAGTTAGTTAAAATCGATGGACAAAAGAGTCTTTAGCAAAAAATGGCAGATACCAAATGGCCAAATTCTTCTTCACTCCCCCGACTGCTGTTCCATACACACATGGAATGATAATTTCCATGCATTTAAATGCGGTTGTCACTCCTGAAACTTACAGTGTGTACGTGGCCTTATACTCAATGATAGCAGGCCCTGCCTACTAACCATGAACTTCCACTGTGACGGTAATATTGGCTGATCCTGCTACATTGATGGCAGTGCACACATATGTCCCAGCATCACCTGCTCCAGCTCTATCTACATGCAGACTGCCGTCACTCCTAAGAAAGACTCTTCCACCAACACGCACCTAGACACAGAGTGATCATACACAATAATAGAATAAGTGTAAACAAAAGATGTCCATCATCCCTGAATTTCAATTTCACACCTAGTAAGCATCTCTCTCGTCACTCACTTGTTTTCCATTGTGCGTCCAGACCCTCTCAGGAAGAGGAATGCCATCTAATAACATACAGGGAAGGTTCAAAGGCTGACCGATCATCACTGTGACAGCTGGTGCACCTTGAACTAATAATGGGGGCTCTGCAAACAGATCATATAATTACTATCACAGTTTATTGTGAAAATATTTGTACAATTTGTTAAGGAGAACAATATATTTTCATACCTAAACCAGTAACAGTGACTCTGGCTAGAGCCTTAATGGATCCAAACTGGTTTTTGGCCTCACAAACATAAACACCTTCATCATCAACCCAAACACCTGGAGGGAATAGAAGAACGCTGATTAGACTCTTCTGTAATTCATCTTAAAAACATGTCATTTCATACGTTAGTCATTAACAAACCATTAAGCTTAATTCAAGTTTGATGTTAATAATGTGAAATGGATGTGTGGCCGCTGATTATCTCACATATGGATGTGTTTGTGTGTTTTTTGGAACGACTTTACTTCATTAATAAAGTGTCATCTTGACCTTTGTATCAAAGTCAGGATGAAAACAACATACAGAACATTCAATCAGGAATGTGACTAGTTTAGCGATACACACAAATAATTACCAACAATATTTTTCTAATGTCTGTTTTTTTAGATGTCATATAGTAATATAGATAAAGTTGCTAATTTATAGCAGATATGCACAATATATAAGTATTATATCAGTTATAATCAGATATTAGATATATTGGACATATCAATGTATATACAGTATAGCAGCCAATATTGGATATTTAATTATGCATGCTCATTTCCAAATAATTGCTGTACTAATAATACATTAAAAGTTATTAACAATAATACATTAATAAAAAACAATAAATTCAATCATAAATTGTACATAGTTTTATTATCCATAATATTTATTGATATTCTCTCTATATATATATATATAGATTAATCTATATTAATAGATTATACATTTACATGTTAACATTTCTGAAAATGTTAATTATTGTATTTATCCTATGTTTACATTTACATTACCTTTGTCATCATCTAACACTCACTTAAATGTAATTAACCAATTAACATTGCAAACAATAAACAATAACAATAAAACATATTATACAATTTATTTTATTTAAAAGAAAACTAAAATCATTAACTAAGCTGAATCTGAGACATTCTGAAGATTACATGCAACGTTGTTATTAAATTATTATTACATTTAACAGCTCAATAACACTAACACTAAACTGTAATCTTTAGCATATAACCTGAAAATAATATGACCTTATAGTTTCAGACAGAATTGTAATATCTATGCATTCCCAAGTTATGAGCCTGTTTCTCCACAGTTTTCTACCTCATGCTTTGATGATAAAAAAAATGCTACAGATGATCTCTTGGATCTAAAGCCATCTTTTATGATGAATGTTTTTTAATGACACACATCTGCACGTTTGTTACAGATCTAAATAATTAACCATTAAAGTTTTACATAGTTGAAAACGCATTCGATTCTTGGCGTGTTGGTGCTTTTGGAAGAGAAAGAGAATTTATAGCAATGCTGTTTTCTTGTATTTACAGCCCAGCTATTAATTCCATTGTGATGACAGTTCGGATTTCATTAGCAGTTCTTCATTCTTGCTTGAGAACATTATGCACTCACTACTTTATATGCAACTGTTCATCTGATTTAAAACAATGAAGCTGTTGTTATGACTGTTGTGCAACAGTCTGCATGTGTGAAATTCATACAATAGTCATTTGCAATCACATTAGTAGCTGTTGAAATACATTTAAATAGTATAAATCAGTGTCATATGTGTGCAATTGTGCAAGTATGGAGTGTTATATGAGTAGGAATGATCTCACATTTTCACACATACACTGCCGGCCCAAAGTCTGGAATAATTAAGACTTTTTGCTGTTTTTGAAAGTCTCACCAATGCTTCATTTATTTGATCAAAAATACAATAGCAATGGTAACATTGTAAAAATGTATTACAATTTTAAACTGTTTTCTACTTTAATTTATTTTAAAATGTTAATTATTTCTGTGATGACACAGCTGAATTTTCAGCATCATTACAATTTTTTTACAATTATTAAGCAGCAAAAACAAAGTTGATAATAAGAATTGTTAAAAACTGAGCACAGATAATAATTCAGCAGCAAATCACATAGTAGAAGAATGCTTTCTGAAGGATAATGTGACACTGAAAATTCTTGATTGAAGGTCCTCATTGGAACAATAAAAAAAATAGAAAACAGTTATTTTGAATTGTAAGAATATCCCACAATATTACTGTTTTTACTGTGTTTTCGATCAAATAAATGCAGCCTTGATGAGCAAGAGACTTCTTTCAAAAAAAATCATCATCATTATTCCAAACTTTTTGGCAGTGTAGGCCTATACAAACAAAACACATCAACTCTCAAGGGAAGGTAGGAACAAACCATTTGCTCAAAATGCTTTTAGTAACCAGGTTATCCAACACAAGATTAGTTGTTCAATGCTAATTCTATAGAGGCTGTCCAATAAAAACTTTATAACCTATAAACATTTAGAGCTCTGCTTTGTCCATATGTAGCTCCCTGTCCTGCCAGAAGCTCCAGTGTTGGCTCTAGAGATCTGCGGTTTGACTTTTTACCCCACCCAACCCCTGAGTGGGCCTGGGGTGAGGAGACCTCCTTTCAGCCCACTCTCTGAGAAAGTAAGCTTTCAGCTGTACTGCTTCTATTTCCTCTATCGCAACAGTTGGTTTCAGACCTTCCCCTGCATGTCAACACCTAAAATAACACCTTCACTATCCTCCTGTGGTTGAACCTTGTCCGTTAGATCCTCGTGTTTATTATCTGGGAGGGATTGTGCTAGCAGACAACCATCCCTAAACTATTCAAAGATAGATATAGAAACTCACTCTGTATCTGAAGGACACCGGAAGGCAGTTGAGAGGTGCCGACATGGCCAGATGACTTGCCAAAAATGGGACGTCCGTCCTGGTCGTCTCCATGTCAGAGAAGGTGTGGGGAAACCGCGGGCGATGCATGGTAAAGTAATGTTATCACCCACACTGGCTGTTATGTCCACGGGAGACTCGGAGAACGTCGGAGCAGCTGCAAAAAACAAAACAAACAAAACACAATTTGTTTGCAAAAAGTGAACAAAATGTATTGTAACATATGCAAATAAATAAATAGATAACAAATAATAAAAAAGAAAAATAAGTAATCAATCTTCACCTCTCCTTCTTTACAATTTAAATATTTGTATTATTTGCTTTTATTAGTATTATTATTGTTGTTATTGGATTTTTTTTATTTTATAATCAGTATTATTATATTACTGTTGTAACGTATATCGGCAGGAATTCAACTGTCTCTACACGTCACCGAAAGAATCAGCGTCTCGCTAAAACCCCTCCCCCTTCGCATCAGCGCAAAAGCGCGCGATTTCGTTCGGTCACAGAACAAAGAGAAGTGGCCACAAGAAAATATCCAAGAGACACGTTCATTTCATGACTTTCAAAACATCTACACAAAGAAATATATGGATATTAATGTGTACTCTTTCCCTCATAGGCTTGATGTGATGATTTCGAATGTGAATTATTTAGGACAATGTGGATGATGATTTTTAATCATGCTTTAAACGGCATAAACTGTAATGTGTGTGTTAAAATGCGGTGTTTGATCTCTAAAGAAAGCTGGCATCGTATGTGACAAACTGTGTTGATGACCGTTAAATTTGAGCACCCTGCATAATTATACATGTATAAAGATCGGTAAGTTTATCGATCCCAAAAGTGGATGAGATATCACAGAACTTAAATTCCACCCCAGCAAGCCTGAGCTCTGCCCCATACGGACAATCGGATTCGACAAGCCGCCCGCGGGCAGGGCCAAGTTGGACTGTTTAAAACAACGCGCCAGTCGCAAAACGCTCTCTCTTGACCTCTTGACTCTCTTGAACATGGCTTGAACATCTCTGAACTCTCTGGAAGCTCCTCGAAGCTGCGCCCAACGCCGGTCCGCTCACCTCGGAGCCAACCATCGGAAGAAGTCTAAGACCGTGCCAAAGCCGTAACATCAAGGAGCAACGAATTCAACGACTGCAGAGCAGAGAGCTTTCCCGGTGACGTCACGCAGCAGAGGTTCCCCGAAGGAGCACGAACCGACCACGTGACACCCGAAACAAAGAACTGAACTCACGCGGGAAGAGAAACCAAAAAAGCAACAGCCTGCCTAAAACAACAGAAAGCAAGTATACCAAACAAAGCGTTTTTATCCTGACTAAACTGGTAAATTCGATCTGAATGCAGTAACAAAGCATACGTATTTGTTTGTGATCTTTTTCTGGTTGGTTAAGTTATGAAATAGAAAGAATGGTATTCTTTCAACAGTTAACCTCAAAACTCTCGTATGTGTGTGTATGTTTGTGCTTTTATTAGGTAATCCATTTATGTTAGAATAGCAATATCACGAATAAATCTTGTTCCATTTTTATAAAGAATTGTCTCTGGAATGTGATTAAGTATTTTCGTCCTTATTTGCCAAAGATAACGTTACCTAGCTAATAACTTGATTAATTATTAATCTCGTCTTATTGTTACCGGGGCCACGGGGCAATAAAAGCGAGATTTAATAGATATACTGATGTAGTAATCGCTGGCCGAGTACTCAAAGTATAAATCGTAAGTTAAATATTAATATTATGTTGATCAAGCAACATTGAATATTTAATAACTAATTCCCGGAGCTGAAACAAGAGCTCTATATTAAACTGGTTTTTACACTGTGTTCTTGTCTGT
This sequence comes from Gymnocypris eckloni scoliostomus, assembly GCA_027564155.1. Taxonomy (NCBI): domain Eukaryota; kingdom Metazoa; phylum Chordata; class Actinopteri; order Cypriniformes; family Cyprinidae; genus Gymnocypris; species Gymnocypris eckloni. The sequence continues at coordinate 12,985,045 of CM050420.1, forward strand.
TAATAAGTAAAAATGCAATGTAAAAAAATAACAAAAGTAAACAAACAAACAAAACATTAATTTATATTAAAATAATATTTAAATAATTTGATTTGGCTTTGGAAAAAATACATATTTTGCAGAAGCCAACAAAGCCAAAGTTAATAACATCATGCTTAGTGTGTTTTTTTACACACATTATAAATTGTCTTTATGTACGGTTGTCTGTATTTTTTTTAAAAGGTGGGCCCTCACAAAGGTATCATAGTATTTATGGGTCCTTGGCATTAAAAAAAGTGTGAAAACTCCTGAATTACCTGTTTGATTGACCAATGGCAGAAAGGAACTAGAACATTAATCAGTCGTAATATATAACAATCATTATTTCTGCAATTACGCTTAGTGATGCTAGTGGCACATATCACTTTAACTGCAAGTTCTATATAATGTTATGATCCAGTTCTGAATAATTAAATCATGCTCGTAAACTGGCCATGAGCTACTGGGAGTCTGAGAATCCTGTCAGGAGCTGTTAATAATCCCGTTAAAGACACATTACCAAAAAAAACTAATTTTGCTCTCCATATTTCACACTCTGCAACAAAGCGGGGAGAGCATTTCCACTTGCGTTTGGAAGCTCATGGGCTTATGGGTGTGATCTGCTTAAAATCAGATAGTTCTGTCCAAAGTTTTAGATTCACGCTATGAACTACATATTCTTCAAAGTTTTGGAAAAGCAATAGAAATAATGCGACAGTGAGCTCAATAAATAATAGCCCACATAAAATGAAACTGCTCCGTATAAAATGCACAGTAATATTTATATTGTGTCAGCTTGTAATGCAGCTGAGGTCTTGTTCTCACCTCCCACCTGTAGTATGACCACAGCAGAGGCAGACCCAGCAATGTTTGAGGCCACACAGGTATAGTCTCCAGAATCCAGTTCCTGAACCCCACGGATCCGCAGCGATCCACGATGGACATTCTGCTCCGCAAATGGAACTGTTCCCAGATCCAGATCCCCTGAAGACGGATTGTGCAATAATCAAAGAAAACATACAACATTGCAGTTACAACCCACTACAAGTAATGCAATATCATAAAACGTTTCTAAAACCCAGAAAATGTATAACAGTCTCGAAAGCATGAAGAAATATTATGATATGTTGTATGTTGATAATTTTGTATACATTTGATTTGGTTGAAGTTTGGTCTGTGTGACACATTTTTGTCATTTTGCACATTATTGTTATTTTCATCAGCTAAAATTATACATTGCTTTCAGAAAGTATTCAGACCCCCTTCACTTTTTTCAATTTTATTTTATTGCAGGCTGAAAGGACAATTGTTTAAATTCAATATACTATTGAAAGCAACTGGGCTACTCTAGAACATTCACAGAGTTGTCCCTAAGGCAAATGTGTGTCTGGTGTTGCCTTGGCTGTGTGCTTAGGGTCACTGTCATGTTGGAAGGTGAACCTTCTGCCCAGTCTGAGGTCCTGAGCGCTGTGGAACAGGTTTTCATTGATATCTTTGTGCTTTGCTCCATTTGACTTTTCCTGCAACCTTGACCAGTCTCCCAGTCCCTGCCTCTGAAAAACACCCCCACAGTATGAGGTTGCTACCAGCACACTTTACTTTTGGGATGGTACTCTGCAGGTGATGAGCAGAGCTGGTTTCCTTCAAGGTTCAAGGTCCAAGGTTATTTTATTCGTCACATACTCAATTATACAGGATATAATCAGTAGTGAAATGCATATCAGGACAGGTCTGCTCAATGGAAAGTGCAAAAAAAATAAAAATAAAAATGAAACATAACACAAGAGAATATATATAAATATAGGTAAGAATAAAATAAAAATAAGAAAAAAAAATAAGGGGTTAAATGTGCAATGAAATAAAATGTGCAATACAGTATACCGTGGACTTAATAAATAATACGATAAACAGGGATGTGCAGAGGAATGTGCAAACAGCAAGAAGAATGTGCAAACATGGTTGTACCGGGTATGTACACATTAAACGGAGTCATGTAAATGTAAATGTTATGAGACCGAGTTTGAGTTTAGGAGCCTGATGGCCTGAGGGAAGAAGCTCCTCCTAAGTCTCTCAGTTTTTGCCATCATGCTCCTGAAGCGCTTGCCAGATGGCAGTAAAATGAAAAAATGGTTACCGGGATGATTTGAGTCCTTGATGATTTTAGCAGCTCTGCTTTTGCAGCGTTTGAGGTAGATGTCCTGCAGAGAGGGAAGAGCAGACCTTGAGATGTGCTCAGCTAAGCGCACGACTCTCTGCAGTGCTTTGCAGTCCTGATTTGAGGCATTACCACACTGAGATGCACTGAGTCAGTACACTTTCTATGGCCCCTGAATAGAAAGTTTTCAGGATTGCTGGTGAGACCCTGAATTTCCTCAGCTGTCGCAGATGGTACAGTCTTTGCCTGGCTTTCTTAACCTGTGTTTGAATATGTGTAGTCCATGTCAGGTCCTCGGAGATGTTTACACCGAGGTACTTGAAGCTGCTCACCCTCTCCACAGGGGTCCCACTGATCATAAGAGGGGTGTAGGGCCGCTGCTGTCTCTTCCTGAAGTCCACGATCAGCTCTTTAGTTTTGCTCACATTCAGAGAGAGACAGTTGTCCTGGCACCATGATGTAAGTCTCTCTACCTCATCCAAGTATGTGGTCTCATCATTTCTGGAAATGAGGCCCAGAACCACAGTATCATCAGCAAATTTAACAATAGAAGAGGAGCTGTGAGAGGACACAAAGTCGTGTGTGTAGAGAGAGTAGAGCAGGGGACTCAGGACACAGCCCTGTGGGGTCCCTACGTTCAGGGTGATGGAGTTGGAGGTGAACTGGCCCATTTTCACCACTTGTGGTCTGCCGGTGAGGAAGTCTTGAATCAAGTGTTTAGGCCGAGGTCTGAGAGTTTGACAGCTAGGTTGGTGGGGACTATAGTATTGAAAGCTGAGCTATAGTCAATGAATAGCAGCCTGACATAGTTGCCATTTTTGCTGTCAATGTGTGTGAGGGAAGAGTGCAGGACCTGAGAGATGGTATCATCAGTAGACCTATTTGGGCGGTAGGCAAACTGAAGAGGGTCCAAAGTAGCAGGGATGGAGAAGCAAATGTGTTTCTTTAAAAGTCTCTCAAAAACCTTCATGACTGTTGATGTGAGGGCAACTGGGCGATAGTCATTCAGGCAAGAGGGTTTACTGTTCTTAGGCACAGGGATGATGACAGATTTTTTAAAGGGGGTGGGAGTCACAGAGGTAGCAAGGGACTCATTAAAGATGGAAGTAAACAAACCAGCAAGCTGATCAGCGCAGGACCTCAGAACATGACCAGTAATCCCATCAGGTCCGGCTGCTTTTCTGACATTCTGACGTTCACTCTCTTTAGTTCCCTCCGAACCTCGTCCTCCGACAAGGTGATTACATGATCATCGCTGCTTCAAACATGATGCTTAGAACTGAGGTTCATCAGACCAGATAATCTTGTATCTCAGAGTCTGAGGGTCCTTTAGATGCTGTTTTGAAAATTCCAAGTGTGTTTTCGTGTGTCTTTACTGACAAGAGATTTGAGTTTGGCCACACCGCCTTAAAGCCCAGATTGGTGGAGTATTACAGTGCTGTTTGTACTTCTGTAGGTGTCTCCCATATGCATCTATGATCATGGAGCTCAACTAGAGTGACCATCAGGTTCTTGGTCACCGGTCTAGACAAAACTCTTCTCCATCAATTGCTCAGTTTGGCTGGGCGACCAGCTCTTGGTATAGTCCTGGTTGTGCCAAACTCTTGGTTTTCACTCGGATATGCATTGTCAGCTGTGAGGCCTTTTACAGAGAAGTGTGCCTTTTAAAATCATGTCCAATCAATTTAATTTACCACAGGTGGACTCCAATCAAGGTGTAGAAACATCTCAGCAATGATCAAGAGAAATAGGAGGCACCTGAGCTAAATTGCAAGTGTTGTTGCAAAGGGTCTGAATACTTATGTACATGTAAATTTGATATTTCAGTTTTTTGTTTTGAATAAATTTACAGACATTTCAAAAATAATGTTTTCACTTTACCATTATGAGGTACGGATTGAGAAAAAAAATGCATTTAAACAATTGTAGTATTAGGCTGCAACTTTCAAAAAGTGAAAGGTGTCTGAATACTTTCGGATTGCACTGTATGTCAGTTTTGTTAGAGAATAATTAGAGCAAATAAATATGACCGATGAAATACATTTTCATCAAAAAACTAATAAAAACTTTAAAAAGATGTGAGGTGTCTTGTACTTAGAGTATTTGTATTTACCTTTTTGCCATTTTACCAATGGAGGAGGAGTGCCAGAAGCCTGACATTCGAGACTGGCATCTTCACCAGCAACGACCATCACCACCTGCTGTGCCACAGAGATGCTCGGAGGCTCTGAGAAAACAACAAGTAAGAAAGGAATTAAAACTAACATTGTTTAAATATCATGTAAATATTTGCCTTTTTAAATATCTGTTTATGTTCAGAATTAAATATTAGCTAACTACTTACTGAAAGTGTATAGTATGCAATGTATACTTTCAACTACTTCTTAAAAATAGTATGTGTAACAGTATGCATTATACTATGATAAATATTGTAGTATATTATATTGTTTTCACATGACCGCATGGCATTGAAACATTTTTAAGTGAGGGAAAGGAAGTGACGTGTACACACACACACACACACACACACACACACCCAGAGCAGTGGGCAGCCATTTATGCTGCGGTGCCCAGGGAGCAGTTTGGGGTTCGGTGCCTTGCTCAAGGGTCTCACCTCAGTCGTGGTATTGAGGGTGGAGAGAGCGCTGTACATTCACTCCCCCCACCTACAATTCCTGCCGTACTTGAAACTCAAACCTGCAACCTTTGGGTTACAGGTCCAACTCTCTATCCATTAGGCCATGACTGCTCCCTGATATCCAATGGGTATATCCAATATCCAATCATTTCATATTTTTCATCTCATTTTGTTAAAATGGTCTAAAAATTAGATAATATGGGAGGAATTAAATAATGAGTTAAACACTTTAAAAGTCAAAACTGATATTACTCTTGGCTCATCCATCTAACTACTTTTAACAAAAAATAATATTTTTATTCAATAAGGATGTATTCATGGCTGTAAAGACCTTTATGATGTTTTAAGGTATTTCTATTTTAAATAAATGCTTTTAATTATCAAAACAATCCTGAAAAAAATATTTATCACAGAACTATTAAGCAACACAATAAGTTTTAACATTGATAACATTAAATGTTTCTTGGGCAGCAAGTTCAGCGTATTATAATTATTTCTGAAGGATCGTGGGACACTGAAAACTGGTGAAATAGCTGCTGAAAATTCAGCTTTGCCAGCACAAGATTTTAATATTAAATATATAAAATAAAAAAAAAATCAATCAAAATAAAAAATAACTTTATTATTTTATATTGTAATAATATTTCACAATCTTACTGTTATATTTAAAATTCAATTTTGCCATCACAGGAATATATTTCATTTTAGAATACAGTATATTACTATGTTTTTTTACTGCATTTTTGATCTGATCAAATAAGTACAGTCTTGGAGACTTTAAAAAAACATTTAAAAAAATGTTTAAGTTTAGCAAGCCAATTGATTTAAATATAACATTCCAAAGCTTGACAAAATTCAACAAAAATATTTGAGTGCCAAACAGTTTAATAGAAGCAGCTATATAACATTTTGTTATTTTGTATTTGCTAGGTCTGCCAGCAGCTGAAATCTCATTTATTTTGTATGCATGCTGTCATGTCACTATAAAAGTTACTATCAGTTATATATTCAATCTATAACTCAAAATGACAGAAGACTGGTTCACTACGCGCAAGCATTTCCATCAACAGAGCCACTGACTCCAGCGCCCACCTGCATAACTGATGCTAACAGACTGAGAGGCAGTGCCAGCCTCGTTGGTGGCCAGGCACGTATAGTTCCCAGCATCCTCAGGGACAGCTCCTCGGATCATCAGCGTGCCAGACTCAGAGATGCTCATTCTGAAACCACAGCCAGGGTTATATTATCCTAAGACTTCTGATGTAATAATTACATTACAGAGACTGTTGTGTTGAGTGCTTTTCAAACTGAACAGTGTTTTCGTTCCATCAAACTGACTTCTAAATGATCACAGCATCGATTTCAGATTTATTCTGACGTCTTGACCAAATCTCAGACTATTAATGGTTTGTGGACAGTTTATTTGAACAGATATAAACTATAAATGATCCATTTTAGGAAAGTAGATAAAAATAACCATCTCAAATTATGTGAGTAGATGTATAGTCAGAGAAGGAGGGGAGCTGGTTGACTACCGATGGTGGTTGGACAGAAAGATGTTGCCATGGCTCCAGAAAACCTTTGGAGTAGGGGAACCAGATGCCAAACAGGAGATGCGGACCTCTGCACCCAGAGAGAAGCTTTGTGTCTGAGGGGAGACAACCACAGATGGGGCCTCTGTAAAGGAAACAGAAATAAACTGTGAATCATCCTATACTTACAGGGACAGTTTATCCAAAACTGAACAGTCTGCATTTATTTGCCTACTCTCAAGTCGTTCCAACGCTGTTGTTTTTTCCATGGAACATAAAAGAAGAATGTTAAAGAATCTGTACATATAATTTTTTACATTGTAACATGTCATAGATAGATAGATAGATAGATAGATAGATAGATAGATAGATAGATAGATAGATAGATAGATAGATAGATAGATAGATAGATAGATAGATAGATAGATAGATAGATAGATAGATAGATAGATTGATTTGTTTACTTTTTTGCTCAGCAGTAAAAATAACAGCACAAATATTGTCGTTTTTATGAGGGTGAGTAAATAATTTTAGTGAACTATTCCTACACATTACTTGGCACAAAACCTTTGAGTCTGCTGGCATGGCAAAATGGATCATGAAAACTCCACACTATAGTAGTATAATAACGGTGGAAGTCTAACTGCACATGTTGAAAGTTGTTCACAGTGAGATATACTTTATCGATTTGTTTGGCTATTTGTCTCCAAATGGACCCGCCAGTGTGAGATCACATTAATCTTCCTTATTCGAAACATGCAGGACTCAATCTTGCTGGCTATGTAGAAGCTGCGCTGTGGTTTGGAGGGTTTTAATGGAAAACACATGACAGTAGGACTCATGAGACTGCAGGAGCTGAGTGTTTGACCAGGTGCTGGAGATTACCTAGGACCACCAGCCATACGACAGCCTGGCTCTCTCCATGTGCGTTTGTGGCTCTGCACTGGTAGGGTCCGGCGTCCTGGCTGCGAACCAAGCTGATCTCCAAAGAGGAATTGGCCAGTACTTTCACCCTTCCTGAGCGGGATGATAAAGCAGTGCCGGTCCGATGCCAGGTCAGGCTGTGCCGCACAGAGCCTTGAACCTGACAGGACAGCACTGCCACTGTCCCCGGGAATGAGGTCACATTCACGGGAGGATGCAGAACAGGAGGGGGCTCTGCAAGAAGAGAAATTATGATGACATGCTTATAGGGATTTTCATTTTAACCATTTAACCGTTAACCAACCGATAAGAATTTTGACCGATTAATACAATCAGTTAAACAGATTAAAGTCACTTGTTTATTTTCAGTAATTTATCAAAATATTTGAAAAGGTTTGCTGCATGGTTAAAATAAGCTATATAAACGATGAACCAAAGCAAATTAATTTAGGCTAAAACGAAACTGAAACCAATGTTGGGTCTCTCGTTCGACACAAAATCAAATAATGTTTCTGTATTCACCATTTGAATGCCAAAATAGTATTTACCGTTTATGTAGGCATACTTCACTCGCGTTCCAATATCCACGTAAAACTAAATGTTTCGCATAACTTCACGGCGGTATGGTGATAATGCTTAACAGCACATATTTTACTACATATTTCAACTGAGCAGTGTTTTTTTTTTTCCATATGTTTGACTGATTGTTATTTATAATAATAAATGAACAGGCTGAATTGTCAAGGTAGAAAGCTTAACTGTGTAGCTGGTGCAATCACTTAATTTTTTTCCCCTTCTAACAGTGGAAGCAACTACTCCTTTTAATCATGAAGATAATCGGAATTGTAAAAGGTTTGCTTTTATTTTTGTACATACAAAATAAAAACAACTATTTGGGCTTTTGTAAAATAAGCCTAAAAAATAGGATGCCACATTCTGCTGTCTGGTTACCTTTTGCGCAGCACAAAAATTACCTTCTAATGAAAGGTTTGACTACTTTAATAATTTCCATGAGTACAAATCTTAATGTTTAAGCATATAATTATATTCTAGAGAATTGTGTGCTTCTAATTTTATAGCAACAGTTTGGACAGAATCCTTTTCTATTCTAACATGACAGTGCCTCTGTGTATAAGGCAAGGATCAAAGAGAAATTATGATTTCCTGCTGAACACCTCTGGTGTGACTTTAAATGCAGACCTTGAGTTTTACATTATAAAACAAGTTTTACATTATAAAACGTTGATTCTGAAACATACCTCTGACAGTGAGTTGCGTGAGAGCTCGTCCCATGCCTGCAGTGCTCTGGGCCACACATTCATATGCTCCTTCATCACTGCCTGAGGCATGGGGAATTTCCCATGATGCTTTAACTGAAGACCTTCAATTACAAAAAATTGGCAGGTTAAAGCGATGAGTCCAAAAGTGCAGCCTTTGATCACAAACATGCATTTAACCTGCACAGAAATTCACTTGCGCACAAGAATAGGGTCAAGAATTGAAATAATTAGACTGAAAATATAGCGTTACAGATTACAAATGATACAAACTTATTCAAGCACACAGAGATGGCAGCAGGTGAAAGGAAAAAGACAGTCTGATGTCACTAACAACTAGCTTGCACAGAATACCTTTCAGTATAAGTCAACATTATTTCATGTTCAAAAAGTAATTCAAAACAGAGTGCCTTTCGTAGAAAAAAAAATGTTTCTTTCATTTTTCATGACTTTATTTTTGTGCAATGCACACAACCAATCTTGTTCATATTCATTCCAAGATTGATGTGTTAGTGAAAGCTAACAAATCCTTCTTGGGTTAGGTTTGAAGTTCAACTGTAAATGAATGCCCCGTGTCAGCAAGCGGTATCAAACGGAGCAAGAAATTGTCCAGCAGATGTTCACTTTAACATCTGCTCCATTATGTTTACTTAGGGTCATATCACCGGAGAGAATGCCAGCAAAAGTGTTTGTACATGTTTGGGTTTTGAGAGACATGAATAAGGAGATGTACAAGAAAGACAAAGCATAGAGAGAAAGAATATAGAATGGGAAGGTGGGACAAAAAATCCACTTTCTACAATATGGTACAAAATTGGGCCTGAAAACTTTTTTTTTTTAAACAAATGGTGTGAAAATAGTGGTACAGACATTTGATATGCTTAAAACAAACTACTTTTCATCCTAGGTTAATATTTTGATTACCATATCCAATAGCACCCAAAATATAAAAAACATGTTTAAAAAAAGAATGACAAATCAAATTGTACTGAATTTGTGTGATGTGTAATATACAAAAGAAGAAGAAACAGACAGAGAAGAGAAAGAGGACCATAAAAAGGGTAAGATTAGAGAAGAGCCTCACTCATAGGTTCTTTCCTCTCCTATTGTGCTTCCACCTTTGGTGAATCTCAGTCTATAGGGCAGGTCACTCTCCACAGAGCAGTCAATCGTAGCAGGCTGCATGTAGAAGCCTCTTACCACAGTGGGCATGTTCACCCGTGGAGGCTCTGCAGGGTGAGAGGAGGCCAAAAATGTAACTGGTTCATCACAAACGTGATGCACAAAAATGCAAACATAAAAACAAGACACTCTTGACACAGAGAATCAAATCCATTCAAACTTAAAACAAAACAAAAATAAAAAGTATTTATGCAGTGTTCAAACAGTTCAAAATTTAAACAAAACAAAATTAAGCACAGAAATTAAAAACAAAAAAAGTATTTATGCAGTGTTCAAACAGTTCAAAGTTTAAACAAAACAAAATTAAGCTCAGAAATTAAAAACAAAACAAGTATTTATACAGTGTTCAAACAGTTCAAAGTTGAAATAAAAAAAAACAAACAAAAGAAAATTAAACCAATTAAAACCAAAACAAAAAGTATTTATGCATTGTTCTAACAGTTCAAAGGTTAAGCTGAAAAAAAAAAAACTAAGTATTTGTATATTGTTGAATGATGCTTACCTGGGATAATGTTGGTATATGACACACTAGACAGTCTTTGAAAATTATAGCCATCTCCATCATTTCCAGACACTTTGAGGAAGAAGCTCTGAGATGGTGTTCGAAACTCTGGGATCCTCCAAAAACCTCCTGAGACTCCATCATCAGGCAAAGGCACAGGAATGGTACGCAACGAGCGGCCCCCTAAAGATACTAGATCCATATTGGTAACCAGACCAGGAGGCTTCAGACCTGAACACTTCAGCATCACGTGGGCTGGTACACCTGGAGGAAAACTGGATATGTTAGCTCTATAATTATCAATACATTTAAGTCATGTGCATTAATTTCTAGTATTAATTGAGTAATAGCCCTCTTCCAGCTAAATGTGGCTCAAGCAATTATTACATTAAATATGAAGAGTTGATTGAGGCTGGGATTTAGCGCATTTGAAGTGAAAGTACTTTGTCATGGCCTAATGGGGGAAGTCGTGGCCTAATGGTAGGGGGTCTGACTCATAATTGAAAGGTTGCGACTTCGAGTCTCAGTCTGGCAGGGATTGTGGGATTGAATGTGCAGCACTCTCTCCACCTTCAATACCACAACGAGGTTCCCTTGAGCAAGGCACCAAACCCCCAACTGCTCCCGGGCGCCATAGCTGCCCACTGCTCCGGGTGTGTGTGTGTTCACTGCTGTGTGTGTGCACTTGGATGGGTAAATGCAGAGCATGAATTCTGAGAATGGGTCACCATACTTGGCTGTATGCCACGTCACTTTCACTTTTATGTGTGGAGAGCATTCACTCAGTATCGTTATCTCATTTTTGACCAAGATAGCTTTTAGAGGCTTTTGCATTGGAATTTTATATGAACTGTTTTAAATCATTATTTAACAATAAAAACAATTATATTTTAATAGCATTAATTTTATTGTTTTAATGATTTAATAATATATTTTTAGGCTATCGCTAGAGAAATAATCAAAGAAAAAGGGTTATGTAGACACATGATGATGTAGTAATACCTTTAATAGGTCTCTCTCTGGTTCTGTTGAACTCTGTGACAGGTATACTAGAAAAACCCGCCCTGAAGTCCAGGTTGCTCACACCTGTTACTCTAAGTGTGTGTCTCCCACCACAGCCCACCTAGATAAGAGAAAATACAGGATTCAATCACCGACATTTTTCAGAAGTATCTGTAGTTAACAGTTATTATCTAGGATCATGATAGAAGCTGTTCAAAGCATCTAGGTGGTACCTTTAATGTCCATGGTCCTGGTTGAGGGTTCTTCAGGTTGACCACCCGTGCTGAGTTTGGGATGTTGAGCAGTTCTGTCAGACCTTGTCTCTCTCCAACTACGCGACCTATAATTATTTAGAAGTTGATTTTAAAAAGGTTTATTAATTGCGGAATATTGAAGAAAGGAAGTCGGACATCAAATTCAGACATCTAAATTTCAAAGTGCAGTAATTCCTGGACAACCATTTAATATAAAAGCATATTCCTACCAAGAGGGTCTCTGAGCTCAATTTGTGGTGCTGGACCACTCAATGACACGGTGACTTCTTTTAAACTGGGGTCAAGGGCACCTCCCATTGAGTCTCCTGGGCAGTTTCATGGTCGGACGAGAGAAGGTGGACCTTCATAGCCTGGACAGTTTCCTCAACCCATTTAAGAACCTAAACAAACATATTAATTATTAAACTCTTCTCCAAAAGTATAGAGGTTTCATAGTGCAAACAAGAAAATAATGAACAATATTTGTGAAAGGATACTGTAAGGAAAGAGCAGCTTAAACTTTCTCCTAAATATCTCATTTTGTGTTCTACAGAAGAAAGAAAGTCATACAGTTTCAGGTTCAGAATTACATGGGGAGAGTAAATGATGACCTTCATTTCTAGTAAACTATCCCTTTATGTTTTACCGCATGACAGTGCATGACCAAAAGACTCAAGAGAATATGCCTGGTGAAGCTCAGATCAACATGAATCCATTCAAAGACAAGAATTGCAGGCAAGGTAGGATCCCAGTGACATCATCTATTCATGTAGACCAGGGTTGTCCAAACTCGGTCCTGGAGGGCCGGTGTCCTGCAGAGTTTAACGCCAACCCTAATTAAACACACCTGAAGCAGCTAATCAAACTCTTACTAGGCATATTAGAAACTTCCATGCAGGTGTGTTGAGGCAAGTTAGAGCTAAACTTTGCAGGACACCAGCTCTCCAGGACCGAGTTTGGACAGCCCTGATGTAGACTGTTCACTGTCTCATAGAGTTATGTCACAAGCGGATCCTTATTAAACAGTGAGGAAATGAGATCAGATAATCTGTCAGAGAGAGAATGCAAACTATGCCTGGACCGACAGGCTATTAATTTCTCAAAGAGCGGCACAAGCAGTAAAGGACTGCTGTTCATCCTGGATGATCACAGAGAAGATCACAGCAGATATTTATATATCTACATGGGAAAAAGTACAGGTAATGCATTAGTCATTTTGAAACCATTCCAGATGAGACAAACAGCTTCAAATATAGACATGAACAGCTTAAAAGGATAGTTCACCCAAAAATGAACGTTCTGTCATCATTTCCTCACACTCATGCCCTTTCAAACCTTCTTGACTTACTTTCATGAATCACAAAATGAAAAAAGGCAACATAATGGTCCATATACTTCAGAAGTCATTTGACGTGAGGAACCTTCTCAAATTATTTTGTCATGTCATTATTCACTAATAATCTTCTCATTCATCTGTGACCAGATAATTTAATGGACCACATTTCTGATCATTTTATGGTGCTTTTGCATCTTTCACTTTTGTGCTAAAAAAATCATACAAGTTCGGAATGACATGAGGTGAGTAAATGATGACAGAATGTTTATTTTTGAGTGAACTATCCATTTAACTTCATTTATTTTGAATACTGCAAGGTGTTCAAAATAGCAGACCAGGACGTGATGATACTCCTCTAGCCGTTAATGTGAAATTAGGTTCATTTTTAACTCACCAACTGTCCAAATGCTCTACAATGAACTGAAAGAGCTTAAATACATTTAAAATCAACTTTACATCCCATAGTGGATAATTGAGAATGGAGTTTTTACTAGGTACACATCAATTAAATATCAAGATTGTGGACAATTTGATACATCACAAAGGAAATGGTGTTTTTACAGCAGGAAACTGTTTCCTTAGAGTTTGTATTTTTAGATTTCAGTCATTAACTCCTTTAGAGGCAGCTGTGTGTATTTGTTCTGACCTTTTTATATTGAGCACAGATATAATGGCTGCTCTGTGTCCATAACACTGAACGAAAACACTGCTTCAGTAAGCACTCGAGAATGACGCTTATTTAACACATCTTTATATATTTACGAATGAGAGAGAAAATTGGAGCGAGCGTCACCTTTGATAATTTCATTACTCAGATTCTCCACTATTTCTTTCACTCTTTTGCTCTCCCATTCTCTCTGGCTGCAGACAGCAGCTGGTTCCTTTCTGAGTTTACAACTGGAAACAGCTGTAATGAGAGCCACATGTGCAACTATCCCCACAGAGCAGCAAAAGGCTCACCAATGACCTACATCTGCTCAAACCAGTGTCTGTTTCAATGGACGTCTCATGGGAGCCTTGAAGATTAGAGAAAATCGACAAAAAGGCCACAGCAGAGGGAAACATTGTCAACTACAGCCTGTGTGCATCTAGGAAAGGTTTGAAAGGTGTCCCCCAAAAGACATCATCAAAGCCAAAGGGATCCTGAAACCACATCCAGCGTGACAAACCTTAATGGGAGGCAACAGACTGGCTTCCTCTGGAAGTTAAACTGTCATGTTTCAAAGATTAGTTGTGGAGGAGTGTTGGTCGGGAAGCAGAGATATGGAAAGGATATGGAGGTCAGCTGAGGATGAGCCGAATTCCAGCTTAGCACCCACACTGTTTGGATAACTTATGGTTTAAATGGATGGTTCATCTCAAAGTAAATAATAAATGACCCAAAAGTCCTCAATTACTCACCCTCACATCATTCCAAAACCTGAATGCCTTGATCTTCCATGGAACACAAGAGGAGAAATGAAAGAAACATATCTTACCTACATAATGAAAGTGAAAGGGGACTTGAGCTGCCAGGCACAAAAAAGCACCAAAATGTATCATAAAATTAGTTAATGTGACCAATGCCCTTTATGCCACATCTTAAGAAGCCATAGTCATAGAAACAGATCAGATTTGTTTGTTTTTTTTGGCATTTTGAGTCCCCACTCACTTTCATTATATAAATAAAAGCAACCAGTACATTCTACAACTTTTCTCCTTTTGGGTTACACTTTATTTTGATTGACCACTTTAGACATTTTATTAACAATAACTTTGCAAACTACATGTCAACTAATTATCATTAATTTGCAGCTACATATATAATTACTCTCAGAGTTGACTGTAAGGTTAGGTTTAGGGTTAATAGAATAAGTTGACATATACTTGAAAAATGTCTTATAGTTAGTATGTTATGTGTTGTGGGCCCATCAAAATAAATCCAATACTCTAATGACTGCTAGTTGACATGTGTTGCAAAGTTACTTGCTGTTAGTAGAATGTCTAAAGTGGACTATCAAAATAAAGTGTTACCCCCATTTGTGCTCTACAGAAGTCTTACAGGTTTAAAATTACTTGAAGGTGAATAAATGTTAAATTCACCTAAAAGTAAATAATAGATGTCCTCAATCACTCACCCTCACGTCATTCCAAACCTTCTTTAGTGTTTGGGTCAACTGACCCTTAAATGCTCCACTGGAAAGATACTGTATTATGAGGACCCAGGAATCACACACAAAGGAAAAACAGGAGCTTGGACACACTGTAACTCGCTTTAGATAAACGCATCTGCCAAATGCATTAATGTAGGGACCCAGAGAATTAAGTCTCTTACCAAGTTAATTTAATCTATTCAGTGGAGAATGTGTAACACCTGCTTGTTTTTTCCTCCTGTGACCGAAGCAAAAGGTTCAAATACATTTGTCTTCTTCGCTCAAAGGTGATCGCTAAATGTTCTCCATATTACAGACAAGACTTTGGTCACCTATGACAAAAACAGAGCCGGAGATCCAGACTAGACTGGATCTAGTTACACTTGGTCAGACACTCTTGCTATTAGGTCTTTTTGACAGAAAACACCTGTGGGGCAATGTCCATGTGCCGGTTTAAGTGATGTTGAACCACTTTGGCTGTGAAACTGTCATATTTGAATGGATTTTTGGATTTACCAAAAATGTTATAACTGTAGGAAACTTAGGAAATATCCTATCCCTCCACCCTCTTTATTTGTTCACTTGACATTTTTATTTGATCAACTAATGTGCATGTCTGTGATGTTCTGTAATTATTCTTATTCCGTAAATAAGAGTTCCCCTCCGGGAACATCGAGCTGTGTCGAGACGCTATGGGGAACGCCATCAGCGTTGTCCAGCTCTGAATCATATGTGTAATCAGTCAAAATTGACGGCCAGACGTCAGGTGCGGGTGACGTCATGACCAGGATGCTTAAAAGCACGTGATGTGCAGCCGGCGCCAGCTTTTTGTCATTCAGCAAAGCTCTCTGTGTGTGTCAGTCGATTGTGTTCTGTGAGTCTGTTACTATCAAGATAGGAAATAAGAAAGTTTATTCTTAAAAAGATAGGCAAAGAAAGACTAGAAGCAGACATATCAAAGGCAAATGAGGGCGAAAGTAGATCACGTTACAGACTGTGTGTTCCTCCCTGCCCACGCTATAACACGAGCGGGATACACACAGTTTTTGCGATGGTCTGGCTGGGAGGCGAAAACTCTCTTTGAGGAGGGAGTTTTCACCTGCGTCCTCGCAGCACCTGCCACGCTGCCGCTGAGGCGGAGCAGTGGCTGTGCTCGCAGATGGATTAGATGGAAAGATTAAGAAGGGTGATCCCCTATCTTCTTCCTTCCCATCAGATCCAGCGTCCGCTGCAATGCATTGTGCTCCCGCCGCGCACGCTCCGAGGAGTGTGTCCGCGCCTATGATCTCACGGTCCCGCTGCTGCTGAGGCACCGCGGCGAGTGAGATCACGGGGATCGCACATAGATCTGGCGGACGGGTTGGAGATGGGTTCGCCCTATTTCCACCTGTATTCCCCAGGTCTAGCGCTCTCTCGGGGCGGAAGCCTAAGCTGTAGTTCTTCCCCCTTGAGTGAGAGTGCGCTAATCTGCAGCAGTTTCTCGCGTGTTGCCGAGGCAATGCACGCATTATGGTAATTCTCGGTTCATTTATGAACTTTCAGACCGTGTCTGGGTGTTTGACTGCATTTAATTTTGAATAATTAACTATGCACTATGAAAGTTAGATATATATTTATATTAGAGGTGGGCATAGATTAATTTTTTTAATCTAGATTAATTTTGGAATTAATCTAGATTAATCTAGATTAAAATGGCTCATTTGAATTCTGCCGAAGGCATTCAGAATATGTGTGCTACCCAAATAATGACTAAAAGTAAGTCTTTGAGAACGGGTTTCTCAAGCCAGGTGGCGCATTAGACCAGGGGCTCATCTCCTGTTTCCAAAATGCATCACAAACTTTAATCTCTTCCCGTCCCAATCCCACGAAAAACTGGAGGAAAATCCTGCTCCACTCCCGGAAGAATGACTCCCATTCCCTCCCACTCCCGTGTTGTTGTTTTTTTTTTTTTGCCGATAACTGTCAATTACAGTAAAAATATAGTACAGATCACAGCGTGCCCACCTTATTAGTTGAATAAAAACCCAAAATGTCGTTTTTTGTTATTATATTGAACTGAAAGCCATCTTATTATGCACAGTGTTGCACAGATTAAATTTCATGTAAATCATCCATGCTAACACACACGCCTTTCATTTTTTTTTGTTGACATTTCACTCTCTATAGATATATTTTTCTATGTACTGTATTTTTAGATATATTCGAGTTTCAAGTTTCTCGCTTCAAGTTCACATGAGACCTAAAGCGCATCCTGTTTGCTTAAAAGCAACGTTCGTTGTTATTCTGAGTGCACACAAATAAACGAGAGTCTTTACAGATTCGAAGATGTATTAGGCTACTTTTATCTGTATGACCAAAAATGACGGAGATTTTAAGAGCAAGTGAGCGCACGGAGCCTGTCTTGCAGCAAACGCGCTTCCACACAAACACTTCAATAGCACACATTTCTCTAGGTTAACATCATATTGAGCGCCATGTAAAGTTGCTACTACATACATCTTTCAGATGAAAAGCCATATTTGAGGTTGATGAATGATAGGTGAGCGTTTGGATGTCCTGCCCGATTGTATTACCACATAGACCAGCCGTTAACAATCTGTCCATCACGGACTGCGAGCCTCTAGTTCGAAGACCTCGTTCTCGCCTGCTCAGTGCAATTGCCAGGTATACATCCGCGCTAAAATATTAGGGTGAAAGTCATCATAGCTTGTAGTATAGACCCAGCTCCCAACCCAACTTTGAGAATAGATTAACGGCGATATTTTTTTATCGCCGATAAGAGTCTCACGTTAACGCAGCACGTTAACGCCGATAACGCCCACCACTAATTTATATATATATATATATATATATATATATATATATATATATATATATTTATTGTAGAGAAATATATACAATTATATATTATATATGACATACAAGAGCCTCTTGGGATACTTCTCGAGTGAGAGCACAATGTTTACCTCTCTTCCTCCAAGGAGGTTGAGGTGGTCAGCTGGGGCTGCTGGGCGGAGCAGCCCCAATTGTGTTCCAGCTCCTTATTCGGGAATGTCACTGTACTCACCAGAATCGGAGTCAGAGTGACGCTCCCGGGCCGAAGACGGATCTGCGGATCGATAGTCTTCGGCCAGAACGCCCTGATGCCAATGGTCCAGGGCCTTGAGGGCCTTGAGGGCCGGCCCCTCTGGGGTACACTGCATTACACGGTGCCTGTCTCTCCTCAGTGCCCTCAGGAGATCAGTCTGCTAACCCTGCCAGTGTTCCAGGGCGCAGCGGTCTCCAGCGAGCGCTTCTTTCAGTCTCCTCCGCCCAGAAATGTAAAGGAGCTGGGAGGCTCGCCACCCCTTCGGGGGTCTCTAGAGCAGCTAGATCGGCCGTCCCCTGCCGGTCCTCCACTCCAGGGCACCGAGCTAGCCGCTCTAAGTACACCAGAGGCCAGTCTCAAGAGACTGGTTCCCTTAGTAAGTCATCTGGTGGTGTGGGAGCCCTTGCCAAGCGTGTCTTATTAGGTCCTGCCTGAGCAGACTCTGGTTCCTTAGTCTTCCTAAGAGATGACGCGGTCTGAGGACCGTCGTTTCCAATAGGAGGCTTCTAAGGCAGTCCTGATGCTACAGCCCAGGACTTATGAGGGCAGGCCCCTCTGGGAAGTGCGGTGTACACCGCATTACACGGTGCCCATCTCTCCTCAGTGCCTCAGGAGATCAGTCTGCTAACCCTGCCAGTGTTCCAGGGCGAGCGGTCTCCAGCGAGCGCTTTCTCAGTCTCTTCCGCCCAGAAATGTAAAGGAGCTGGGAGGCTCGCCACCCCTTCGGGGGTCTCTAGAGCAGCTAGATTGGCCGTCCCCTGCCGGTCCTCCACTCCAGGGCACCGAGCTAGCCGCTCTAAGTACACCAGAGGCCAGTCTCAAGAGACTGGTTCCCTTAGTAAGTCATCTGGCGGTGTGGGAGCCCTTGCCAAGCATGTCTTATTAGGTCCTGCCTGAGCAGACTCTGGTTCCTTAGTCTTCCTAAGAGATGACGCGGGTCTGAGGACCGTCGTTTCCAATAGGAGGCTTCTAAGGCAGTCCTGATGCTACAGCCCAGGACTTATGAGGGCAGGCCCCTCTGGGGAAGTGCGGTGTACACCGCATTACACGGTGCCCATCTCTCCTCAGTGCCCTCAGGAGATCAGTCTGCTAACCCTGCCAGTGTTCCAGGGCGCAGCGGTCTCCAGCGAGCGTTTCTCTCAGTCTCTTCCGCCCAGAAATGTAGCGGAGCTGGGAGGCTCGCCACCCCTTCGGGGGTCTCTAGAGCAGCTAGATCGGCCGTCCCCTGCCGGTCCTCCGCTCCAGGGCACCGAGCTAGCCGCTCTAAGTACACCAGAGACCAGTCTCGAGAGACTGGTTCCCTTAGTAGACTATTCGGCAGCATGGAAACTGCTGCCAAATGTGTCTCGATGGGTCACGCACACTGTAGAACAAGGCTATGTGGCGCTCTGCCGCAGCCTTTCTACGGGGCACTCCCATGCTGGTGGGTCCCGAGCAGGCTCTGGTAATGGAACAAGAAGTGAGCACTCTCCTGAGGGAGGAGACCATCGAGGTGGTCCCTGCTCTAGACAAAGAGTCCGGGTTCTACAGCGCATTTCATTGTTCCTGGGAAAGGGTTGCGTCCTTCTTAGATCTAAGCTAACGCTCAGTCACGACTGAAGTTCAGAAAGCTCTCTTCACACATGTCTCACACCAGATCCGAGGACTGGTGGTCACGAGCGATCTAAAAGATGCATACTCCTTCCCCATCACAGGAAGTTCCTGAAATGTGCTTTGGGAGCAAAGCGTATTAATATCGGGTTCTTCCCTTCGTGGCAATATAGGAGCAGCCATCCTGTCGAGGCAGACATCCAGCTCCGCTGGGGCTGGATGCTATGGTACAATCGTGGCTGAGGCTTCGTCTGTACGCCTTCCCCCGATCGCTCAGCTCCTGGGAGTTCTAGAGAGAGTGCGCATGGATGGGGTCCTTCTATTGAAAAACCTTGTTCTGGCCGGGCCGAGTATAGTTCTCTGAACCGATTTCTCTCCTCGACGGCTCTCCATGGGGGATTCCCGTCAGGAGGGATCTCCTCTCACTGGCAGCGAGCGTGATCTTTCACCCCCGCTCGGTGTTGTGGAAACTGTGGGTGTGGCTCCCGAGGGGGCACAACTCATAGCCTCTGGTCTCTCAACTGAGGTTGCTGAGACCATCCTCCAATTCAATAAGGAAACTGTACGCCCTGAAGTTGAGACTCAGGGTGCGGAGACCACCAGCTTGATCCAGTTAACTGCCTGCTGGTACAGTGCTGGAGTTCTCGCAGGCCCGTTTCTCCGCAGGGTTAGCCCACTCCACCCTGAAGGTCTACGTGGCGGCTATAGCGACCTACCATGCCCCTCTTGGTGGCCTTTCAGTAGGCAAAACTCTCTATTTAGACGTTTCCTCCGGTGGAGGCCAGGGTGCTTATGCTAAGTAGTGGATCTGGATGCTCTCCTATGACCTCGAGTCCTCTGATCTCCCCTCGCCTTTGGGAATCATGGCTCACTCAACTTAAGGTATGGCGGCCTCCAAGGCCTTCTGGCAGGTGTACCTGTGCAGGACATCTGTGACGCTGGTGGGTGGTCTACGCCCCTAACTTTCCAGGTTCTACGACCTGGCTCTGCGAGCCAATCCTGGCTTGTATTTTCCTTGCCATAGCTGTGCATTCCAAACACTAAGCAGGGATTTGCAAGTATGGCGGCGTGGACATCTCGTTCCCCATAGCGCCTCGACGCAACTCGATGTTCCCGGAGAACGTCCCAGGTTACGTGTGTAACCCTGGTTCCCCGAGGAACGAGACGGCTGCGTCGCAGGGCCATACTTCCGGCATCCCTACTAGAGCTATGCTTCATTCCTGGAAGCTGGCGCCGGCTGCACATCACGTGCTTTTAAGCATCCTGGTCATGACGTCACCCGCACCTGACGTCTGGCCGTCAATTTTGACTGATTACACATATGATTCAGAGCTGGACAACGCTGATGGCGTTCCCCATAGTGTCTCGACGCAGCGTCTCGTTCCCTCTGGGAACCAGGGTTGTATACGTAACCTGGGACGATTTTCCTTAGAAACACTTTGGGCAAAGTGTGATTATTAAAATCAGTTGATATATAACTACATTTTGTACATTACTGACAGAAACTAGATATATAACTACATTTTGTACATTACTGACGGGAACTATCACTATTTTCATTAAGGATCAATGGGAAAATCACTATTGTTAAATTCAGGGGCTCTCAAAGAGGTCTGTTTGCTACAGATCCAAGGGTCAAGCAGTACTTCAGTTAACAAATATATAATATTGAAATAACATAATTTAAATCAAAAAAGAAAAGTTAAAGTTCAACAAAAACTAAAGTAAAAAAAAATTACCCTCTGAAGTTCAAAGGTATAAAGTAAAAATGTAATTTTAATGTGCGTGACTTTGCAATGTAAGCGTCTTTACAAAAATGTAAATAAATACATATACTGTACAGATCTAAATATAGGCCGACTTCAAATGTAACACACAAATGTTCCAGTTCCTCGCTACCTCTCTATATCCCTGGTTTACGTGTTCTATAAAAAAACAAGATCTTCCATCACTACTAAAATCTCCTGCCCAGCACTACTGAAATCTCCAACCCTCACCTTGAGCTTGGCCGGCCTGAGGTTTCATCCAAACCATTAGACCCTTTAAAGCACCGCCACGTTTTCATAAAGCTTTATCTGCAAATCACTCCAGTGATTAAGCTGAGCCCGGTCCTTTGTTTAAGTAGTGCCTCCTCCTTCAGCTCCACAAAGAGCTGTCTGTTGGAGATGTCCAACCTGGACCCTGGACAGGCAGCTGTGCTGGATAGAGCAGGCATGATAGATCATATCCGGGATTACTAAGTAAAATAAGCCCTGCTCCCTCTCTTTGCCCCTTTCCCCTCCCAAAAAAATGACAAAGCGCTGTGTGTATTTGATTTGGCTCTCACTTATTTAACTCCTATCAGAGAGCTGTTGCGGTTAGATGTGGAGAACAACCATGAGGTTTCTGTGGATTTAAAGATTTGCCTTCATTCATTTTTCAAAATCCCACCCATAGACTAATCAAAAGCAAAAAATTCACCTGACATGGGAGTGTGTTTTCATACTTGGATCTAAAATATTGGAGAAATTAGGTACGTGGGATGAAGAACACTGGTGCATTGGGTATTTGGTCTAACAATTTACAATTTGTAAAGTATTGATCTAGATTAATGGTATTTACTACGTTTATCAAAACACAGGGGGGAGAAATCTGTAGAAAACCGAAAAAGGTACCGGCAATTTTTATGGATATTTCCTTCAACCCTAAAACACAATAGAATGAGATTCAAACTACAGGTAAAACACTTGTGAAAAAACAATAGAGACAATTCCTTCATATTAACAGTACAAAAGGCCCTATATTTACAGATTGCACACTACCATGTAAAAGTTTGAGGTCAGTAATTTTTTATGTTTGTGAAAGTATCTTATGCTCACCAAGGCTGCATGTATTTTTACAAACAACAACAACAAAACAAATAAATACAAAATTGGGGAGACATTCATACAGGAAAAATGCTGTAAAACACTAATACTGTGAAATAATAAAATAACTCAGTAACATATTTGTAATATATATATATATATATATATATATACACTATATTGCCAAAAGTATTGGGTCACCCCCTTCTAATGAAATGTTTGACTACTTTAGTCATTTCCATGAGTACAAATCTTAATGTTTAAGCATATAATGATATTCTAGGGAATTGTGTGCTTCTAATTTTATAGCAACAGTTTGGACAGGACCCTTTTCTATTCTAACATGACAGTGCCTCTGTGTATAAGACAAGGATCAAAGAGAAATGAATTATGTTTCCATCTTTGTTGCCACAGTTTAGAAGTACCTTTTTCTCTTCTAAAGAAGGGGGGTGTCCCAGTACTTTTGTCCATATAATGAATGTTCAAGTCATTGCTGTTTGGTGATGAGTTTTTGGCTCAAGGTCTGCATTTAAAGTCACACCAGAGGTGTTCAGCTGAGATTAGGACTTGGCGTTCAGCAGACCAGTCAAGTTCTTCCACACTGACTGAATCATCATTTCTGTTTGATCCTTGTCTTATACAGAGAGGCACTGTCATGTTAGAATAGAAAAGGGTCCTGTCCAAACTGTTGCTATAAAATTAGAAGCACACAATTCCCTAGAACAGGGGTGCCCAACCCTGCTTAGTGTTTGATTAGAGTTGGCGCTGAACTTTGCAGGACAGTCGATCGCCAGAAGCAGGGTTGGGCACCCCTGCCCTAGAATATCATTATATGCTTAAAGATTAAGATTTGTACTCATGGAAATTGTTAAAGTAGTCAAACCTTTCATTAGAAGGGGGTGTTCCAATACTTTTGGCAATATAGTGTATATATTTTTTTATTCATGTGAGCTGAATTTTCAGCAGCCATACACTAGTCTTAACTGTCACATGAATCAGATTTGCGAATCAGATTTCCACAATTGAATCCACAGATGAATCAGATTTCCACAATTGAATCCACAGATGAATCAGATTTCCACAATTGAATCCACAGATGAATCAGATTTCCACAATTGAATCCACAGATGAATCAGATTTCCACAATTTTTGTGGAAACTGTGATTTTTTTTCTAGCATTTATTACAAGTAGAACATTTCTGTAATATCAATGACTTTACTGTGACTTTTGATCAATTGAATACATCCTTGCAAAATACAAGTATTAATCTCTTTCAAAAAATGTTTTACTGACCCCAAACTTTTGAATGGTAACGATTATATTTTCTTTTCATATATTTATATAGCTGTATAAATTAACATCATTTATTCATTTATTCATTGCTGAAAAAATATGATAAACCTTATTGTAAAATTGTTCTATTATTTATCACATATTTGCTTTTTCTAAATGTACAGCTCCAGTGTTAACTCTAACTGTTAACTCTAGTGTTAACTTTTTCAAGATTTACACTTTCTAAATGATTGAAATCTGGAAATGCACATTAAATATTTCAGCAGAGCACAGAAAATCTTACTACAGAGAAGGCTATCTAAAAAAGAAGCTAAACTGCCCCAAAACTGGGGGGTATATGGTCAGGACTCTTTAGAGCAACAGTGTGACCCTGACCTTGAGACAATTCTCACAGAGCAACAGGGAGTTGGAGAGTGTTAACAGCTTGAGGTTGACCAGTCATCCTCACTCCAGACTCTCAGCAACAGGTACAGGTGGTAAAGCTCTCAAACACAACTACCATCAGCTGCCCACCCCCACAGGACCATAAATCAACAACTCAAATATCCAATTACAAATACACACTCGCCAACGTGATTTTCTTTACTTTTCAAGCTGTTTTGCCTTGTTGTCTTATAGATTACTGTTTACATAGTTGTTGCTGGAAGACTTCAGCTCTGCCATGTCCTGTGTTGACACGTATGATACCACCGTCTCACAAGAGGAAGGTCTGCTTTCTTTCAGGTCTGACTATGACTGAACATGCTTCGTTTTAGTCTCCATACCATGAAACACAGACTTAAACACATGGCCCTTCAGATTATTTAGCCAAGTGGATTTTACAATTCAAACTACAGCTGTAAAATAAATGTCACATGTCAAAACTTGGTCAGTCGAGTAACAGCTCAAACCCGGTCACATTACACAATAAATGAACACTATACTACTAGACTATGGAGTTATTTCTGTCTTTATTGTGTGTCGAAAAACATTTGGACATTTTTTTCTTCTTTTGCAAGCATGTCAAAACTCAAAAGTATTTTGTATTTGTATTTTTTTTATTCAAGAATTTAACAAAGTTTAAGGCAATTGTCGCTGATGAATGTAAAACACATTTATTTTGGTCTGTCCAACATAAAATTAAATTAATAAAAGACAATACAAAATGATAGTACTCCATACTTACATACAGTGTTGGGTGTACCACGTTATTTAAGTAATTCAATTACTTATTCACCAAAAAAGTAAAGTATGGGATTACTGTTCATTTTTAGGTAATTTAATTTACAGTTACTTATAAAATACTTGCGTTAAATACAGTCATTACCGTGGGAAGTAGGGGTGCTGAGGTGCTGCAGCACCCCCTGGTGTGTAGCCTAATAAAAAATGGGGGGTGCGGTGTTAAAATAAAATAAATGAAAACTTTGTGACAGAAAATAAAACTACTTTTATTCATTTGTATATTCATTCAAATTAATAGAAAAAAAGAAGCCTAATCCTACAATGACAGCAAGCAACAGTAAAACATGAATTAAGTTGAATCAAATTGATTGTGAAGGTGGTTTCAACTTAAACTGATGTAGGAAGTCATTTGTTGTCATGACTTTTTGATCATATTATTACCTGTAACATGTCTGTGTCATACCCAAATCAAGAATGAATGACCATTTCTACAGCTATTGTAAAAACACATCAGAGAAAGATCGAGCGTCTCTTTACCTCAGCAGTAACCAGTCTCGCATTCGCGCATCTGCAGCATTTATTTTGATCTTTAACGTTAGATCTTTCCTATTCTTGGAACAAAATGAATGCTTAAGATTGATTCAGTATTACTCTTAATGAAACAAATAAATAAAATCCCACAAACAACTTCAGCAATACTACAATGACAAAGCTGCTTATATTAAACAGAAAACTTGTATTAACAGAATGAATAAGATATACCCGCGTGCCGCGTTGTAACAAATAAATAAAAGGTTTTTGGATTTTCTCTTTTCTTCAAATGAATGCTTAGTTTGGCTCATTATTATTAATAATTAATAATAATATTAATATTAATAATAATAATAATTAAAAAGGCTATACAATAAAACAGTACAATGACAAATTCACTTAAACTTTGAACTTTTATTAACAATATGAAAAAGGGAAATATGTTTTACATGCATTGTATCACAAATAAATAGTCTTTGGATTACCCCTTTCTTTAAAACGATCATAGTTTTTGGTTCATTATTAGCCTAATTAAGACACATAAGCCATAAAATAGTACAATGGAAAATTCGCATTGGCCTACATTAAACATCTAACTTTTATTGACAAAATTAATAAGACTGATATAGCCTACTTGCGCTGTATAAGGTATTTTCCCTCTTTTAACAAATGCATTGTGGTTCATTATTTTATTTATTTTGAATGAAAACAGCAACAAAAAAGACAAACTCTCTTATATTATATGAAGAAACTAAACTTTTATTAACTAAACTTGCGCTTTTGGATCAGTGTCTCGCATCTTTGCACTGATTGTCTGCCCCCCCATCTCTCAGCCCCCCTGCTCAAAATATGTTCCCGCGGCTATGCATACAGTAAATCATTTCAACAGAGTTCTAAAATCAATATTGAATTAGAAATCTAAATCTAAATGTACCATCTAAAGATAAAATTGAATCCAGCGGCTTTAACCCTCTGCGCCGGCTCGTTCCCTTTCAGATTTCCCTGATTCACAGAGAAATCTTAAATACTCACATACATAAGACTAAAATCAATAGAATCTAAAAATCTTGAAGTTTCTATTTTTAATAGAATTCAAATCAAAAACTAATGTTATCTGATTATGTAATCCATATGAAAGCGAGGTGTAGTCTTTGCCTTATCTGAAAACATGAAGTTTCTATTTTTAAATGAATGAATTCAAATCGAAAACTAATGTTATCTGATTATGTAATCCATATGAAAGTGAGGTACAGTCTTTCCCGTATCTGAGCTCATCATATGCAGTCACCTGCGCGCAAAAGCCCTCACCTAGATTTTTGAAAGAAGACCTACTATGTCCTCATAAGAACAGCGGGATCTGATTCATGGCTTTATTCAGCAGAGAAGATCATTTCTGTCATTTATTCTTACCTACATTAGTTAACGTGTTATTTTTACATAAACCTGTACGGATTTTACTAGTTGGGTTTTTCCTGAACATCTTGCCAAACTGAAATGTATTGTTTAACTTTTAAGCTTTTTTGTTATTTTGCTGATTATTTATATTTGTTAACCAAAGAAGGTTAAATTTTTTATAAAACAAAGTTTAAGCATTACAGTTGTTTTAAAGCTAAAAGCTAAAATATTATATGTTTGACTCAAATTGAAAGAATAAAGAGTTTAATTTCTATTAAGGTTTATATGAATTTTAAGATGTAACCTAATTAGTGATTTGAATAATTAAGTTACTTGTTGTCACAGTTTGTCTCCCTCTGCCTTTGTCTCCTCACCCTTATATGGTCCTTCCTGTTTCCCAGTCATTATGAGTTCAGTTAGTCCCAGCCTTGTGTCCTGATTATGTTCCAGGTGTGTTGAGTTAGCTCTGTCTATTTATAGTCTGTTCTGCCCCATGTTTGCTGTCAGTTGTTAAACGTCATTTGTGTGCATCAGATCTCCAGGTCAGATCATTTATATCCATGTTCCTTTGCTTTCTGTCATTAAAGACATTATTATTTAAAGTATATCCTCGTCTCCCTCGTTCCATATCCCTGACGGTACGTGACAGAACAACTGACCTACTAAAATGCAGAAGATGAGACTGGAGCTGGCGTCGATCAATGTGGCTCAAGGGCGGTGGAAATAGCCACTGGAGCCACAATCTTCATCTTCCAGGACGGCCGTGACCTGGAGGAGTTTGTGGAGGATTTTGTGAACCATTGCCACCTCACCACATGTGATGACCTCACCTTAATGGAGGGATTCTGGTGTGGGTTGGTGGAAGATATCCGTCTCGTCATGCCGAGAGCTGATCCGAGCTGGTCATTGAAGAAATACATCAACTTCGCACTGTGGATCGCCGGATCAAACTTTATCGTGGGCGAGATGGAGTCTGGCCCGCAGTCATCACATGTGGCTGCCGCTCCGCAGTCCGTGCCACCAGCCATTCCCCAGTTGAGCTCCGCCTCACCTACCGGCGATGACTCAGAACCCGTCACGCCAGCTGCCTTATGGCCTCCACCATCTTCATCTCCGCTGGTCCCGTCCCAGCTCGTCTTCGCTCTGCTGGTTCCGAGCCGCCCGCGAGCCCGCGCCCGGCGCGCCGCGAGCCAGCGCTTCAGCGCCGCCACGAGCCAGTGCCTGTGCCAGTGCCTGCTCCGAGACTGCGCCCTCCAGTGCCTGCTCCGAGACTGCGCCCTCCAGTGCCTGCTCCGAGACTGCGCCCTCCTCCAGAGCCTGCTCCTCGCCAGCGCCCTCCAGAGCCTGCTCCTCGCCAGCGCCCTCCAGAGCCTGCTCTTAGCCAGCGCCCTCCGGTGCCTGCTCCTCGCCAGCGCCCTCCGGTGCTCCTGCTGGTTCCGTCCAGCTCTCCAGAGCCCCTGCTGGTTCCGTCCAGCTCTCCAGAGCCCCTGCTGGTTCCGTCCAGCTCTCCAGAGCCCCTGCTGGTTCCGTCCAGCTCTCCAGAGCCCCGGCTGGCTACGACCGGCTCTCCGGAGCCCCTGCCGGCCCCGTCCGGCTCACCGGAGCCCCTGCCGGCTACGTCCGGCTCCCCAGAACCCCGAGTGACGGCTCCTCCTGAGCACCCCCCTGAGAAGAGGTTCCCCAAGAGAATTTTGGGGGCTACCCTCCATGGCCTCCCAAGCTTCCTGCTCTGCCACGGAGGCATCCCAAGCTCCCTGCTCCGCCATGGAGGCATCCCAAGCTCCCTGCTCCGCCGTGGCCGCCTGAGTCCCCGGATCCGCCGTGGCCGCCTGAGTCCCCGGATCCGCCGTGGCCGCCTGAGTCCCCGGATCCGCCGTGGCCGCCTGAGTCCCCGGATCCGCCGTGGCCGCCTGAGTCCCCGGATCCGCCATGTGTCCCGGAACGGGCACCGCCCTGGAGGCCACCTGTCTGGTCTCCTAGAACCTTGAGGCCTCCAGAGCGCCCACCCCCCCTCCCCTTTCGATGTCATACGGCGCGGGACGCGCCTATTGGAAGGGGGGGGGTAATGTCACAGTTTGTCTCCCTCTGCCTTTGTCTCCTCACCCTTATATGGTCCTTCCTGTTTCCCAGTCATTATGAGTTCAGTTAGTCCCAGCCTTGTGTCCTGATTATGTTCCAGGTGTGTTGAGTTAGCTCTGTCTATTTATAGTCTGTTCTGCCCCATGTTTGCTGTCAGTTGTTAAACGTCATTTGTGTGCATCAGATCTCCAGGTCAGATCATTTATATCCATGTTCCTGTGCTCTTTGCTTTCTGTCATTAAAGACATTATTATTTAAAGTATATCCTCGTCTCCCTCGTTCCATATCCCTGACGGTACGTGACACTTGTTGAGTAACTAAGTTACTTTTCAGACAGAGTAATTAGTAAAGTAATTTAAATACAATATTGAGGACGTAATTAGTAACTGTAATTAATTACTTTTTGAAAGTAACTTACCCAACACTGCTTACATATCACACTATATATATATATATATATATATATATATATATATATATATATATAAATGCCTTTTTTTTTCAAATGACTTCTAATTGCATTTCCAGCATGTGGATTTTGGAGTGTGTCTGCAATTTACATACACATGAATGTCATATGAGTTCAAGTATCTCACCTCATTGACTTGCTGTTTGTCCAGGTGAAAGATTTGACCGGAGCTGGTGGCAGCAATCTCCTCATAAGCTCTGTATCCCGGCTGAGACCGATCCCCACAGTCCCCCGTCAACACAAACACAACCTGGATTCAAATGGGATGTTTATGAGAGTGAGTGTTTTGTTAGGGGGTTGGGGTTACATGTCAACACTGGGGTAATATTCCTTGAAGAGCAGTTTTTTTTTTTAAATGGGTTGTGCTATATTTCGATTTCTGACTAAAAGCTTTACAGCTTTAGAGCTCAATATTGTTAACAATCCATTATAACATTTCCTCCAGTGAAAAAGTCCATCACCCTGTTGTCCTTTTACATCAAAATCCACCAACATATGTATTTACTGTAGAACTGTTTTGGATAGTTTTTTCTTGTAAACAGTGCTTGATCTTTGCATATTTCTCTCCTGATTCAAATGAGAATATTAAGCAATATTATGGATAAAAGATTTTAGTTGGAATCAACAGTTGGAGGTTAAAAACTCTTCATGATGGGTTTGTTTCTTACAACCATGCAGCTTTTCAATTCATAAGAAGCTGATTGATTTACTGGAGTCATGTGGATTACTTGTGGATTATTGTGACGTTTTTTATCAGCTGTTTGGATTCTCATTCTGACGGCACCCATTCACTGCAGAGGATCCATTGGTGATGAAGTGACATACTGATAATTTCTCCAAATCTGTTCTCATGAAAAAACAAACTTATCTACACCTTGAAAGGCTTGTGGTTGAATGCATTTCCAGCTAATTTTCATTATTGGACGAGCTATTCCCTTAAAGACAAAGCGTGATTTCTGCGTCACCAGCTGCACTAAAAATAATTGCAAAAATACTTCAAAGATCTGTCTTTACCTGAGACTGTCGGAGCTGTACAAGCTGAAGAACATCTCTTTTCAAGCGATAATCTTTGGCTCGGGCATCTGTGAAAACATAGATAAAGGATCCTGGTAGAGAGACCTCCAGAGCCTTCTTGATGGCCCCAATGCTCATCTCTGGACAATCCCCTCCACCCTGAGAGAGAACAACAAGGCCTTCATCATTGACATGGATATTTATGCATTAACCAGAACACAAGAAAGCGCATATTGTATTGGCTCGGGGTACAAGTTCCAGTATTTACTCTAGAGCCCAAAGGTACAATAAGAACAGAGTGCAAATAAAACTGTAGCGCTGAAGACAGATCAAGTGACGAAACGAGCCAAGATACTCAGCAGAAGCCACAGAGAGCAAATAAGAACACAAAGTACAGAATATGATTTAATTATGATTTATGAGGAAACAGGCTAATGAGTGCTGTGTCTTTTGATGCTAAAGAATACAAGTATAAACACCTGAGCAAAGCTACCAAGAGGTTAAATACATGTGAAAGTGATAGAGGTGGTGGTGCAAGCAGAACAATGAGTTCTATAGTAATCTAGTGTGGCATATTAAAGCAAGGACATCATCTTAACAAGTCAATGCAATTTGATAGATTAAGAAATTATGCTTGGAGCAACAATTAGTTGTTGATGATTTGAATTATAAAAATCTATTATTTCATATAGAAGTTTAAGTGAGCGTTACATGACGTACATTTAATATTTTATTTAATATTACTGTATATTTAATATAAAATTTGTATTTTTTTGTTTATTATAATTTTATATTTTTTATTATTTTATGTTTATTATAATTCTGTGATGTCTCATTATGCTTGTAGCAAATTTAAGTGACTAAAATAATATTTCCATTAAAATAAATATTGTTTTAATATTGGTGAATCCGTATAAAATAGTGTGATTATTGAAAGGATTAAATAAAAATGATTAATCTCTCTCAAATAAAGTACCTATTGTATTATAACACAAATACTTATATTAATGATATTTTATAAACATTCTATGGTTAAAAAAAGCACAGTCAGCATGGTCAGGCTGGTATTTGTGACATTTAAAACAAATAAAGCATCCATAAATCAGCTTGGAAGAATAGCTAGACCATCTTAAAACAGCTAGGACCAGTAAACCAACTAATATAAGTGAACCCCTATCAAATAACGTGATTTTTCAAATGATTACTGTATCCTAATCCACAAAAAAAAAGATTAATCCTTATAATATAGTTTTTTCCCATTCTGAACTGGTGCCCACCTGAACAAACAGCTCTTGAAGATCCTTCTGGAACTTCTTGGGATCAGTAGTGATGGAAACAGGACCGATTTCTGGAGAGGAAAAACAAGAAATCAAGAAACATCTACATTACATATTAATTGTGTCCAAAAGCTTTAAAAAGGCTTTACATGACCATAGTTTTGTAAAGTCTATCACAACACTTCCACAAACATATCCCTGGGGAGCAGGAGTTTTTAAAAGATTAACCTTCTTCACCCTAATTAAAGAGTTTCAAACAGTGCGGATTAGGTACAACCAAAGCTTCTTCCACAGATATGACCTACTAATGACTGTCTCTAGATCAGACTAACAAACTAGCTACAGACCCAGCCAACTCCTAATCACAAAACACATTTGTCCCGGATTCTATCTCATCAACATCTGCGGATACAAATGACAGTCGTGATACTTTTTACAGCTGAGACAATAAATTAAAGACCATGCAAAATTTCAGCAGTCCTCAAGCAATACCAGACTGGATTCATAACCTCATTGCATCATTGTTTAGGATTGTCTTCATCCACCTAGATAATCTCTGACCTCTTTCCCTTTCACTACTATATCTCTTGTGTCTATCTCTCCCATTCTTTCATCTCAGGATGAATTGTGTCCTCCCTGAATTTGGCATTTATTTGGACTCACTCAGAAGCTGATTGATTAGAGAGCTGAATATACGGCACATGGACAAAAAGCATAAAGAAGATGCATTGTTTATGATCTGAGTGTGGGTCAGATATCCCACATGGTTTATTACTCTGTCCAATATATATATATATATATATATATATATATATAGAGAGAGAGAGAGAGAGAGAGAGAGAGAGAGAGAGAGAGAGAGAGAGAGAGAGAGAGAGAGAGAGAGAGAGAGAGAGAGAGAGA
The DNA here is from genome assembly GCA_027564155.1 of Gymnocypris eckloni scoliostomus. Lineage (NCBI taxonomy): Eukaryota > Metazoa > Chordata > Actinopteri > Cypriniformes > Cyprinidae > Gymnocypris > Gymnocypris eckloni. Next base: position 13,017,641 of record CM050420.1, read on the forward strand.
GAGAGAGAGAGAGAGAGAGAGAGAGAGAGAGAATTTATCATTTTAAAAGTTATTAAAAAATAGAAGACAAAGAGGTGGATTACATTTTAACAGTGCTTTGGGAAAATGGACAAAATTGGATTATGTCTGAGTAGAAGTATATCTTCTTTTGAGAGCGAATAGGACAGATCAATACACCCTTATTTAATAAAAACATTTAAGTTCTTATCTTCAGCACTGAAATCCAACAAACTTTAGATTGAATCCAAATGTATCGTTGTGATGTATTGCATTAGAAATAATTATATCACATTATAAATACTTACATTAATGATTTTGTCAATATTAATGTTAAAAACATGCTATGCTGCAACCCAACTCTATTATATTATGTATATTATATAAAAACGTATGTATTAAGTATGCTATTAACATAAATATTATTTATGGCCTTATTTAATTATTATTCAGCTTTATGGCCAGGCTGGTCTGTTTTGCTTGTTTCGAGGGGTCTTGGAAAGTTGTAAACATAAAACGAGTTAAACCACCAGTAACTGGCTTGGAAGAGCAGCTAAACCAGCTTAAACCAGCTAAAACCTGCAAACCAACTAAGGCTGGTTTAGTTTTGTTTACTTGTACTATTATATAATATTATATTATAAAAATACATATTAAGGCCATTTTATCAACATTAATATCAAATATTAATATATAATTTTCAGCTGTAAACAAGCACAGGTTTGTCTGTTTTGTTAGTTTAGAGGGGTTTGGGGAAGTTGTAAACATAGTAGTTAAACCAACTGTAAACTGGCTTGAAATAGCAGCTAATCCAGCTTAAACCAGCTAAGACCAGCAAACCAACTAGGCTGGTTTAGTTTCATCCAGCAGGGTTCGAAACATAAACACAAATAATGAACTGAAGCAGCAATGCAACCAGTTCTAACATTCGTTTTCATTTTCTGCACTTTCTCCATCCCTCTCTCAACTGTGAGAGGTTATTAAGTTATGTTTTGTGTAACACCGACTGACTTTGTGATCTCAGTGGTTTACAAGGTGCCCCAGCGAAGGCCACATTAAAAGGAGAGGGAAGAACTGGCACCATCCCCCTACCAGTCTAGGACTGACGTCTCTCCTCTGACTGGGGGGCTGGGTTGACTCTTCCGGAGAATTGGATGGAGGACTGGGGGTGATTGTGTTAATTACATACTACCAGAAAACATGTGCTTCTCATCAGCTCCTTGGGCACCCTGCCCCCCAAGGCTAACAGATAGCTGGTTTGAACTGGGCTACATTGTCTAAGCGTACCTGAGAACACAGTATTCTCTCTGCAGTCTGTGACCAGATGTGGAATTTAAACAGATTGCATGAGCGTGACAAACATACAGTAACAGAAACTGAAAAATGATGTTGTGATTTTCAGATTAACCTGCTCAGAATTCACTGAACAAAAAGTAAATGGCAAACATAAAATACAATCCAGTTGCTTGAAAGGTGCACTCAATGAGTTTTTGTTAATATTTAGCTTATAGATTTTAGTCAGGGTAGCACTATATTTAAATTTGACAGAAATAAAAATGAGGCTGTGATGACGGAAGTATAGTGTGTATAATGTATTATACTGTTGTTTGACAACACCAACTGTGTAGCTGACGAAATGTCTTAGTGGGGAAAAATCCAAAATACAAAAGCTCCATAAAACAGTTTTGGTGAACAAAAATGTGAATCAGGAACTTTATACAATACGTATTACTGTAAAGACTTTAAGTCTTTCCCTCACAGACTGATTTTCTTCAACGTTAAATTAAATATGGTGTCATCAACCTCCACTCTAAAACATGCTGGGTTAAATATGGACAAACCCAATGATTGGGTTGTTTTCAACCAACAGTTGGGTTAAATGTTTAACCCAACTTTCTGGGAAGTAACTCAAATGCTGGGTCAAAACAACCCAATCGCTGGGTTTTGTCCATATTTAACCCAGCATTTTTTAGAGTGTGACTAAGGTCTGTTTGTCCCTACAGGTTGGCCTGACACCTATTGGCCTGAATGCATTTACTAACTGCTGTCATTTCACACCACAACTGTTTGTTTATCTTTTGTTTAATTCCTTTTCGTTTGTTTCCCTTTACTTAACATGTAAATGGACATTATCGGATTAAATGTCAACATTGTAGGTAATCTGTGCTGTTACATTAGTTTTTATACTATTCTTTTCATACTTATTCTGTTTGTAAACATATTAAGTAATCATGTTATTATTTTCTCGAAGTATTAGTAGTAGTAGTAATAACTTGGTCATAACTAGTTGATCATGTGATGTTAACATGGTGGCTCCTATGAGAGGGCAACCCGCTACATGTAGAATAAACATACTTCTAAAAATGTAAAGTAATTGTAATGATATTAATTTCTCGTGTAAATCTTCTGTAATTAGCAAAAACTGGCATTGCACCTTTAATGGATCACTACCTTTCAGCGGTCCCTGGTGGTGAAGATGTTCCTAGCAACTCGAGCCTCGAACACTTTTGTTCATATTAGTTCCCTGACAATCTTTAATGTTTGGCCTCACAAACTTCATCAAGCGTTACTCCTTGGTATTTTAGATTCAGTCAGAAGTTTAACAGAATCACTTGTATGTGGTAAAGTAACTAAGATGAATCATGTATTGTTAATTGCCACTAATAATAAAGCTGAAATATAGGATTGTACAACAGTGCAACTACCTGGGTCATGGAAAGGAACCAGCACGAAGTTCTTGATTGGTCTTGTTCTGCGACTCAGGGTTCTCTCCAAGATGCGAGAAGCACCATCTATCACCTGTTTGAGATCGTCGTACATAGAGCCGGTAACATCGAAGACAAAGGCCAGTGTTGAGGCGCTGTCATCCGCGCCGGAGTGTCTCTTCACCGGCGAGACGGATGAGGAGAGCGCGCTGGTGGTCAGCGCCAAAATGAGGAAACTAACGAGAAACGTATTCATGCTTGCTTGAAATTCATTAGAACTCTATTTAAACGACTCATATGAAGAAACAACCTAAACAAGTAATTATTAAAAAATGTAAACCAAGTGATAAAAAAGATAATCAGTTAATTTACAAAGAAAAGTATTTTGAATTGTCCCTGAAGAGTTCAACCAAGTGCCTTGTTCCTAGAAAAAAAGTTCGGATGTAAATAATCCTACACGCGCCGGACAAACGCTACATGGAGTAAATTCCCTGCGTCTTGTCCCATCCTTGGCTGAGTTTCGGAGAAAACTTGTAAGAAGCGCGTGGACCCTCCGGAGCTGAACACTGCAGTGTTGGGGAGGGGTGTGAGGAGTCCTTACAACCTGATTTTTTTGTGTGTAACTTGACCCGACTGTGACTTCCAACCCCATCCCACATGGCCTGCTCCAGTTGAACAGGGAGCTACTCAGGAAACCCGTGCCAACTGCCATGAGAGAGACGGAATACTGTATAATCATGTATATTGTTGTGACCATCTTCTACATTATAATAACAAAGTCTCACAAGCATCTCTACTGCAAAACATGGTGTTTATCAGCATTAGTGTTGCTCAGCACTTATGCAATTACTTTCTAACACTACTTTGTTGACACTGAAATGTGAAGTGTGACTGGAGAACTGATGACAGTGGGACAAGTCTTTGTGTACTCTAGTAAATATTTATGAGGTTTCATTTTGAAAGTCTCTGAGTAGACACATACCTTAAAGTCAGTGCTAAAAGAAAGTGGTTCCACTGTTATTTCACTTGGAAAAAGATACAGTTTGTTCAACAGACATTGAAAAAAAAGTGGGGCATGTTGTCACAAATTAACCTATACTATTAAACAGCATATTCTAGGCTTGTAACCTACATTTAAATAGTAAAACAAATGTAATTTTTAATAAAGTAATAACAAATAATTTTAAATAGTATTAAAATTAATCAGTTGATTACATTATAATAAAAATGTGTGACATTTATGAAGAATACCCTTGTCCTAAAAACACATTCCAAACTTTCAGTTAAAATAATTGGCTTATGTCAAAATGTATGCCAGTGTGGTTTTACTGTGTTCACAATAAAACCACATTCCATTGTGGAGTTTTGAGGACAGAATGCATGAAAGTTATTCTAATTTACAAGCATGTGAAACTAACATACAAAACCAATAATAGAGAAAACATACACTTGTATTACTAGACTCAAAACATAACAGAAACTAAAATAAAGCCTTTGTGACAACTAGCCCCAACATCTCTTACATTCTTCTTGGGAGGAATATTTAGTGCATGGATAGGGTTGAAATAATTTTAGCTTTATTAATAGAGTGAGTTTATACTCAGCTGCCACACAGCTAATAATATACATGCTATTCTCTGGACTCGGTTTAACGTGCAGCATAAATGACAAGGCTCCAGTAGAGGCATCCCAGATGCTTTCTGAAAGGAAAGACTCCGGATACGCCTCGACCCCTTTGTATATCCGGATAAATTATGCTGCTATCAGTAATTCTCAGATACACCAATCAATCCTCACGCAGCTTATGGTCATAATGTCATTTATTGTTGCTTTAACTTGATAGTGAGGCAGCAAATGCTGTCAAGTTGATAACAGAACATTACAAAAACAGAAGGAAAGGAGGTCTTTGAGGATGTCAATGTCCCAATAACCTCCAAAAAATAGCAGTCTACTATTTAAATGGTAGCCTTTAGATTTTTCTGGAACAACAACAAAAATAAATAACATGGCTTTATGACAGTTTATTTCCCAAGTGGATGCTGCACACTGGTGCAGCATCCACCCCCCACACCACACACACACACACACACACATGATTGTAAAGCGCTTTGGCTGTACAACAATACACAGTAAAGCGCTATATAAATGCATCATTCATCATTCAGATGTTGTTTCTGCGATAATTCGATCTAAAACCAACAAAAAATTTGCTCTCAGGTCAGCACATGGTTGGTCAAACGATCAAGACACTCCCAAATAGCCTTGCCAAATGACACAATGCCATTCAAAGACATTGAACTTAGGAAATGATTTCATCTTCAGCATGGGCATATAGTTATGTTTGGTCATTGCAGGAGTCTTTACTAGCACTCTTTTAAATAAAGGTTCTAAACAGGTTGGGTTTTTTTGCAGTATGGTCCAGAACCATTTTTGTTTTCTTAGTTTTAAGGACATTTTAACTATAAGACACTTTTGTGCAATGGAAAAGTTTTGTAGATGTTACATTTTATTCAAGATATTTCTCCATAGATGCCAATAAAGAACCTTTATTTTAAAAGGAATAGTTCAGCCAAAAATGAAAATTCTGTCGGTTCTGTTGGTAATAACAGAGTTATTATTTTCATTACTTATGTCATTATTTATTCACCCTCATTTCGTGCCATTAATTCAGCAAAAAAGAAATATCAGTGAAAGTCAATGAGATCCAGTGTAGTTTTGTTATTTCAGAGTTTCATTATACTGTATTCGACATTCTTCAAGACATCTTCTTTTGTGTTCCACTGAAGAAAGAAAGTCAGGTTTGGACTGATATGACGGTGAGCAAATGCTGAATTCTGGGTGAACTATCCCTTACTTAACAGTCATGGAAACATTTTAAACCGAAAGCAAAATGTTAATGAAAAGATAAATAAAACGTTTATCATATTTCTTTATCAGTTTACCATTAGAAAAACAATGCATCTGTTAAAATGAAATACTCTAACATGCTGTTTGCATGCATCCTTCCAAGTCTTCTCATTTTTCCAAACAGCCGGTTCATCACCCGCTGCACTTAACAATGTGAGATAAATAATCCAGACCTCACTGCAAAAACATGTTTATGACCCTTCATGTAACAATTCGTGCCTGTGCGAAACATACATTCCACTGTTATTCTCTAGCTGTCCCGTGTGACTAGGGTGTGAAGTCTGTTTTATTTTAGTGCTGAATCGGGAAACTAAGCCTGCGAGCTGAGCGTGGGGTCTGTCTTACTTTAGTCAGCGAGAACCCTTTTAGTTATTGCTGACTCAGAAGCCCCAGATGTCGTGTTGACTGGGCCACCGGCCTTGAGTACTGCATAATGAAACGGAAGACATGCCATAGACACACAATGAGTTACTGCAGGGCTAGGCATGAACTCTCAAGAGCCAGCAACAAGCCATCACAAGACAGGGCCGATACCTAAAACCCTTGTGTGTCTTCATGAACTGTTGCAAGGTTGCAGTGCTATGCATTGCCAAAACTAATTAAAAACAAATAAAAGAAACTTCAGCCACTTTTTCATGATAAGGACCTCAATTTTTTTTTAAATGGCTGCTATATTTTTTATATGTGAGATCCATTTATACTGTGTGAAAGATGACCGATTAAATTTGTTTGACATTAATATACAGATTTAATTTATCCCAATTTTTCCTCTAATTTTTTCTTTAAAGCAACAATAATCAGTGGTAATATTTAATTTTAATCGATTTTTTTAGCAATAATACTTTTCGTTTGATTACATTGCATTCATATGTATATATATACACTTTTAATATTCTATTTTAGTAATATTTTATATACATACATTAAATACATTATATATACATATATTTCTTGCTGACCAATGTGGCATTTAGTTGACGAAAAATTAAATGACAAAAAAATAGACCATTTGCGTGTATTTTAAATTGTAATTTATTCTTGGGATGACAAAGCTGATTTTTCAGGGTCACATGATCCTGCAGAAATCATTCTGATTTGGTGTGCAAAAAACATTTCTTATTATTATGAATGTTAAAGACAGTTGTGCTGCTTAATGTTTGTGTGGAGAATGTGATGCATTTTCATTCAGAATGATTTTATGAATATAGAGTGTATTATACAACAGAATTTAATTGAAAAATACAACTTTTGAAACTTTATACATGACACTTCCCGCACTTTTTTATCAATTTAATGCAACCTTGCTCAATATATATATATATATATATATATATATATTAATAACAATGCTCTTGATTCTCTGAAAATGGCACACATGGAGGCTGAGATGTCTATTTTATGTTTTGTATGGTGAATTTGATTTATGCTCTCTTAGGGTGACAAAATTGATTACTTCTGGGATTCATTGACCACAGCGAATTGTTTTGAAAGCGTGCCAGCGAATCCATTGTGCTGATGGAATACAAGGTCTGTGCGCCTATGGAAGACTGTCCTATTATGAGCACAGCAATTCTACACATACCACACAGTGATGAAATATCAAGAGGGGACACATCAGATATTAAAACCTCCATCTTACTAACTTACCAAGGGCAAATAACATTAGAGGCAACAATGCAGTGACTCAATTTTAATCATCAGCCAGAGAGCGACTGATAAAGCATGAGACCCACTCAAACCCACCCGGCACATACCCAATTACTTGCTTTGAGAGTAGAATGTCTGACAGGAAAACGACACAGGAAACGACAAATGCAGAGGAGCAATTTAAGTTAGCAGATGGTGGACTGATTGCTTCTTCGTTACAGAGGTTCTTACGTCGGTTTTGAGGTGCAACTGTTTAGGAATAACAGTGTAGCATGTTGCTTGGTTACAGTGCCTTGTTTAGGAAGTAGCTTGAGGACTTCACAATGGCTTTTGCCAGCAATGAATAGGCAGTGCACTCTTCACAATGGGAGCTATGTATCGCAACTATAATAAATGAATCTCCTTTCACAAGCAAAACAAGATTACACAGCTTCGATCCATTCACTTTAAAGTAAAGAAGAAATAAATAAAATATCAACAGTCTCATAAATTATATATGAAGCACACATCCACAATATCCAAGCAAAGTATGATTAAAAATTATGAAATATGAACACATATTTACATTTATAATTTAGGTTTTTCAGCATGCTTTTCTTTAACAATCAGTGCCATCCATATAGTCTCAAGTATGTTTGTTCGTCAGCAAACAAGCACTGGTGCAATTCCAATGGGATTCTGCAGTTTAGCATTCACACACTGCGCGCACAAACACACACAAGTTTCAGGATGACAGGTTCTTCTTTTCTGTCACTGCATGCTGAAATGTGATTTGCTTGTGGTGAGACGTCTCAGTCTTAAGTGTCCAGAATGAGAGGTCAAACGACGAAGACTCCTCTCCTTGAATGGCATTGTGGGATGGCACAGCACTGGATCCTTTGTTGTACCTGTACAACGAACATTACAAAATGCTCACAGTGAGGGATGGGTAATATTCTAAAAAGGGATAGTTCACCCAAAAATAGGTGCTTAAATATGAGTAAATTGTGGAATTCATGGAAAAAGTGCTCTTCCTCCATATAAGAGACAAAGGTCAAATCCAAGACTCAAATTTGAGGTTAAATTCAGAAACTGAAACATATACAAGGCTTTTTCAGATAAATTCTGAGAGATATACACCTTTTTTGTACACAACCTGACAATATGACTTCCACGAGGAAATATAAGGCCATCAAATGGATGCACACCTGACCTTGATGTGATCTTAATGCCAGAAACACATAAATAACAATAATAGTGTCCTTCCACCAATTACTGGCTTAATAGAAGTTATCTGTCATTTAGCAAGACTATAAAACTTTAAAGCATAAAATGGACATCCTAAATCTAAAAGCAATCACATATATCTCTTTATATACCCTTTTCCTTGCACTTACTGGCAGACAGCTCCTAAATAACTAATTTAAGAGAGTGATAGGTGCACCATATTTGGATAAATGCCTTGTTTTCTGCTACCAAGGACTTTGTGACTCTTCTCTTTACACTGTTATCAGTGTACGCCAATGATTATGATATAAAAGTACACTAAAACAATTATAATATGTAAAAGACAGGATGCATTTATATCCAGCACAACATACCTGTATCCTAAAGACAAGCTGCTACTATACAAGGCCATCATAGAGTGACAGAGCTTGGACTATAGAGGGGTCTGCCTTTGATCCCTCCTGGAACTCCTGCAGGGTCAGCTTCCCATCAGCATTCTGGGTAAACAAACAAACATTGTTTAGAATCACAACTGTCTCAAATGCTGAGTACAAACAACAATGTGTTATTTTAAGGTTGTTTGTGGTTATATGCGAATGCATGACACTTCAAACGAATGTGGAATAGACTTTAAGGTTATATCAGTTTACAAACTAGAGGATACTAAAACAACAGCCATGAGGATTTTCAATTATGCATGAGGAAAAAACACTCTTCCACTTTTAAGATGCTCCACGTGCCCAGCAGAGGGTGAGTGCTATTAGGCTGAAACATTGAGGAAAAATTCACACCTGAGTAGGCAATGAAAAAAATTGTTGTGTAGTACTTGTTTGAAGAAGCATTAAGTCCTTAAAATAACCCTATTGGTTCCTCATTGGGAGCAGTTCTGATCTGAGATTGCTATAGTATTGGAAAGCATTCCATCTCAAGTCCTGATCTCATCTTTCAGGGCTTGACGAGGGCTTGAGTGGGCATTAATGCTAGGCTCCAATGTTAGCGGTAGCGCATGCCAAAATGTCATTTATAGACCCAAGGGCAGCATTCGTGACGCTAGCTTTACCACAAATATAAGCTCTTATTCCCTACTGCATCCTTGATCTGCACTGGATTGATAATGAGAATGTGTTAAATAAATTGAATCAGAGCTATAAATTAGCGATTTTCTTGACCTGGTTTAGTGATGGTTGATCGCTAATCATTACTGTTGTGTTTGGACTGCATACAAATCATTAGTCTTTAAGGAATAGCCCACCCACAAATGAAAAGTCTGTCATCATTTATTCACCCTCATGTCATTACAAATCTGTGCACATTCTTTCTTTTGCAGAACCAAGAAAATATTTAGCAGTAAAGTCTGCTTAAGTGATTTCCACAGATTAAATAAAATAAATCCTCAAATTGAATAAAATAAACAGTCCGCTGCATAAAACACTGGGGTGGATTATTAACTGGTTCAGTATTATTGGGGTCAAGAAGAAAGGAACTATCCGTACTTTATCCATCATGGCAAAAATGCGATCCACTCTCTTCTCTGGCGTGTTTTCTTCTTCTGGAAGGTCCACTGTGTTTCCCTTAAAACATGCAAGTAATGTTAAAGACATCAGAGATTTTACTCATTAAATGAATGCCATATGTTCCGACTGCAATTACAGTTTAAATGAACTGTGACTTACCACCATCTGATAGATTGCATCTACGATATTGAGCATTTCATCACGTGTGATATAGCCATCGTTATCAAGATCATAAAGCTTGAAGGCCCCTAAAGCGTGTAACAAGAAGGCATAGTGAGTGTGTGCAGAAATACTATGCTGCTAAAAGTTTTCTGTGAATGTGCAAGACTTCCAATTCATTAGCCACTGTAGGGAAATAACAAAGTGATGTAAACAGTAAACTGTTTGCAATACAAACCAGTGTGTTTATAATTAAGGTAATACATTAAAATAATATGGTAAGAAATACCAGTTTGCAATATCGAGCAGTAAAATTGTTGTTTTGTGTGTCTATATATATATATATATATATATATATATTATAATTTTTAATACAAATGTGAGATTTGTGTCCTCTGTCTTTTTTAATCTCTCAAAATTGAGAAAAACACAGTTGAGAAAAGTGTTGTTGTTTTTTTTACTTTAGTAAAAAGTACCATCAGGCATCTTGAGTTTAATCTCTTTTGATCATGAATTGAAAAGTAATGTTAGCAGAGTGCAGACATGTGATCACTAGGAATGACAGATGCAGGATTGGGTGATAAAGGCATGCTTTGTATGAGCCAAATCATTGCACTGCAATTACAGCAGTGAGGAGCGACTCTTTCATCTCGCATCTATGTTTTCTCTTCACTCCAGGACTCCAGGATGTCCCACCCATACAGCCCTACTTCATTCCACTCATCTACTACAAAAAGGCAATCCTACAACTCACACAACAGAGTGCAAACACAGGTCAGAGCCTGGGGTGAAGAGTCTACAGAGAAAGAGGTGGTACGGGACCCGTATATGTAAAAGAGTCTGTTTAATATCAGTGAGAAAATTGCTTTGATTGTTATACATTGAGGTCATTTCACATTTAATCAATTTTACAAAACACAGTTAACCCAAAAGTATTCAGACACTTAAGCCTTACTCAATAATGTAAGAATTTCTTCGTATTTGACAATAAAATATCAAACCAAGTTACCTTTATTTGTAAAGAATAAAGCACTTAGATAATTTACAAGCCAAATTCTTCTTTATTCTTAAGATAATATTGTCTGAAGAATAAAGAAGAATTTGGCTTGTAAAGTATGTATTTATGTATGTATGTATGTATGTGAATATATATGTGACCCTAGACCACAAAACCAGTTATAAGTCACACAGGTATATTTGTAGCAATAGCCAACAATACTTTGTATGTGTCAAAATTCTAGATTTTTCTTTATGTCAAAGTCAGGATATTAAGTAAAGATCATCAGTATATTGGTATTCCTTATTTACTTGTTCTTTTTATTATCTGTGTTTTTGTTCTGTCACTGTCATTCTGTTGCACTTTAGTAGCTTCTGTCACGAAAACTAATTCCTTGTATGTGTAAACATACCTGACAATAAAGCTCATTCTGAATCTGATTCTAAAATGCAAGTTTTGATTAGTAATGTGCATTGCTAAGAACTTCATCTGGACAAATTTAAAGGCGAATATAATGATATTCTAGGGAATTGTGTGCTTCAATTTTTATAGCAACAGTTTGAAATTTAAATGCAGACCTAGAGCAATAAACTCATCACCAAACACCAATGACTTGTACATTCATTATATTGACAAAAGTACTGGGACTTCTTTAGAAGAGAAAAAGGCACTTCCAAACTATGGCAACAAAGACATTCATGTTCTTAAAAAAATTATTTCCACCTCTGTTGCAACAGTTTTCAAGTGTATGAAATGACTGTATCCCATATGTACAAGCCATTGGTGTTTGGTGATGAGTTTTTGGCTCGAGGTCTGCATTTAAAATCACACACAAGTGTTCAGCTGAGATTAGGAGCAGACCAGTCAAGTTCTTCCACACTGACTGAATCATCATTTCTCTTTGATCCTTGTCTTACACACAGAGACCTTGTCATGTTAGAATAGAAAAGGGTCCTGTCCAAACTGTTGCTATGAAATTAGAAGCACACAATTCCCTAGAATATCATTATATGCTTAAACATTAAGATTTGTACTCATGGAAATTACTAAAGTAGTCAAACCTTTCATTAGAAGGGGGTGACCCAACACATTTGGCGATATATATATATAGTGTATATATATATATATATATATATATATATATATACATACATATGAAATACATTGATTTTTAAATGCGACAAGTGTCATTGTTTGTATTTTGTATTTTAAGAATGCTTACTGTTTCATGAAGCATCTCACAAAGTTACTTCACTCCTTCTGTCTTTCACTGATTCTCACTTAAATGGGCTTTTATTAATACAAAAATTGCTTACAGCGGAGCTTTTCATCCAAAGTCCCACGCGAAGTCACAGACAGGGCCTGAATAAACTCTGAGAACTCAATCCGTCCATCCTGTAGAAATATATATACACATATATATTATTGCCATTTTATTCAAATTAATTTCAAAATTTCTATTAAACAGCCTACTAATACATTTTAACACTAAAAGCTAATATTAATATTAAACTAACAATAAACCCTGTTAAACGCTGTAAAAAAAAAATCATAGTTTTTTCATGATGTCTAATGCACTAACAATTTTTTAAGTATATAACCTTATTGTAAAGTGTTACCCAGAAGCCTTCTGTTGATTGGCAAAGTAAAATGGGCCAGTGGGCTGCTATTCCTGTCCCACCCCCTGCTCTTCCTTGGGGCTACAGGCTGGCTCCACCAGCCTTTGCAAAATGCATTCTGCTTCCAAATATCCAGCAGATACGTTATGACACATTTTATGATTTGTCTATTGAAACCTCTCAAGAGCAAGAGAGGTAAATGAAAGCAGTGTCATGTTATTTAGTACACAGCTTTAAAATCTTCTACAATGTCTTAAAACCTCAGGGGGTAGAAACGCTCAACTTGCTTGTTCAAACCTTACTTTATTGTGTGAATTTTTCTGACTATGCACTCTGTTTTTTGTCATCTTCACATCACATTGAACTGGTGGGCTTAATGCACTAACAATGACAGACAGGATTTAGTTCCTGTGAATACAATTATCCAATCAAAGCATTGTTCCACTGGTAAGCTTTCACACCCAGGTGACCCAGCCTGATTGGCAATTGTTTATTTTTGCAATATATTATTTCAGACTGAACTGTTTTTGCACTACAGAGTAGAAACAGCATGTTAAAAAAAACTAATGTAATTATGCATGTTAGCAATTAGACTATAAACTAAAGGCTGGCTATAGACAGCCAAAGATAAAAAAGCATTCACTACCCTTGCACTTTCATAAATTTGTTGGTGGTATACCATGAAATCTGATATATTCAGCAAAAAATAACTGAAACAAGGTTAGAAAAAAATCCTTTAACCAAATACCTCAAGGCCCTTATAATACTTTAAAAAATAAATAAAAACAATGACAAATATAACTGATAGTTAACAGTTCGTAATCTAATAAAAGTAAATTATAAACCAGATTTCAACATAACACGCATCAAGCATCCTGCACTACTTCTTAGTTTTTCTTTACTACAGAGACTCAGGGATAAAACATAAAACACCTTTTTCCTAATTCTAATAAATAAATGTATCAATTATTTGAAAAAATCTATATAAATTACTACAATGTAGTACTACAGTAGCTTAAAAATGGGCTCCAAATCCAAATTTTGCCGTAAGTAAATTATATTGAGTTTCTACAATATAAATCTATTTTAGAAACTTAATTTCATGTGAAGTTGCTTTGCAACGATTGTATCGTAAAAAGCGCTATACAAATAATCTTGAATTGAATTGAATTAAAAATACAATAGAAAATAATTATAAAAATACTACAATAGCTACGATGCAGCTATTTATGTTCTCATTACTGATGGAATAAGACTCTAATTCATGTTTACCAACTGAACTCCTCTGTATTACCTCAATCCATTTCCCTATCATTCATTATGAGTATTATAGTTTCTGCTTTAAAACTGAATCTAGTATGTGAGGTTTCAGTCAAAACAGCCTTCAGGTACAAAGGTTCAGTTTTAATGTCATCAAACCACAGAAACTCATTAAACCAAATTGTTGCATTTCCTATCTGCCTCGGGCAAACTCTAGGTGGCTCAAATTTCTTACCACCCTTCCTTATGAGACACATTTTTGAGTGTATTTGCTTTCGCTGTCTCATGCAGTCTGTCACGGAGAACAACAACAACAACAACAGTTACAGCCTTACAACACTTCCATTATTCAGAGCACTGCATATTGGAGGACAGCCATTTATTTCATCTTTTATCTCACTTTTAATAATGGCTTGCATTATGCTCAGTGTTGTATTCCACAACAAAACATTACTTATATCCCTGACTAGACTTGCATTTTATATGATCTGCTTTAATGTTACATGGGCATAAGGGTTTAGTGTTTCCTTGAAACCGCACAAAGTGGGGATGAGGTCAAGTCATTGGGTTTATTGTTCCAGTCATATAAAGGTGTTGAGGTTTGGCTCATAATCATGGCCCTATTAGACCCTGCTGGTAGATGCTGAAACTACATAATCTGAATTATAGTGCATTATAGTTTACATTATCCCCTTAGCTGTCATATATATGCATATACATTAATGGATTCTTACTGTTGTTTAACAACATAACGTTCATTTAGCTGATGAAATTTCTTTCTGAAATAACTTTCAGTGTCAGTCACTACAGGCGTCCCGAGTTCGATTCCCGGCATGTGGACCTCTCCCGATCCCGCCCCCCTCTCTTGCCCGCATGAGTTTATTGATTTTGTTGAACATAAAAGAAGATATTTTAAAGAATACGGACCAAAAAGTTGATGGTCCCCACTGGCTTTGATAGTATGGAAAAATAATACTATGAAAGTATACTGGGGACCATCAACTGTTTGGTCCGTATTCTTCAAAATATATTTTTTATGCTCAGAAGAAAGAAATTCATACAGTTCTGGAACAACTTGAGGGTGAGAAGAATTACAATTTTGGGGTGAAATTTTTAGTTCAGTCATGAAACTCTAGATGGTGCAGGCTGACGTGTAGTTAACGTAACTGATGTTATTTAGAAAGTTAAACAACTTTGCACAAGCTGATTGGTTCATGCTGCATATGCAGACAATGAGCTTACTGCCTTGAATTTATATGGCTGGCTAGCATTCACTTGAGATTCTTGCAGCATGCTTTCAGAGTTTCTCTGAAGCCCTCCACCTTCCCCAGCTCCACCTGTGTAGATCTGCTAGGGGTTATTTTATATGCTATTTGTGCAGCAGCTGTATGTCTTAAATACTCACAGCACCGTATCGCCATATGCATTGGCAGTAGCAAGTTCCAAAGCAAGCAAGGCAGGAATTGTGATCCTGTGTCTGGGTTTGTGCCCCTTTGACCTCTGTTCTAGAGTCAGACTACAGAGTCTGTTCTATAAGACATCACTTCAGTTCTTTACAAGCCCAGGCTGATAACATCTCCAGAACACTGACCATGAGACGGTGGCTGGAAAAGTGAATCGGAGGTGAAATACGCTGCAGTGGTACAGATTAGTAGAAAAGAGCAAACAGAGGCCAAGACTAATGTCTCTCACTAACAGCTGTGCCTTTTAAAACCTATAAATAAACATAGGGACTAGTTTGACTGTTTGTGATTTCTGAAAGTGGTTTATAGCACATTTTATCTTATATTGTATTATTTGTACTCTTTTTTCATTCCAATATGTTTGCATATTTTCTTGTGTTT
The DNA here is from genome assembly GCA_027564155.1 of Gymnocypris eckloni scoliostomus. Taxonomy (NCBI): domain Eukaryota; kingdom Metazoa; phylum Chordata; class Actinopteri; order Cypriniformes; family Cyprinidae; genus Gymnocypris; species Gymnocypris eckloni. The sequence goes on from CM050420.1 coordinate 13,033,496, forward strand.
GTGTTACATATAATTGCACTGTCCATGGAGCAGACCTGACTTACATTTCACTGCTGGTTATATTCCGTATAATTATGTATGTGATGAATAAAAATCTTGAATCTTGGCTGCCAGACGACTCTTATCTGGCAGGGCTTACTGGCTCCTAATCACATTACAGATTGCATAGATAACAAAATGAGGCTATTTAATGAATAATTAATAACAGGAACAGACCACAATTCACAAGAGAGTGAGAATAATTAACCTTTCACCTCCCATCCATATACATTCATGCTCTGTTGCAAAACCTGAGGCCTATCTCTGTCTGCTGTCTACATAGGCAGCATCCTAACAGTAAAGTGACTGATAGAATGTTCTATATAGACAACTTTATAGACAACTCTATATATCAACTATATAGAATGTGTTTAAATATCGCTCTGCATTAGAAACTTGATTTGCAATTGATTTAAATGACAAGAGTTATGTGAAAATATACACACGAAAATAAGCAAAACATATTGTAAGTATAATGTTAATGTATATATATATTATACCAGCCATCAAAAATACATTGACCTGGTGAACTTTAGCGATAATATCAAGGATCGCTGGCATAAGTAAAGAAAAGACAAAGAGAGAGACAGAATGTCTCCAACCCTAAATAAATTATGTTGTGCAAAACCCTAACAGTGATGTGCAATTCACCTTGTTCTCATCAAAAACATTAAAGACAAATGAGGCAAACTTGGTGGGGTCGCCGAAGGGGAAGAACTGTTTGTAGATCTTCTGGAAACCTGCAGCATCAAGCTGACCACTCGGGCAATCTTTTATGAAGCCCTTGTACCTGGAAGGGAAAAACATTATAATTTCATACACTGTCTTTGAAAAGGAGGCAAGATGTTACAGAAGACTGTCGAACAGTCTATGCTCGTCTGTGAGCACAGCACCTGACTGATCTCCATCCTAACAAAATAGGCTCATGTCTTTATACTCTGTCTCCTGCTCCATAAGATCTCTGAAATCTGTTCTCTTTCTGACAGTTAGAAATCATTTATAGCTAGATCTGTCAGCTTCCTGAACCCTGTCGTGACTTGAGAATGGCATGAAACAAGAATGAAACTTTCACTAAACTACAGATAGCAACTGAAGTCTCCTGTCTACTATACCCTGTAGGTCACCAGAAAAAGCTTTCAAGTTTTCTTTTCCTTATTCCAATAAAAATAACAAAACTCTTTATTTAGTTTCAGCATGTTATATGCAGCAAGGATATATTAAATTGATCAAAAGTGACAGTCAAGACATGCCTAATGTTACAAATGACTTCTATTTCATATAAATGCTGTTCTTTTGTATTCATCAAAGAAATCTGCAACAAATATCACATGTTCCATGTTAAGCAGCAAAACTATTGTCAACACTGATAATTATAAGAATTTCTGGAGCACCAAATTGTCTGATTAGAATGATTTTTTATGGTTATGTGACACTGAAGACAAAAAGAACCGTCGATGAACAAAATTCATCTTGCCCAAAATTTACTAACCATGCATAAACTTTTTTTTAAATAAAAAAAATAAAATACAAATAAAAAAATGCTAACATATACATCAGTCTTGGTCACATATTATTGTAGCATAGTTTGTGCTGAACACACACAAAAAATACATGTTGGCCAATAGTATGTTATAAGTAGCTGAAATAAGCACAAATGTCAGGGCATTTCAAAACATCTCAAGGGCCCCAAAACCATCTCAGACCCCAGAGGGTTAAAGGAATAAGTCAATTTTGTTTTATTTAAATGAAAACAGTTATTTTAAATTCTAATAATTTTTCACAATATTACAGATCATTATATTTCTGATCAAGTAAATGTTGCCTTGGCATGCACAAGGTGCATTAAAAAAATTTTAGTTTTAAACTTACCAACCATACTTTTGAACAACATAATACAGGTAAATAACATATTATACTATACTATAATAAACCACAGCAACATTGTGTAAGATTAATGCTAAAAAAATACAAATTGACAGTATTATATTATAGTGTTTGACTATCTTGTTTTAAGGAGTTTTTACAACAAGGCGAAAGTATTTGCTGTGAGACTTCTTGTTAAATGCAATAAATACATGAAAATGAAAAAGAAAATAATTTCCATTTTCAAGATTATTTTGAGGTGATGATCTGTGCAGGATGGGTGAGCTGCACTGCAGGGTACAAGAACAGAACAGCACTTTGAATTGTTTAACTCTCGTGAATGCTTGCCTTCTAATCAAGCTGTAATTTTTACCTGTGCAGCTGTCTGTCGCAATCAAATGCTGCATACAATTTATAACCACTAATGCCATGTTCACCGAAGCAGACTGTTAGTGCAGCTCAGTTTATCACAGAATGTGAATTCAGGCTGTTACGTGACGTGAGTGTGAAGGGAAAGAGGGTCTATCCCTATCTCAGCACAACACTCTCAGCTGTTTAACTTGCATGCTGAAACTCCTAATGGATATTCAGTGTGATTAGGCCTGTCGCGATAGTCGATATATCGACTTATCGCACGATATATGGATATGAGCGCGATCATTTTTGGTGCCGCGATATATTGCGACTGATCATTTTTTTATAATTAAAAATAATGATTAGTCGATCGCGCTACCTCTGTCATCTCGTCTGCTCTCTGTGGCGGAGGCGGGGCTTAGGCAGCGTCTCCCCCACACACACGCACACAGAGCGGACAGCGACAGGTGAAGAGAAGGCGTGAACCCACTGCGTTATAAAGTGTTTTGTGACAACTACAGCCAGTTAGGAAGAACAAGTCCCAATGGACTTGGTTTCAAAGCCGCAATCTTCAGCTCCGGTGTGGGAACATTTTGGCTTTAAGCCGAATGAGAGAGGAGAGCCAATTAACGTGAATGAGCCGGTATGTCGACTTTGTTTAAAAACAGTGGCAACGAAAAGAGGCAACACAACTAACCTAAAATCTCACTTAAAACATAACCATCCCACCCAGTTTTTCAATCTGGGAACAACAACCGCAGCTGGAGCTGGAGAGGGGTCTTCCAGACAGTTATCTGTTACAGATGCCTTTTCCCGACAGTGTACATATAAACGTGACAGCGCGAAATGGCGCACACTCACAGATAGCGTAGATCGCTATATAGCCAAAGAGATGCAGCCATTAAACACGGTCGAAAAACCAGCTTTTAAAAATATGCTGCAAACTTTTTTATTCTTAAGAATAAAATGTTCTTTGTTCTTTGAAAGAGTGCACTTGCATTATTATGCTATTATATTGTCATACTGTAATTATATAATCAGTGAAATAAAATTGTCTTAAAATGACAATAATATCGTTTATCGCAATTAATTTTGGTGCAATATATTGCACAACAAAAAGTAGTTATCGTGACAGCCCTAAGTGTGATTTAAGTTACCAAACTCTCACAACAGCCTCTCTTTTACTCAGTCTGTCTTTTTTTCTCTCCTTTTCCTGGTGATAAAGGGCAGGAAATTCCTCCCTTAAAGGAAAGAAGAGTCTGCTAACATGACGGATAGGACATGCATAATGTCATATGGGATTGTTTGCAAACCCCAATTTGGTTAGGACCAATCCCAATTTTGCCTTCAGTATGATACCAGACTCTGATAGCTCAGAACTAATTCAGGACTTCAGACAGCAAATAAACAACCTTGAACAATAGAGGAAATGAAACTCGTCTATTCCCTAAAAACAAATGTTTTTTTATTTTATTGATATAACAGTTTACTTCATTTTTTGTAAGTTTTGGTAACTTCATCCAACTAATTTCACAGAGCTAGAGGAATTGTGTAGCATAAATGCATTTTTAAGTCATCATTACTCAAAGGCCATGTACACACTGCGGCTAAATTCGATTGTCAGTTCTCCTGATTAATCTTGTTCTGTACACACACAGTTCAGTCATTTACCAAAGTGACAATTACATTTTACAACCAAAATCACCGAAATTGTGGTACGTCTTGACTCATTATTGTTGCCAGATCTTGCTAGAAAAAAAAACAGCAAATAAGAATAAGAACAAAACAGATTTAAATTCAAACACTTTATCTGGCAAATAAGCCACAAAACTAATTATTATGATTTGCACCTATTTATTTTATTAGCTCTATAAACTGGATTGCTTTATGAGCTAAGCACAAAACAACAAGCCTAGACATGCTTAATAACGGTCACTTAAATTAAAAGGACATGGCAAAATTTCAAGAGCGTTCTACAAAGCAGCCTTCCACGAATAAAAAAAAACTAAACAGCTCTGTTGATAGTAGTTTAGTAAAATCAACAAACATAAATATCTGGTCACTTGAATATTATTTTGGTTAATAGTGGCAGATATTAAATGTGCAAGATGCCAGAACGTTACCTCAGTATCAATCATAGCCCTTAAGAGTGAGTTTTGCTCTGTACATACACAAAGCACTCATTTTGGGGATCCACTCCCGGATTTAAAAGCAAAAGTCACTCCTGGAAATATACAGTGTATATGTAGTGTATACCCTTCATGCAGCCGCCCACAATCTGACCATGAGCACTACTCTTCAGCACAACAGTAACTACGAAAACTTCAAAATAACAGAAACTCTTTTAAATATCAAAACCTGCATTAAACATTAACAACTAATATTTAATTATCAATATGTCAACAGCACTCATCAAAATAATGTTTTTAACTAAATTAATCAAAAATCTATATATTACAATTTTAAACTAGTGATAACAAGTTCCTTCAGTTTTGTAGCTGATCTTGCCAGACCAACTGTAAGTAGCCAAAATCCAGGCCACTAAGTCTAGCCAGAAAACCAACAAACCATCTTATGCTGATTTAATCTTTTTTTTTACATACCACGGATAAAACTATTTTTTTCCACCTCTATGCAAATAGCCGGGTGTATCAGCCAATTAAAACGTACTGCCACTGCAGCAAACTCTTCAATCTCTTAAAGTCAACACATATATAACAGAAGCAACAGCAGATCATTTCTTTTGTACTGTCACATACAGGTGTTTCCAAATTAAGTGTAAAAATCTAATTGGATTTCCAAAAAAGAAACAAAATTCTGGTTACTTGGTTCTATTCATTGGTTGTTGACTTGATGGAGTCAGATCTGAATGCAAGCTTGTGGTAAGTGGTGGAAGGATTGGGTTTAAGCAACTAAATGGTTAAAGAAAAGTCTGTTGCTGACATTTTGATTAAAAAACATATGCATGGATGAATTGTTCATAAGATCACTAAGATGCATTTTAGAAAATAGGTAGACAATAGAAATTAGAATAGGCACATTTCCATGTAAATGCAGACTGTAAGTTCAATTGAGAGACAAAAATGATGAATTAAATTATTAAAGGATATGCAAGTCTTAAACACAGCCATGATTAGAATGGTTCGGCTGAGCATATGAGACTTTTTAAGTCCATAAGTTATGTGTTCCAAAGAAAGATTTTGTACACAACCATAAAACCACTCAAAGATATTTTCTGCCACATGCACACAAGTATCTCGCAGAGGGTCAGGGGTCTGTATAACCTCCTGTAGCTTTATGACGCCATCCTCTGGCCACATGCAGAGCAATGCCAGCTGTGTAATGTCTCAACATTTGCCTCATTACACCACACCACTCAGGAAAAAGCAGTGTCAAGCACACTCGGATGATTCACAAATCAATTGGGCTATTTTTACAGCTTCAAGAAAGGAGAAAATGTTCTCTGTAAGTATGATTCATGCTTAATCTATTCATTGGCAAAGGTGGTAGGTGGTGGTGGTGGTGGGGACTGTTACGCCCTATCAGGGAACTCTGAATAACATTCTACTTCTCAGCACAATCACACACACAGAGAATTCAAACTCTCCACAGCATTAAGCATGCACAGAGTGAGCACAGAGCAAATGAGAAGGGTAACGGCATTTCGTTTTCAGCTAATCCAACTTGATTGTGGCTTAATTTGAGCATGCCTCTTTTGTCAAAGCAACGACTGCTGTTTTTGGAAAAGTAAGTAACACAAAGCTCTCAAACTTCAAATATGATGTGCATAAATGCAGCATCTAGTTCAAAAGGAATTACATTTTTAATGTTCACATTTCAAATGAAAACAAATTTGCCAAATCAAAACTGTTAAACATCAGCTTTCAATGAGACGTGATGATGAAGTGTATGCATCTTACATTGCAGTGCCTAAAAGTCACTTTCTAGAAATGCTGCTGCCTCGTTCTCTAATTACACGCTATTAAACTGTCCATACAAGTTCCATATTCGAATATGTCAGCCTACAATATCAGTTCAGTCTGTCTGAATCACTGAAGTGACAATCAGTAATTAAACGTCACTTCCCTGCTGGAAAGACCAATATTGATATTGGACCAATATCCAAGCTGGTTATTGATGGTTTGGTACTAGTCTATCTGGCAACATCAAATATGGTGACATGAAAGTCTGGTCATGTGACATGCAAGAACCATTGACGTTTCATGTGAGTTGATGTTGGCGGTTTATGTCACCATTTGTTATGTAGTCTAGTTATTCTTTTGTTGATAACAAATACATTTTGAATATTTTATGTCCCACTAAATTTTAATATACGAACAAAACCAGTTAAAACATTCTTCAAAATATCTATTATTTGTGTTCCACAGACGAAATTAAAGTCATGCAGGTCTGTAACTACATGAGGCTAAGCAAATAAAGGTGCATCTTAATAAATTAGAATATTGTGGAAAAGTTCAGTAATTCAACTCAAATTGTGAAACTTGTGTATTAAATAAATTCAATGCACGCAGACTGAAGTAGTTTAAGTCTTTGGTTCTTTTGGCTCACATTTAACAAAACCCACCAATTCACATCTCAACAAATTAGAATATGGTGACATGCCAATCAGCTAATCAACTCAAAACACCTGCAAAGGTTTCCTGAGCCTTCAAAATGGTCTGGAAAAAAAAAGATGCACAACCAACCGAGAGAACCGCAGCCGTATGAGGATTGTCAAGCAAAATCGATTCAAGAATTTGGGTGAACTTCACAAGGAATGGACTGAGGCTGGGGTCAAGGCATCAAGAGCACCACACACAGATGTGTCAAGGAATTTGGCTACAGTTGTCATCAGAGGCGTCTTACCTGGGCTAAGGAGAAGAAGAACTGGACTGTTGCCCAGTGGTCCAAAGTCCTCTTTTCAGATGAGAGCAAGTTTTGTATTTCATTTGGAAACCAAGGTCCTAGAGTCTGGAGGAAGGGTGGAGAAGCTCATAGCCCAAGTTGCTTGAAATCCAGTGTTAAGTCTCCACAGTCTGTGATGATTTGGGGTGCAATGTCATCTGCTGGTGTTGGTCTATTGTGTTTTTTAAAAACCAACATCACTGTACCAGTTTACCAAGAAATTGTGGAGCACTTCATGCTTTTTCTGCTGACCAGCTTTTCAAAGATGCTGATTTCATTTTCCAGCAGGATTTGTCACCTGCCCACACTGCCAAAAGCACCAAAAGTTGGTTAAATGACCATGGTGTTGATGTGCTTGACTGATCAGCAAACTCACCAGACCTGAACCCCATAGAGAATCTTCAGTCTGTGTGCCTTGAATTTATTTAATACACAAGTTTCACAATTTGAGTTGAATTACTGAAATAAATGAACTTTTCCACGACATACAAATTTATTGAGATGCACCTCTAATGATATATAAAAAAAATTGTGAACTATGCCTTCAAGAAAGTATGGTAGTGATACCAGCACCCAAAAAAATCTGGCCATTTGTTCCTGACTAAAATATTTTGTCATTCCTCACACAGCTGCTCATTTGACTGTCATCACTTCTGAACCTCTCTGACTCTTAATGGAAGGAAATGTTAAAGGAATCTCAATGCTTTTGTTTTCATTGGCAGTTACTGGAGGCAGTGATTTAATCAGTGCTTTATATGATGACAGTGTAATATTGTTGTAGTTACATGCTCGTTTGTGGTGTTGTATGCTTAATATGATTTACCTAAACAGGACATTCTAGAATCAGCATCCCTGTTTATTGCTATCAAACAATCACATTTTAAATTTGCAATGAATTAGAAGTAGCGACAGATCTTCAGTAAATTGGATGGTTGAATATTGAAGTGAGTCGACTCTTTTGAATGAATCATTGGAATGATTTGTTCACCAATTGAGCTAACTGGGTTATTGAGTTCAACTCACTGACTCAATCCACTTGCAGCTTTTAACATATCACAGGAGGGTAAAATGAATAAAACGTGACTTAAAAATGTGACTTTTTGTTCAGCAAAACTGCTGACAAAAGCCTTGCCACCTTATGGCACTTCAGCTGTGCCCTCCATTAACAGGCACTTCAGTAGATTGCAGCATATTCAAATATAGACTTTCATTATGGTGTCCAGCACACATGAGTCCATTAGCTCCTGCAGGGAAAGACAAATGACTAAATTAATCGCTCAGATGTTTAATTGTTGCACACAGGGCTGTTGGTTAACCTGCGCATAGCCATCAATTCAGCCTCCGTGCTGGTTAACCCCAGTGCAAAGTAGCTGGCTGATCAATGCCCATCAGCGCATATAAAAAAACAGCCATTTATATATAGCGAGTGGAACTCTTGGTCAATGCTGGGGATTTCATTTCTGTATGTCTTATTAGCGACAGAATGTCTAGGATAAGAGGACAATGAATTCTGTAGCCTGTAGAGAATGCATTTTGTCAGGCTAATGTAATAGTTCTGTAATTCAGTTTGAGATCAGGGAGGAAGATGTTCATGCCAGTTTCATTACATTTCAGATCTGAGATTGAATAACAAAGATTAAAATCACAACCACTCAAAAAAGATATAAGAATATTACTCTCAGCCTCAGATATACCACCACAGTCCATCTAATGAATAAGGGAAATAACAAGTGATAAATGACTTAATGCAACTCCTGGAAGTAATTGCTGTCAATAAACTTGTAAATTAAGTTATGTTAAGAAAGCAACAGTGGTTTTAAGGAAGAAGATATTCATGAGCACAACTGTATAATCTACAGGTATACGTAACTTGTACTTATTACTTTTTGACAGACAGAAATACAAAAAAAAATGTTTTTTATCAAAGAATACTGAAAAAAGATATCACTGTTTCCAAAAGAATACTAAGCAGCACTTATAATAATAAGAAATGTTTCTTGAGCAGAATATAAGAATATATCATAAGGGTCATGTCATGTGACACTGAAGACTGGAATAATGGCTGCTGAAAATTCAGCTTTGCCATCACAGAAATAAACTACATTTTATAATATATTAGGAACAAATACTTTAAATTCTAATAATAGTTCACAATATTTAAATTATGTTGATCAAATTAGAGCAGACTTAGTAAGCATAAGAGACTTACTGACCCCTTCTGTATAGAAATTGCAAGTACGATAATATGTTTAAATACACACACATTTCTGACATTTGTGCACCACAAAAGCACAGTGGATAAAACCATGAAAAAAGCAGCTTTTTGCAACTTCATCTCTGTGTCACTTCAGTGACATCATTAATCCACAGGAAGGATCCTCAAAGGAATGATGATACTAAATTAGCAACAGTACAGGACTCTGAAACGTATAGTGAATTCAAAGGGCACCTATAGCTCACGTACCACTGCAGCCCCACATCCTTGTCCTTCCTCACTGATTTTATATCTACCAGCAGTGGCAGAAATGAGTCAACAATTTAGCCTGGCAAATACCCAGTGACACACAGCACCAGCTAAAGTGCCAGCGCTTGGACTCTGTGACAGACTGACGTTAAGTGAGGTGTGCCAAACTACACACTCCTGCTTGCTGACATTTGGGCACATAAGTGGAGAGATGGACTGTAACTTTACTGTCAAATGTGTGTGTTTCAAGGGTAGACACTGATATTTTTTCCCCTGGGAAGCATAACTACAAAATGATGAGAAATGTAAAATTATGCTGTGTTGAGTGGCCAAAGCAGATGGAGGTATAAAAGCATAATGTGCCCAGTGTCCCAAAACAGACAACAGAGGGATGAGAGGAGGATAAACACTGAGCAGAGGAGTATGTGTAGAACTATAGAGAAAAATAGATATACTATACAATGGTATAAATACAGATATAGGGAGCTAGATAGAGAGCTAGATCGATAGATAAATAGACAGACAGACAGACAGACAGACAGACAGACAGACAGACAGACAGACAGATAGATAGATAAATAGACAGACAGACAGACAGACAGACAGACAGACAGACAGACAGACAGACAGACAGAGATAGATAGATAGATAGATAGATAGATAGATAGATAGATAGATAGATAGATAGATAGATAGATAGATAGATAGATAGATAGATAGATAGATAGATAGATAGATAGATAGATAGATAGATAGCTTACCATTGCTGAACTTCTTTTTCTGTAACTGTAGGGGAAACAGGAGAGAACCCAATGAATAAAACTTAATTACAAACCAAACAAAATACAAAATATTATTTAAAGTGGCTTCATAGATGTATTATCGCCCAAAAAGGCAGACATAGGACAGTTAGTTATCGTTTGATTTTGTGTGACGTTCTGAATCTAATGAGCCAAAACTGGTCAGAAGTTATTAGCAGACAGGCCATTTTTTTATATCTTTTGACCAGTAAGTGGCACTATGCCGGAACTACTCATGCCCTCGGGTCATGCTTGTTATAACACATACCAAGTTTGGTCAGAATTCGCTAAAGCATTGCAGAGATATAACCTTATGTCCATTTTTGCACAAACTTCGTCAAATTAATTAACACGCTGTATGAAAATGGTTTGGTATATCAAAAAGCTTTTGATAATTTTTTGCAAGAATGCTCTGAAGATTATCTGAGACAATTTTGGTGAAAATCAGACAAACTATATAGGATGTTCTATGGGCTGCCATTGACTTCCAGAGCGGAAGAAGAAAACTAATGGATACAATACTGTAGGTGCCTAAGCACCTTCGGCGCCTAATACATCTACTAAACTCTAAATAATGAAATAATGAATATAAATAAATAATTTAGTTATAATTATTTATAACTAAATAATTAAATCACCAGCCCTAGTATACACAAAACACCTTCTAGCTCTTATTTATCGATTATTTCAACTAAGTTTCTTACAATCTCTGACAAACTAAAAACATTTTCTGTTTTCAATTAGCATAATATTCCTGGTGTGGCTTCAGACGTGGGCAACCTCATGAACGGAGCAAGGATTTTGATTTTATTTAAAACAAAATACATATTCCCTCATCCAACAGATGTTATTCTAGGTAAAGCATTATACACAGAGGGCTACATGAATCTGTACCCACACAACCCTAGTGCTGGGATAGTAGAGTTATGCTGTTGCTGGGAAACAGCACAGTAACCTAGAAGCTTGAAAACAATGACCGAAAACGTAACCAACACAATGACCCACTACTTATAGCCAGACACAGGATGTCAAATACAGCACAGCATGGGTTTAGTTTACATCTGCTGTACCTGTAAATCTGCATGTAAATAACAACACATCTACTTCTTCTGTCATGTTTGACTACTTGCAGTTTGAATGGTTAGAGAATTCATAATTTGGTGATAATAATCAATGGTTAAATATGGCTATTTGTGCAGTTAGGAACTCAAGCCCATCATCACCGAAGCAAGAAAAGCTTTTGAAGATTTGAGTGGGCAATGTCTGTCCACCTTCATCCTGTCTCACTAAAACCTCCTTTGGGAATGTTGTGCTCCATTTGTGAGGAAAAGATTAAGAGAAAAAGAGAGATTAAGAGAGACAAAGTAAAGAGACTCGGACACCTAGCATCTGGAAAGAAGGCAGAATTATGAAACCTTCTTGGCTATTCAAATTTCACACTATCTTAGATATATACTGTGAGCAATATGTAAACTATGTGTGCAAAGAACAATTGGATAACCTAATATTGGCTAAAATGTAAAGTACAGAACAGAGCTTAGTTCTAAATCCGATAGGCTGACTTCTACTGGATTTCCGGGAGCTTAGAGTCCTTCTGTGCTTCTTCATGAACAACTAAACACTGGATTTCACTGAAAATGGCATAAACAGTTAAGACAATATAGCTGTTGGCAAAGGGCTCACTATTGAAATAACTGTGCTTATTCATTTTATATAACTCAAAATTCTGAGAACTAACTTTACAGACATCTCCAACTAATGTGTTACTGTATGTGTCTTAATATAGATTGTTGTGTCATTGTTTGCTTTATGCAAATAGTGCTGCCTAACTCAGATATGTTTATGAAGATAAAAGAAATAAACTTATTTTCATATTTATATAATTCTGCAAAACAACACAAAAAATGCAGCAAATAATAGCATTGCAATTTTTAAGAAAAGCCACCGAAAACTCCATCATTTTGGGCAGCCATGATTAGAAATAAGCTTGGTGAAAACCTGCTGGGACTGCTGTAGGCAACAAATGATGCATTCATGCTGCCCTCAGAAAATCGAGCAGATGGAGGCATCTTTGTGGGATGTTATGCAAACATTGGACTAAAACATGCCTTGATGCCTTCCTACCTTTGTATTCTCCCTGAAAAGACAATATTTTTCAGGTTTCTGACACAGTCAGTGTGTGTAGACCCTCCTTTGTCTCAATTAAACATGTGTTACGTGTTTAATTGTGCACATTTTACGTTGCACATTACTATTACGTTACTAATACGTTGCACATTTTCTAAACTGTCCGCTGAGGAAATTGTGTGAATTTTTGTGCTGGCTTTTTGTTTTATACCAAAATGACAAACAACCCTCCTTCTCGTTCTATGAATGACTCTGCAGCCAAGCTCTCTTTGTACTAAGACCACTAATCACTTGGAAACCATAGAGTAGCAAGATCTTTTCAGATGCCTCCTTGCAAAGTCACAGGAAATCATTGTTGAGGCGGACTGTTCTAATGGGGGTAAACAAAGAGTTTGTATTTCAAGCTATGGAAAAATAGATTTAGAAAAGCGTGACAGAGAAGGAAATGACTGGCCCCTTTAGTCACAGCACAATGGCTGTAAGCAATTAAAGGACCAAAACCCCTTAATGAAACCACTGTAAAAGTAATCCATAAGAACAAATTCAGTTCGATTTGTAGATGAAGCACTTAATCCAGTTCAAATAAATGGTCTTAATCAGAAATCGTATTACTTCAATAGACCTGAAAACAAGTATATTCTGCTATTATAATATATTTCTGGTGATTTTGTGTCTTTTTGAAGTCTTGAAAACTCTATTCCCATTGTAAACTCTTAGAAAAGTTTGACTAGTATATGATTCAAAATGTATTATGTTCGACAGAAGAATAAAAGTCATACAAGGGCATGAGGGTGAGTAAATGATGACAGATTGTTCATTTTCTGGTGCATTAGTCATGTAAGTGTCCACATCCTCATATTTCATTTGGACTAAATAGCTAATAACACTCTAAAGGGAGCCTAAAATGTCAATTGTATGCAAATCTGCCAACTGAAAGGGCAACAATGTAATGGTGCAGTTGCTCCACTGCTCTAAGCACATAGTGATCTCTCCAAAGAAAGCACCATTGGAGACTAACATGTAGCACTTTAGTGAGATGTGAGCTGGCATTGAACTGGCAGTGATATAGGCCTTTGTTTAAATATGCCTCATTAAATCAGTCAAGCCTCTAATGCCCGGTGCTGTAGTTCTTTGAGGCTACAATTCTCAACAGAGCTGATACAGTAGCTTACATTTAAACAATACCAAGCGATATGTCCTTCATTAAATAATCTAATGATAAATATGAAAATGCCATCAGCCAGTGTTACATAACCCAACAAAAGAGAAGTGTCTCATATTAAATAAATGCCATGGAGAATCTGTTTCACCACACTGAATAGGCAAGCCAGTGTTCTGATTGAGAAGCTTTTGATCAAGGCCTTGCTGGCAGAACAAAAATCTTCTGCCTACATTAAAATCCAGTCTGTATTCAAGCACGCTTCCCTTTGCTCTTCACCACGCGAAAAACTCAATCATGTAGCCCACTCATGAGAAATAAACACTTGCAACAGCAAGCCTCCATAGCTGTAAAACAAGTTAAGCTGTCCTTTAATTGTCATAAACATATGCAAAATGCAGACATGAAATGGCTGAAAGTGTAGATTGAATTAGTTACATGGATGGCAGTGGAGAGAGAGAGACAGAGGCCAGCTGTTCATTTAAAAAGATTCGAAAAGAGTCAAAAAGTCAAATTATGTTATACAGTAAAGTGTATGCGGCACTTATGATTTTCAATACCAGCTTAGTGGTTTCTTAGCTAAACTTATATTCAGAATAAACTGTGACTTCAAAGACATTTTATGATAGATCATTTTGAAAATCAAACACCATATTATTAACATCTAAAGACTTCAATTTAAACTTATGTTTAAGTGTTCCAATAAGTAAGTACAAAAGTGTGAAAACCTCTAATGATAAACTGCTAGTCTCTATAAAAGATTTTCCGTCCTGGTCATCCTACATTGCAAAAACACGTGTATTTAAAGCCTTTACTTTACCCCTTCTTACAGAAGTCCCAGGCAATAAAGCTAAGGCAAACCTAAAAATACACAACTGACGACTTCTTCCCGATTAAAAACATAATGTCTAGCTATGAGCTCAAGCTTATAGAGAGTTGAAAGGCGTGTGGGAACAAAAGAATGAGAAACTGATAAAGGTTACAAAATGGGAATGAGGAGAGAAAACAACAGAGGAGGGTAAAGATAAGGGACTGCTGAGGAGAGAGAGGGGTGGGTAAGAGGGATAAATGATAGAAAGAGAAATGCAATGTCCTTCATTGTAAAGCAGAGCTGATAAGGCTTTAATTACAGTATTCCATGCCATGCTCACAGAGAGGCAATTAAACAGGAGAGAGAGACAGAGAAAGAAAGAAAGAAAGAAAGAAAGAAAGAAAGAAAGAAAGAAAGAAAGAAAGAAAGAAAGAAAGAAAGAAAGAAAGAAAGAAAGAAAGAAAGAAAGGAGGAATGTGAGGGCCATGGAGTCCATCCCAGCATGAAGGCACATTTCCCTGCATGCTGTAATTTCCTGCCCATGCCTTTCCATGTAGCGTCCACCACAGAGCCCAACACACAGCAGACACCATTATTAAGAAGCCCTTGGCTGTCACTTCCCATTCTATATCTGCATGTCTTCAAACCAGCGCTGCCTACTTTACCGTGCTCACTGCTTATTAACACAGACACTATTTACTCACAGTGTCTTGGATTCTTTTTATAAGTTTGATTAAAAAATATCTGTTTTATATTAGGCTTCTTAAATCACCTTTAATAACTGGTTGATCAGGTTAGGTATTTTCTATTTGTTCTTAGTTCAGAATGTGTAACCTAATATAGAGTTGTATAATGTTACACAGATTCATTTAAATGTAAATCTCTGTAAAACCTTTGTAGCATTATAAAACTATATTTGTAGGTGCATCCCAATTCTAGTTATTTTGTACTGTTCTATGCCATTGTGTGTCTTCAATTTGAAAATGTAAAAATGTCAACCATAAAATAACTGCCTCAACTACAACGTTTTAACATATTTCTGAAAAAATAAATAATAATAATTAAACACGCAGGACTTCCATAGATTTGCATTTGAAAAGAGCAAAAACTGTTTGTTGATAAGCTGGATGGCAACAGTTTCTAAGATAGGATTTGGTTAATATATGAACAACAATTAATTTCTATATAAAGAGACTACACACTTATGGAGAATGCAAAGAAGGCCTACAGTGAATTGTGTCCTTAGAATTTCCAATGCTGTTGTCATTTAACTGCACTAGTTTAGTTTTAGAATAGAGATCTAGTTCAATGTGTTTACATATATAGCCTATGCATCCATGGAAACCCAATCTGCTTCACTGGCAGAGAGCAAACCACTTTCAGACATCTCTCTGGGCAACCACCAGCCTGATTGCAGATCTCAAGACTGACCAATTTGCATATTCATACAGCTTGAGTCCCAATTGGAGGGCTTTTAAAACATGCTGATTAGGCCCACTTCCAGGCTTCTTCTTGCAATGCTTCGAGAATTGTGATTTCTTGTAACAAAATAGATGTGATATGAGCCTCAGGATCTTGAATGGGGTTTAACAATGTTGTTTTCAAACAAATAAGCTCATATTTCTAGTCTATTAATTAGTGCATGTGCTGGACCCAAGAGGATAACAGATAAATAAAAAATAAGGTTTTAATATCCACCAAGGCCTTTTTACTCAAAGGCTGGAAAAACATCAATGCACTATAGCAACAAAGAAAAATGGAACACTACTGAAAATTATACGAAACAGTATTTATCACATGCATCCTTAAAAATAAATGTTGTTTTATGGTTCCAAGAAGAACCTGTAACATCCACTGAATGTTTCTTTCTGAAAAGTTTCTCTAGTAGAAAACAGTTATTTAGATTATTAAAAGTTCTTCACATTGAGACATTTTTTTTTATTTTAGGAAGTGTTCCATAAAAGGTTCTTTGGGGAACCCAAAGTGGCTCTTTAATGGAACCTTTATTCTTAAAAGTGTTCTCAAGTACTTACAGTAGGTCTTCCTGGTTAGTTCATCCACCACCTCAGGTTTTAGCTTGCTGTTTGATTTCCCCATGCTCTCCAGACCTCCTGCAGATAGCTTGAGTAGTCCAGCGTGGAACTGACCTGTACCAGAACTCCTTACAAACTCGTTCTCTTAAAGCAGAATCCCAGAGATCCAAACGCACCAACAAACTGAGAGACGGATCAGCACTGCAAACAAATCCAAGGACATTCATCCATTGTGAATTTCCCTCTCCTTTTTGGCTTTCTGGACTGCTGTAAAATCTTAAGTCACTATTTGGATCCCTCTTACCCAGTAGGTCTCTCAGAAGTTCATCCTAAATTACAAGCTCAGACGAGTCCTTCTGAACTGTTGCTCCTCAAATAAAAGCCCATTCGTCTGGCCGTCTGCTCGGGTAAGAGTCTCAGATGCTTACCGCGTTCTGTCAGATGCTTTAGTGCGAGGCTTTTAAATGTATCAAAGTGCCAATGGTTCGAGGAGACACTCGCATGCTGTGTTCTGTGTGCTCTCTCTCACTCAGAGAGCGCCAATTCTCTCTGGCTCACCACCCACTCTCACTCTTCTCTTCTTCTTTTTACTCCCTCCCTACGTCTGTCTGGTTAGCACTGAGTGAAAGGAGTGACTTAAAGGAGATGCCTTGCTCTAGTTGTCTTGGCAGCTGAGATGAGAGGGTTTGGTAGAATTAATAGAGAAGAATAAATTTTGTCTAGGTTGATTTTAGCGTTTCACGCTTTTGTAGATGACGGCAGGATCTACAAAAATATTGAGCATTGGCAGTGATTATCAATGTATTATTGGGTACAAATTTTGTCAAAGTGACAAAAAGGATAGATCAAAATCCAATGGTGAACAAGGCTGCTCAGATTCGCCACAGCTGAGCACATCAGACAATAAGTGAAAGCCGTAGACAACCCATTTTTCAGTGTTGCAGTCTGCTGATGGCACTTTTTGTGACACAAGACATTCTCCTTCTCCAAGTAACCGCTGTTTGCTAATCTCCAGGCCTGTTCTTCCTCACACCTTCTGTAGTTAAATGCAGCAACTCCTGTTCACCAAGGTCTGGTTGTCTGGAGAAACCTCTAAACACTGCGGGCACAAACAGCAACAAGGTCAGACTGCATTGGAAAATAACATTGTCATGAGTGCAGCAATCTTGATTGAGCCACGGAGTGATGAGGGAAAATCGCTGACCACACACTGACCAAGAAAGCTCTCGCACTTGACTTTCATGAGAATGATTTTCTCCCTGAGCCTGTGTAAGGATGGTACAATGCACTGTTCCTCTGCCAGCACTGCAAGTGCATCGATATCCTGAACTGAGTTCAAACTGCATTAGTCAAATTAGGTTAGAAGCAGTCTGAAGGATTCTATATTTAGTTAAGGTTTGTAGAGTTCAGTTATATTGATTTAGCTACAGTATGTTTCAAACAATTTTTTTCTTGCTATGGGAGCTCAGGCAATGAATAAATAAGCAGAAAATCAACAACAATAAAATTAACATTAACATTAACAGCTATAAAATAAAAAGGGGGTATGGTTAACAAGTATCTTCCTCTGATCTTGTTATCAGTAACTGGGAAAAACCCTCTGGGGAAATGTTTTGAATCAAGGCACAGAACACAAAAATAGCTCAAATAAAACAATTTTATATAGGCCATTCAAAACAAGCTTAGAGATCAAATATTGCATTATTGTCGCAATACAAAACTGAGCACCAAAGCTAATAACCTCTTTACATCTGCTGCACTCATATTCAGTGCTATACGCTTGAAATGCCTGCAAAAGCCATAAAATGCTGGAACAATCTTAGCTGGGTGAAGAGATGCATCTTTACCTTATTGACTGACAAAAAAATAAATAGCTATTCTGCTTTTTGAAGGGAATACTGTGTATCTTCAATTGCTGTGAGGTGTGGTCAAATGAGTGAAACAGAGGAAATTGCTCTCTTATTTTAGTATTATTGGTGTTTTGGTAGTGGTAATTTAAATCAATATGGGGCTTTCAGTGACTGTTGGTCACACACACACACACACACACACACACACACACACACACACACACACACACACACACACACATATAAATCACATTACAATGTTACAGTAATACTGCAATGCATGCACTGAATAATACAGGCATAATAATTGCAGTGTTCAAATGCCAATTCTTCAACAACAGAAATATGCTTATGTTGTTTAAAGGACACAATCGTTTATAGTAACAATAAGTAACTATGGTATTTTAGCGGAAACCCAGGTTAAAATTGGCAATTTTGTTAGAAGGGGCGCTCTGATGTCTTGTTCAGTCAATATTTGACTGAACAGCAGCTCGAAGTAGCCTACGCTATTGATGAAACGACATATGTTTACACGATTACAAAACGTAAACGGCTTAAAGGCACAGGTTTTGACAGGTGCTCATCGACCGCTATCCCAGCAAACCACTACGGACGTAGAACATAGGAATTGTCTCTTAAATTAGACCTGGACTGAATAAACCCCTGACGTTACCTCTTATTTACAAACACCTTCCATTGAAACTTTTCAGCAGTGAAACTTAACAGACGACTCATTCATAGGAACTCTTCTGGAACGGAGAATAAGGACAACTTGCCATAAAGCTACGTGTCACACAAACACTAACTGTAAAACGCAATGTTTTTTAATGAAAGTCAACGTCATGTGACACTTACCGAGCCGTACACAGATCGCTCTCTGTCAGTCAGAATGTGCCCGGCTTCCTCCTGCTCTGTCTCTGTGTCTGTAACCTTCATTCAGACAGACGGGACTGTTCTCGTAGACTCTCAGTCCAGAGGCTGGACAAAATAAACTCACCGCTCTCCATTAACCCCTGAGATCCTCTTGGGTAGAGAGCTTACGTTGTTAATACGTAGGCTACTTCAATTCTTCAATGGGGATGTTTAGAGGATATTTATGATAATAATAATAATAATAATTATAATTATTACATACATATACAGTATGTATAGAGCATGTAGGCTATACAAACACGCACACACACACACACACACACACTCATGTTTGTAAATGGACAGCTGCTCACATCTTGCTGAGAACCATCTGACTGTCTGTAACCTGGATAAAAAAGAATAATAAGAAAAAAAGAGAGACCTACATAACCTACATCCACACCAGGAAATCAGGTTAAGCTGCTATTAATACAGAACAAAATAATTCTCACTTTTAACTCATCCTGTGCCTCACTTATTAGACATGTCACAATACAATGACTGGCTCTGCCTGTATTTACAGCATATCAAGTCACTGTTGTTATTTGCTTCTGCAACCTTGCATATGTTTAATGCAAAGTTTAATAGTGTTCAGTCTTGAATAGGATACTTTACATATAAAGCATGCATTACACTGCTATTTCTCACTATTTACCATGTAAAGCAAATTAATGCATAGCTGATTAACCCTACTCTTGTGTGAAAAGGAGAGAGAAGGAGAAGATTGACTTTAAGTATATTTTAGTATTCATAGTATTCCATAATGTCTTTCATTATAATAACTTATTTCTTGCCAGCTTAAAACACACAGGCGACAAGATTTGTTGCAACATAAACCTAAGCTTTTTCCTTTGAGATTTTTCAATTCTTCATTATGACTAAAACTAAAACTAAATCACAGTATGAAAAATGAGCCAGAAAATAAAAGCTAATTAATTATTGTCCAAATAAGTGAAAAGTGACATTTATTATGGCTTTAATTCTAAGCAACATGACAACGATTGTAAAATAGCAGCAGATGAGGTGTTGTACCTGAACATGGATTGACTAAAGCTATTTCATAACACTCAAAATCTTGAAACTGAATGGTACCTTTTGGCTCTCTGTTTAGAGGAAAATCATCTAGTACTACTGACTAAAGGGGCTTGCAGACAGCCTGTGGAGTTACAACTGCCAAGCAATGTGTTCTGTATGTTTGGCATGCTCGTGGTTGATTCCAGCCCCTTTACCATCTGTTATCGGCTATATCAAGCTCACAGATTCACATGAACCAAAAGCATTATTTAGCTGTGCAGTATGTTTACAAATGCACCCTCGTTTCAGCCAATGATTGCTATTCAAGGTTGCTATGGCCATTGTGCTTGTTGTTTTATAGATTCTAGTGCACAACTTGCATTATATGCAAAGCAATACACTTTAATGGAAGAATGGGAAGAATATTTGTGTATACCTGTACTGTATTTACCATGTTTTAGTTAAACCGTTTCAGGGAACGGGTGCACATAGTAGGCTACCAAGGCTTCTGCTGCTCTCTGATGTAAATAAAACATCCTGCTCTTAATTCCCATGATGCTAGCTGTTAAAAGCAACATTTGGCCTTTGGAAGAATCTGGGTTAATGCATTCTCAGTCAGGCAATGAAAGGAAAATAGAGGGGTGGAGAAGGAACATCAAAAGCAGTTTGAAATGTTTACACCTAAAAGCATCAGGTCACATGATGAAATGCAATGCATTCATTATATGTAGTCTTTATATGTAATCATATATATATATATATATATATATAGTCTGTTTTGCATGTATTACTCTTTGTATTTGTTGTTTTTAAACTTAATAGTTTTTAAATTTAAAGAACTTATTGTTTTTGTATTTAAAATGACATTTAAACCCAGGTGCCACTGTCATTTAAACATTATGCTTAATGTTGGCCTGTTAAATAATACAAAAAAACGAATAAAATGATTTCTCAGATAACATAAAAACATTATGCAAAAAGCATGACAGTAGATTTATAACTGGACAGGAAAAAAAGCTTTGTAAACCTAAACATTAATTGAAGGTGTTGAATTTACACGTCATGAACAGATATGGCCACTTCTCTGACTGGGTTGCGTATCAACAGCACCACCTAAAGGTCTTACATTAAACTTTGTTTTAATATTTTTATGGGGTTTTACATGCGTAGTTGACATAAAATACAAGGGGAAATTAATGTCCTGTTGTGACATACTATACGCCATTTTTATATAGGTCTCCAGTATTATAAACTATATGTCTTTATTTATATTTAGCTTTAATAGAGAAACGATGTACCTCGAACATTAGTAGTAATGGCAAAATATTAAGAATGGTGAGAAATTGACCCTAAAATATACACTTTCACAATAAATAAATAAATGAATAATTAAACTAATGAGCATATAAATAAATAAATACATAAATAAATAAATAAATACAATTATACAAATTTTAACCTGAAAGCATAATGATTTTCTTTAATTACAGCACCCAAAAATTTCGCAATAATAATAATAATATAGAAAAGTTCGTCCTCTATTCATTAGCGGTCTAAACTCTTATTTTGAAACGCAAGCGCAGGATATGACCGGAAATGATCCCAGCTACTGTGAATTGTTTCATTTTGTGGTTTCCTCTTTAATATTTAAGTCGTAAATATTTACAGATCAATTGTTTTGAAAAGCGACAAAGTGAGAAAGATGCCAAAGAATATTATCTTGTTTTGAGAAATAAATATCAAGCACAGGTAACGTTAACGTTAATCAGACTGCAGTTGCATTTTTTTATTGTTCATAATATATTAGTTATTCTTCCTAGTTCTGTTTCATCTTTTAAATTGTACTTTCTAAAATATCATACTTCTTATATACACCCGGAAAGTCTTTCGGCTTTGAGAATATGCACATAAAGACCAGTGAAGCGACTGTAACAGCTAACTTAGTCAACGCAGAAAAATGAAGGGCGACACAGCATTTGAAGACTGTTATTTACAAAATATAATGGGTTATTTAACCATGTATTACTATGTCTTTAGAAGGCTTTTGTCTTTCAAACACATTCAAATGCACACATTGAAGTTATTTCTTATTTTCCTAAGAAGTAATGCAAGGATTTAAGCATGACAAGATAACAAGGATGTGTTTTAAATTAAGGCATATAATGCATGAATTATATAATAATGGAATAATACACATTAATACATTTAGTACACAAAATGGAACTTAATGTAATGTAATTATATTTATAATTGACTTCTAAAAACACTCCCAAAACAGCGCACAAACCTTGAAAAGACCTACCTCATTAATTATTCAAATACAACAGCCAATGGTAAGTCTCTGGCAGCATACCTTTTTAATATTGACATTTTTGGCGGTAGAAGTATTTTTGTTTTGTTTGTTTTGAGCTATTGCTTGTGAAATGTTTTTCTATTCTTTCTATTGCTGTTAATCTTAATAATTACTGCTATGTTTTAAATTTGCTGTTCCATACTGTAAACTGAATGTTTTAATAAAGCATAACAAAGAATTGCATCTCTTTATGAGTGCTGGTTACATGGATACATGATTTCACATGCACACCTCACATCTATCTATCTATCTATCTATCTATCTATCTATCTATCTATCTATCTATCTATCTATTTAACTGTCTGTCTGTCTGTTTTATTATTATTTTGCACAGTTCTGATGTTGTCTCTTCTGGACCATTTCACAGTGTCAGAAGATTGGGGAAAAACATGAGCTCTGATGAAGATGTGGCAGCTGCATCCAGACATACTCATTTCATAGGGAAGAAAGAGAATATCATTCAAGCCAGGCGAGTGGTGAAGTCAGTTGGTGAAAGAGATGTTCTGGTGATTTACCACCAGGGGGACTTCTATGCTCTTGATGTGCGATGCTATCGTAAGTTAAGAACCGGTTGACTTAAAGGAATAGTTTACCCCAAAATGTAAATGTTGTAATTATTTACTCAACCTTATATCATTTCAATTCCATGTAAATTTATTTCCATACACACATATAATGTATTGTTTAGGCATGGATAATTATTTTTGCTCAGAATTTTACAAATTGAAGGCCATGTGGATCCTTCAGTCCTCATTAGTATGTTCATAATATATATATTTTCACATATATTAAACAATATGTTTAAATTACACTCTTGTGCTTTTTTATGCTTTAATTGTGTTGAAGACTCTGGAGGTCCACTTCAGGAAGGAGATATAGAGGTTGTTCTG
Source organism: Gymnocypris eckloni scoliostomus (assembly GCA_027564155.1). NCBI lineage: Eukaryota > Metazoa > Chordata > Actinopteri > Cypriniformes > Cyprinidae > Gymnocypris > Gymnocypris eckloni. The sequence goes on from CM050420.1 coordinate 13,057,070, forward strand.
AATACTTTCATTAGGCAATTTTTTTTCTTATTTATATTGAATGCCACAAATTTGCCTTAACTTTCAATTTTCTCTTTTGCCAATGAAGGACTTTGATGGACAGACATGCATAGTATGCCCGTGGCATAAGTATAAAATTACATTAGCTGAGGGTGAGGGTCTCTATCAGGCTGTGGACCCTTCTGTGAAGCCCCTGAAACCAACCTGGTGCTCTAAAGGCATTAAACAAAGAGTCCACACAGTGACAGTGTCTAATGAAGATGTGTTCCTCACCTTAAATGACTCTCCAGGATCCATTGACTCTGATTACTATCAGACTGAGAAATATAGAAACACCTTCCTGAAAGAAGGGCCGAAGAAAACAAAGTGACCTCACGGGAAGACATATGAGATAAGTGAGTGTCTCAGGCATCAGCTGATCAGCAAACATGTTCAGCTGAATTAGTTTTTATCTGTCTCTACTGGAAAACCTAGTTAAGTTATAAAGCTGAACAAGCTGGTTTGTAACCAAGTCACCATTTTCCAAAAATCAGCCTGACCACCGTTTGTTGGTGATCCAAGATGGTTTACCAACTAATGATAATTTTAGACCAATTAAAACCAGCTAGCATGTCCCAACACCATTTTAGAGTCTGGGGCCTTTTTCAATGTACTTTGTCACTTTCCAAGTGCTTTTTAATGGACAAATATGCTACTTATAAACTATATTTGAATCCACCTACATTTACAATGTTTATACATACTTTTATAGATGTTGGCTTGAAATATGTAATTTTTGTTTTATCATAATTACAAATTTAATCACTAAATTAGACCACCTACATGTGTTTCACATGTAATCCTGTATGCAAACGCCATGGATTTTCTCAGTTTTATTACTCAGATATGCAGATTTAGTGACAAGTCCACAGACAGCAAAAAAATAACAATAATAAAATACAGAAATGGTGGAAATGGCCCCTAAAAAAGCTTATGTGACCTTTCAGTACTATCCAGTTATGTTTGTAGTTATCTTAGGATGTTCTAAACTACTTCTTGTTTATAACAAGTTGGGCACATTCATACTTACGTTACATTGTTAATGAAAATGATTATAAATGTAGCTCATATCTGTATACAGTCATAGGAAATTGAAAAGTAAAATGTAGTATTGTATTAACTGTTTAAACTAAAGAATGAACACAATATATGCCTTTTAGTCTTTTATTAATATTTTTAATTCTGTGAACAGAAATTTCACTACGTGCGCATTATAGAACACAATATTTTTAACAGTACTTGATTTGTAGAATGATAGAAACTTAAAATAAATGCATTGTCTCTGTATTTTGTTTAACACAAAGACTGCAAGTTTAAACAAAACTTCAATCCTTTGGAGGTAAAGCATGTAAAATAACATCACTTTAGGCTTCACTCTTAAGAGGTCAAAATGTTCAAAGATGACTGAAAACCTTTCATATTCAACTACACAGCTTGCTGCAAAGACCATAGGTTTCCATAACACATTACCTGATTAAAACATTTCTAAGTGACAGTTCAAGGCAATAAGAAGTATAGAATAAGTTATAAAATCTAATGTGATACATAATATTTGCTTAAAACTATAAAATATACATCACATACAGTATACAGTCTTAAAGAGTATAAGCGCCACTTTAGTACCTGTGCCCCTCATCCCACGTATCCCCTTACCGATGCAAATTATTGAGAGTTAGTTGATATGTAGTTGCACAATAGTTAGTAGAATGTCTTAAGTGGAATATCAAAATAAACTGTAAGCACTCTGTTTTCCTTTTACCAGGCATGCCAGTTATGTAACTCGTCAGCCTATCACAGCTCCACTACAGTTCCTCAGGCTTGCTTTCTCTGCAAGGGGTGTGTGTGTGTGTGTGTGTGTGTGCGTGCGTGCGTGCGTTTTTGTGACAAATGAGGACATAAATGTGTATAATGACATGGGTATGACATAGTTATTACAAGGAGAATGTGACTTATGAGGACATTGCCCCATGTCCCCACTTTTCAAAACGCTTATAAACCATACAAAGTGAGTTTTGGGGGGAGTAGAAATGCACTGTCTCCTGTGAGTGCTAAGTTTAGGTGTAGGGTTGGTGTAAGGCAATAGCACATACAGTTTGTACAGTATAAAAACCATTACGCCTATGGGATGTCCCTAATTTTCACAAAAAACAAACGCGCGTGCGTGCGTGTGTGTGTGCGTGTGGGCCAAGAGAAATAGAGCAGGAATGTATGTATCTTAAACTGGAAACTTTATAACTTTATATAGGCTACATCATATGTGTGTATACAGTACAGAATTCGAATCACTAAACGTATAGTCTATATACACATAGAGCCTATATATGTCTTAAAAATCATTTTTTTATTTGGTACACACAGCGTAGAATGCAGTTGTCACTAAGGTAAATCTAAATGTGGACGTTTTACTTCTTACAAGGCCAAATCCAACACCACTTGTACAAATTTGTGCAATTTTTCAACTAGTTGCCTATACAGACTTTGCTACAATATGTTTTCAACCCAAATCGCGTGTTTAAGTGGAGTGGCGTTAAAACGTGACTTGTGCTGTCGGACCGCAGTTGCAATAATGTTATGCAACCTTGTAAAGAGCTGTGGGGTCTGCCCACTTCATGTCATGACGATGATGGAGCCTGATGCTGAGGTGCGTGGACTGAGCTTACCCCTTCCCCCATTGGCAGACAGAGAGATGAAAAAATCAACGCGCCTTTTAATAGAACCATATCGTCATTCTGACTGCTGTTATCTGGCTGCTAGAGCGGAGACAGATCCTGCTCGTCATCCATTACCTCACCGCACGACACGACCGGAGAAATACACCTTTTATTCTTTCATTCTACACTCTTCACAGTAAACATGCCGAGCATGAGAAAGAAGAACAAACGCCGAATGAGAAAAGTGGTGAGTAGCCTACATTGATTTTTCACACTTTTTTTATTCAGATTCATTGTCTTGCAAACAATTCTAATATATAAAAAAACGAATTCGTACTTGAAGTAGGCTACTGTCAGCTTTGTATGGATTTTTAAAGAAAATGTATCATAATGAATTTTTAATGAAGTCTGTCGCCAATAATGTTGTTTATTTAAAAATTACTGCTATAAATAACATTCAGTGAACAGTCGGCACATGTTTATAACTTTTTGTTCTCTTACCATTGGTCTATTTCCATATGAAATGTATATTCCTTATGTTACTTACTTGCAGTGGTATCATTTGTACTGTGTGTGTGGGGGCATACTTACACGTATCTCTAGAAACATTTGGATTAATTAATTCATAATTTATAATAATTTTGCAAAGATTTTCAGTGTATTTATTTTTCATTAATTAATTAATTCCTTGGGATTTACTGCATTAATAATTGCACTTATGAAGTAATGTATTGTCCTGAAAAAAGTGTTGCTTGGAATGTTAATTTTAAATGACCATTTCAAATAACATATTTCTGACTTCTGACCCTTCTGCATTATCACAGTGTAGCACTGTATGGCCATAAATACAAGAATCATAATAATAATAATTACTCTGCGATTTCCATGGGTGTGTTTTGCCTATAGAGTGTGATTGATTTGCTTTGTTGCAATGACATTGTCTGTGCAACAAACCAAACCTTGCCTTTTGACCCCACCCCCAAACTCATATGGACATTTGTTGATTTTGGCACATCCCTTCAGCCATTTTGATTCCTAACATGGTTCGGTGCATATTCCTACTGAAGCAGTTCATCCAGAGACCACCACAAAATCCATTGCATCCATTGGTTTTGTGTATAACTGACCCATTATGAACCCATCCATTTTTTTATAAATATATTTTTGGAAAGTGATTTAGTTTACATTCTGTCATTGCAAAGTAATGTTGAACTATACTGACCATGCCTCACCACTCCAAGACATTTTTGTCTTCTCTGACCGGTGACATAATGAAACACACACAGTTTGTGTGTGAACACTGGACTCTTTGTTTGAATTGTACAGCTTTTTAAAGTTCCTTTTCATTCTACTTAGCTAAACATGTAGCTGTTGTTGTCCCAAAACCTTGGCATCGAGTCATGTCAACAGAACTGCCTTTCACACAAGTACAGAAATAGAAGGGTATCTTTTATCTCTCTAGCTGTTAAGACCCCCAGACACAGCTGGTCCTAAACAGGGCACATTTCACCCTCTCTAATCATCCTGGTAAAGTAGGAAACAGTGAGAACTGGGGGGTGAGTGAATTCCAATGCCCTGTTTGTTGCTTAACAGTGCTTCAAAGCAGAAGAAACATCTTTTAAAACTCAGCTGCCAGATCCAATTAACTAATCTTTTTCAGCTGTAGGCTCATGCACAATCTTCCAAACTAGTTTCTCCTGTTTTTATAGAAAGAACAACCTTGAAGCAAAATATATATTTTCATTTATTTCTAAACACCTCTGTTCTCCCAAATGCTAGACTGTTTATTCTGTTATGGCTGGTTTCTTGGACTCGTGCCCATGTTTTGCCTGATTTGGCTTTGTCAGTGCTGATGCTGGTCTTCACACATGGTTGCATAATTTGGCCTTAGATGGCCACTGTACACCCCATACATGCACAATGAGAGCTTAAATTCTTTTGAGGCCTATGTAAACTGCTCTGGCCAGGCCTTGCTTTAGGATAATGAAGCTGTGAGTGTGATTATAATGCGATTATGGTTCCATTATGATGTGATTAGCATTTTTGTCCATTCTGTTTAGCCCCATCCAGAGCTCTGAGGGGTGCTGACTCTTCCAACTCGCTTGACTAGGCATGTCTGAATCAATTGGATTCAGACATTTTTTTGCCATTAGACTGCCAACTTTTGTTCACTTATGTAAGCTCTTAGTGAATTTGTTAAACCCTGTCTACTACCATTATGCGGTCAAGTGAACTAAAGATAAGAAATAAAGTGGTTATGATTTCAAATCTCAATTATTTCTCATTCTTTCATTTGTTTTGAGCAGCAGGCCCAGAGAAAGGCTCTGGAGGAGCGGTTCATCTCCTCTGGAAAGGGAACCCCAGGAATATGTGCTTTCCCTGCCCCAGTTCCTGCTCTAGTTTCAATTGTTAAAACCTCAAAGTGTCCCGTTGCCGTTCCAATTCCCCTGCCAGTGATTGCTCCCATTGACGTTCCTGCTGAAGTACCTCCTGCAGAACCAGTCGCGTTAGAAGTCCCAGTCACGGATGCCATCAAAGACAAAGTGGTGAAAGATGCAGAGGACCTAGGACAACCCCCAGTTGAACCCCTTGCCAAAGAGCCAGATGTGACTGAGGAAGGTGAAAGCGTTGTCATTCCAGTATCAGAGGTAATGTGCTAATGAACCCCATTCTTTGAGGTCAGTCATATAGATTCAGAGCTGTTTATAATTATCAAGTGCACACAAAAAAAATGTTGGAAGTCTGTAATTTATCATGTAGATGTTACTGTTGTGACCAATATACAAGTATTTGCCTGGCAGCAATGGCTTTTTTGCAGCCAGCAAGGAAGAAGGAGGGCAACATTTTAGTGAGTGAACATTGTGTACAGCATACCTGGAGCCATGGCAGATTCTTTCAAACTGCTTTTTTTATTGAAAATTATATTATTAGCTATTCTGAATGATGCTTCCTTTTTAGGAACAGTATTTAAGAAATGTTGTCATTGAAATCCATTTGGCTCTGTAGGATTTTATCTTGTGGAATGTGTTGGATATATGAGATTAGATATTCTCGCGTTTATCCTTAGGGCCGGTTTTACACACTGGGTCATGAGGAGGGCCACCAAAAAAGGGTGGGCAACTGGACCTTTTGTCCCGGGTGCAAGCTTGAGGGGGCTTGGATTGTAAAGAAATCACAATTTCAACCGAGGGGGACAAGGGAACACGATTTCAACCATTAAAGCCCTGAAAGTGATTGTGCTGAAGGTCCACAATTTGTACCAGGCACTACAATTGCTTGCTGAGCATAAATGTGCAGTCACATTTACGGTTGTTTGTCAAAACAAGTAATTTCAATAGGAAACCACACGTTTGGGAACTTCACATTGGGGTTAAAAATGTATATACACAGATTTTGCAACAATTTCAAGTTGGACATATGTTTTTTCTTGTTTAATCCTTCTTGTGGAATCTCTTTGTGATATATATATATATATGAAAATACAAATTATTGTGCATTTTCAACATGTTTTCTTAGTTAAGTGTGTTCTGCATGACAAAACTCTACTTTCCGAATTGGATCTGTGATGCATGTATCGGTTTTCTGACATTATTGTGCCCAGTGTTGGGGCTTATACAATACAAGTAACGCAAATTATGCAATCAGATTACTTTTTCAAGTAAATAGTAAAGTAATGCATTACTTTCCATAAAAGTAACCAAGTAATGCAATTAGTTACTTTTTATGGAAAAACGCAATATTGTAATACATTACTTATATAAGTAACTTTCCTCAACCCTGATTGTGCTTATATACAAGCTGACGTTCCTCCTAATGATACCAAAAATATAAATTCACTGCCACTCTCTCCTCAACCTCTTGCACCTCACCCTCCCTCCTGTTTTTTGAAGAGCAGCCAAGCTCTTAAAGCCCACCCTTCTTTTCCTGTGAGTTCTGCTTCAGCCTCTCCTCTCCCTTCACAGACATCACAAGTGCTTGGGTTGGACATCCACACACACTGAGTTGCACAGGGCAGGGCGAGAGAGAGAGGCACATACCCTTGCAGTGAGTGTCAGGTTAAGGGCTGGGTTTACTGGAGAGTATCAGGTCTGTGACGGCATGGGTCTCATTCTGAGTTGGTTTCGAGGCCCTCGCGAGCCCGTTGACTTGCTGGATGTCTCTGTGGAAACGCAGGTGAGCTCCCACCGTATTGGATGGAGGCTTGGTGAAGGGGTTTAGCTGGTGGTAAAAGAATGTTTCTCCCCTCCTTGTATTTGTTGTAGGGGCCAAGGTAGGCATTTCAGTGGCTGGTCTGTTAGATAGTGTGGAGGAGGAGCTTATATGTGTATGTGCAGATAGGTGGGTGGAGACGAGGAATGTGCTTGGGTGGGGTACATGGCCTAGTCATGCATGCTAATGAGGGGGTATGGCACCTTTAATCACTTATTGTTAAATTTGAGTGTAGGGACAGAAATTAGAATTGTAAAAGCGATTGATTTCTAAGTGAATTAGTAATAGGCATTGTTTTGTTTAAACTTTATTTTTGAAGAAAGAGAATGTGAAGCTGATATCTGACTGTAGGCTCATTTATAACCACATGCACATGCTCAGCTCTGAGGAGGCGTGGTGGCCAACAGAATCTCCTTTGTCTCTTTAACAACAATCTTTGTGACAACAGTTGTGTGTTGTTTTTGCACTGTGTAAGTCTTTGTGTGGTGTACACAATACATGTAGTTAAATGTCATTCGGCATATGGAGCGTCTATGATGTGAGCATATACATTAAACAGTAATGCTTTACCTAGGTTATTAGAATTGTGAATTTTGTTTTTAAATCTTCGAGGTTTCTTCTAGTTTTAGTTTATTCGTTTTTTTATATTTTAGCGCTGTTAGTGTTAATGTGCTACCTGAAAATATTTGATGCTGTAAAATTTTCTTAGTGCTGTTTAGTGGCATTTTCATGAATTGTAAAACTAAACATTTGTGGCCATGTTTGTGGTGGCATTAGAAGAGTTTCATTATTGCATTCATTTTCATACATTTTTGCTTATAATTTAAATTTTATAGTTAAACCTTTAGCCAAAGTTGCGTTAAAACCTTAAGTGAGGCCCACTGAAAAGAGAAACATCATGCTGATAGGTATAGAAGTCCACCACATAAGAGGGTGGGGGGGAAGCTTGTTAAAAATGATATCATAATTATGACATAAAAGTCTGATTTTATGTTAGAATTATCACTTAGTATCTCATTATGTAATCTTTTATGTTATAATTATGACTGTTTAAGTTATAAATGATGTCATAAAGATGCATTTTCTTTCAGAATTTCAAACTTTTTATGTTGTGTTATTTGCTATGTCGTAATTCTAATTATGATCATGTCATAATTCTGATTATTTTTCTTATATGGCAGAAATGGGCTTCCACAGATACACGCGTTGCAGAATTAGAACAGTGGAAGGTCTCAGAACAGCTTGGCTGCACACTGCTAATTTATTTATTTATTTTTGTCTTTTTTTTACAAAGACTTGAATTAGCCATGGAACATTTTGTTCTGCTCCCACAGAGGGCGTTTGGAGCACTTACCTTCTGTGAGCAAGTGCGAATGTTCAGTACTTTATGCACAGACTGGCATAGTAATATGGAACACATCAATATTAAATCATACTCAATATTTCAACAACATGCACGTGTTGTACTCATGTGTTATACTTTGTTCTGCAATGAATATGCATTATTAACATTTAGCATTTTATTTTATCCCATTTTATTTTTGGTTAAAGACTGTTGTTGTTGTTACATAATCTATAAATTCAAGTGTTGTAAAATATTGTGATTATCAGTATTCTAATATAGTTTAACACTTGATGACAGACAGTTGTAACACAATGGATCTTTAGTGTGATGTGGACACTGGGCTTTATAATTTAGTGTTTTACTGTTCTTTTTTAAGGTCACATCATCTATAGATGAGCCAGTGTCGATCCCTGCAGAATCTGAGGTATGGTAACATGCTATATCCCATCAACCCTCAATATTTCACCACTGTTTATCTACTAAACACGCTTGCCTTTGGCCATACACACGGATGGGCTGGCAGAGGCATTTTTCCTAATTACCAGGCCTCTGGCGCCACACCTTACTTTTCAGGGTGCACTAATGTGCTTTTCTCATAACTTTGCTTTGTGAGGTGTAAAGAAAACGTATTAACCCATACTAACAAGGATTCTAGCTTTGCACAAATATACAGCATGCCTATATAATAAAAATATATAAGACTTTGTAATGGTTTTATAATGGATTTTATCAATGGAATTTGTTCATTCTTTAATTGTGATCTTTTTAAAATATGCTATTCACAGATCCAGATCGAGGACACTACACCTATAGCCTCAGAGGTTGGTTTATATACATACAGATAGAAAATTATATTTTTTATTTTGGTTTGGTTTGGTGATGAATAAAATCTTGAATCCTATTTGTTTTACCACCACAAAACAAAATTAGGGAATACTTTTCTTAAAGCATTTATATATAATAAAAGTAGTTTTAATGCCTTATAATGTATTGTACAGTCTCATGAGTAAGTGTAACAACAGTTAATACATTGTTTGCTCTCTGCATTTTAAATTTGGTTCTAATTATTTACAACAAGATATAATGTATTACAACACACATAATGAATAATTATAATGCATTATACTCTTAAATAACCCTTTATAATGCATTATACATAAAGGCTTTAAGTGTTACCCAAACATGTTATCAATAAAAATGCTTCAAAGATTGTAAATGTAATGCAAAAAAAAACATTTTTTTGTGTTGATGTAAATGTTGAAGAAATTGATGTAAATGAAGATCCAGTTCTATTCAAACGTTTGAGATCAGTAAGATTTTTAAAGAAATTAATAATTATGTTCATCAAGGGTTCGTTAAATTGATCAAAGGTGACAGTAAGACTTTTGATTGATACAAAATCTGATAAAATGTTACCTTTTATTTTATATAAAAATTGAAATAGAAAACAGCAAGATTTTAAATTGTAATAGTATTTCACAATGTTTTACTCCATTTTGATCAAATAAATGCAGTCTTGGTGAGCATAACAGATCTTTCAAAAACGTTTAAAAATTCTTACTGTCCCAAGACTTTTGAATGGTAGCATAGAACCTTGATCTATTAAATATGATATCTTTCAGTAGACAGATCGATTTCAAAATACTTCTTTATCTTTTCTAAATATCATATGTCAGGCTTTACAGGGTTAATTTAACATGCAGCTCACTAGAATTCCGTGTATTGTAACATTTGAAGCCCAGGATCTGTAAATATGTGAGCATTTAGCTTTTGTGTACATTATGTTTTGCATGTTTTCTCGTCTTTATGATGTTCTGCTGCAGACGCATGTTGTAGCTCAGCCAGTCGAGACGGTTGACACCGTGCGTGAAGATGAAGCTGAGCTTCCTGCTGAGGATCCTGTGGTAGAGGTCCCAGTGCCAGAGACGGTGACTACAGCTGAAACTGTTGCTGCGCTTGAAACTGTGACAGAAACAGTAGTACCTGAAGTTGAGCCTGTTGCTGATGCTGCAGTGGAAGTCGACGGGCATGTTGTCGGTGTCGCAGAAGAGCCTGCCGCTGAAGCCGAAGCCATAACTGTTGAAAATGAGCCTGCTGAAGTCCGCACAGAAGTCACAGAGGTGCCTGACACAATACATCTTCATGGCACATTGCAATGGACTCTTTGCATGAGTGTATTTGCATGCACAACAGGTGACTCTGTCTTGTCCGTTCTGTGTACTTGTTTGGATAACTGGGCATGACATGAGCCTCACTCTACCCCTTCTTTATACATTCCCTTCAACACTTTTGGCAGTGTTTTTAAGGCACACTATATTAAATACAGTGCTAGCAAAGGTATACTGTATATACATTGTAAACATGTTCCTTCCTTCCTTATAGGATGTACATGCAGAGCCTGAATCAGAAGAGTTTCCAGTGGTAAGTTATTTAGATTTTTTCCCCAGTATGCATTTTTGGGGATAGTTCACTATCTAAGTTCACTGTTGCAAACTGTTTCGAACTCTCAAAATAAATTCTAAATAAACATATTAAACAAATAAAAAATTACATCACACCAGTTTGTTCTTTGATTATTCTGGAAGTACTTTGGGGTCTTAAGAGTTTTTGTCTATATTATGAAACTCAAAGGGGCCTAGTGTTGTTTTGGACCCCGTTGACTTTTTTCTTCAAAATATCGCATGTTGTGTTCTTCAGAAAAATTACGTCTGTGAAACATAAACGCAGATGTTTCTCCGTGTTTTTGTCTATCCAGTGAAAGTCAAAGGGGTTCAGAGTTGTTTTGGATCCCACTGAGTCTGTCTTTCACTGTTTAAACAAACAGCTGAAACATTTATTTCTGAATATCTTGGGTTTTGCAGAAGAGAGAAAGTCTTAAGAATTATTAATAATGCCAGAATTTTTCATTTCCGTAAACTGTCCAGTAAAGTCAAATATTCCTCTGTAGTGGTAAAAAGCTGACTTCAATAACATTTGCAATGAATGCCAAGGGGCATAGAAATATAATAACATTCATTCCTTTTATTAGGAAGCTGCAGTACCTACAGAAGCTTTAGTGGAACCAGAGCCTGAGCAGACGCAGAAGCAGCAGCATCCAGTCCTACTGGAGGAACCCACGGTATAAAACAACTTTTTATTAACGCCTTTAATGGGGCAATTTCAAGCATCTTTGTTCAGAATCCTTTTTAGATTGAAGTTTGATTTTAAACATGGTCTCTTGCCCTCGGGCTTTCACATGTTTAAGCCTTCGGTTGAGTCCACGAGTGACCCCATCGCTGAAGAACTTGTTGTGACTGAATCAGTAGCTGTTGATCCAACCGTTACAGAGGAACAGGTGAGCAGTTGAACTAAGCGAGGAGACACACCTACAATGTGCACATCAGGCATTAAATCCTGTTAGCTCCTTGGGTGGATCTAAATAGAATATATGACCTTTTCCCACAGATTCTTGAAACAACAACAGATGCCCCCGAGGTTCTGTCAGAAACGATTCCTGCTCCCGCTCCTGATCCTCTGCCTGCGCCTGTAGCAAAGGAGATTATACAAGTGAGCTTTTCAAATTGTTAGCTTGACTGCAGCATCCCATTATTTACAGATATACACACACATACACAAAAGTTTGAGGCTAGTTTGGATTTTTATGCTTTTAAAGAAACCTTTAATGCTCACCAAGACTGCATTTATATGATTAAAAATACAGTGTAGAAAGAAATAGAAGAATTATTGTCAATTATTATTACAATTTAATATAACTTTCTGTCGGAATATGGTTTACAGTGTAATTTATTCCTTAAATGGCAAAGCTAAATTAGCAGCAGTCATTTCTCCAGTCTTCAATTCATATAATCCTTCAGAAATTATTTTAATATGCTGATTTGGTGCTAAAAACATTTCTTATAATTATCAATAATTGTGCTGCTTTATATTTTTCAGGATTCTTTGTTAAATAGAAAGTTCAAAAGAACAGCTTATTAAAACTGCTACTACAAGTGTTGTTTTACTGAAGGTTTTGTATGTTTTTTATTTCAACAGTGAAATTATAAATATTGATATACATTTCAGGCTCAAGATGCATTTATGCCACAAGTAGAAACTGAAACTATAAAGGTATTTTTCCTTCAGTGCTTTTAAACCTTTTCATTGTATAAAATACTATGTTGCCACCACCCCACCAACAATAGTTTGTTTTAGTTCTCATTTTCTCATTTCATAGGACTTGGCAGTGGCTGGTGGCCTAACTGTGGATGCCATGAATGGATGTCTGGGAGCTACCGAAGTTGCCATTGAAGGTTAAATTGGCTATGGTAAGAATTTGGAGCTCTTAAAGGAATAGTTCACCCAAAAGTGAACATCATTTACTCACCCTCAATTTGTTTCAAACCTGTATTAATTTTTTTCTTCTGCTGAACACAAAATATATTTTGAAGAATGTGGGTAACCAAAGAGTTGATGGTCCTTGTTTACTGTCAAATCATGTACCAAATAAATAAATAACTCTGGGTACCATCGGCTGTTTGGTGCCCTATCCCTTCAAATAATTTGAATCACTTTAAACATGAGCAAAATAATTAAGGTTCAAGAGCCATGCCAACAATAAATATAAATGTTCTGTGTTTTACGGTTCCATAGGACATAAAAGGATGGCTGAAACATGAAACATTGCAAAGTGCCTTTCTGTGCCGATTCTCCCTCAACTATAACACAGATTTGTGGCTGTTCTTCACTGCTGGAGTTTTTCTGAGCTTCTGGCAAATTTGATTCAGTTTCCATGTGCATGTACAGTAGATTTGATGGCATTATACATTACATACGTAGTAAAGTAAAATGGAAGGTTGTTGCAAATGTACATGTTTTTACTTAGACCATTTTGTAATGTGGAATGAATACTCCTTGTTATATTTGATACAATGATTTGGAGTGCAGTGCTTTAGAGCACGATTAGCCATCAGACTATACCATCACCGCATCTCTTCTGTGCCCCTTCAACCATCCACATGTGCCTTTTTCCAGATGATAAATAAAGGGAGTTTGAGGATAATTATTCTTCCCAAATTCTTCTGTATGCATTTCATTTAGATGAATAGTTTAGACTAAACTTCTGCTAGGCCATAAGATTGACAGATGCAAATGACCCTTGAGTTTGAGTATGGGGATGATCCATTATAGTTTATCTATCAGGGGCAAAACATTTTAAAGACACATATACATTAAGGTAAATAAATGGAAACATTTTGCCAATTCACATTTGTAATATCCAAAATGCCTCGACTGTTAGGCTATCTGAATTGCATTTACTCAATCTTCCTGTATGTTATGATAAATAATGTTTGAAATGTATATTGAATTCATGTAAGTATTTAAAATGTATTTTTTTTAAACGCCAGCAACAACATAAGGTACATTTTGGTGTAAGGTTAATCCACAGAGAAGATCTTACTCCAGCTCAAAGCTTTTTTAGCAAACTCTTTAGCTCCATTTCAGGTTTTACATTTCGCACTTCAGGCAAAGACTATAGAACTCTTAAAGAGGCTTTGCTTCAGGCAGAGCCGATCCTCCCTATATGCACAATACGCAAGCTGCGTAGGGCCCCCGAAACACCAGGGGGCCCCCTTGCTCCCAAAGATGTTTTAATTTTAGTTTCGTTTTTGAGTTTGGCCAGAAGATAGGAAAACATGAATGATAATTTATTGTAATGTGGTGCGCTGTCACCCTCTCAACGTAAAAATCAGTCAAATCATGTAATGTGAATGTAATAGAGTTTCTTGCTTGAAAAAACACACAAAAATTGTTGAAAACGTACCGAGCCACGGAAGAAATGAGCGCTTTCCGCAAGCGCGACTCAAGACAAAGTGAAACACATGAATGCGTTGCATCCATTCTTTCATCCCAATCACACACGCCCCCATTCTGCGTAGGGCCCCCAGAAGTCTAGGATTGGCACTGGCTTCAGGCTCCGTTCCCGCTCACCAGAGTTACAGCTTCAATTATGAAGTTTTAGTGTCACGAATGTTTGTGAACAAGTTAAGTGAAGAAAAAATACATTCAGAAAGAAATAGCCTATAGCATAATAGCATAGCACTGTCTCTCATTAAACTGTCCCTGTAACACATTAGTAATGGTGCATCTGAAGAATCGATTCTTCGAGGAAATCGATCGTTGACTCGTGAATCGAATCCGCCAGACACGGTGTTTAGTGTTTCTTGATCATCAAACTTCTACACATCAAAGAGAAGCCTTAACTACACTTAAATATACTTTTTTTAAGTATATACATTTTTTCCGAGGGAAGGCAGTTAAACAATCAAGATTTCTCTACAGTTCAATGTGATTCGAACTCTATGTTTACCCTCTATTCCCACTGCGCCCAGGTAAGTGTTTTGAGACCCGAAAATATATGTGACTTCGAATCAGTATCAGTGGAAGTGATTACATGCGCCCGAAACGCAACGTTTTGAGGACATCTGCTGGTCAGACGGGTAAATGCAAAGGAAAGAATCCCAACAAAGCAACCAAACCTATTTCTTTAAAAATCTGTAATTTTTGCTCTGTCTTTTTTGTATTTATTTGATAGCAAATTTTTTGTTTGCAGTTATACACTGAAAAATACTGTGTATATTTTATATTTACAATTTTAAACATTTATATAGGCCTATTTGTCAGTTATTATATAAAACATATTATATTATATATTATACAACAGTCCCCAAAAGCTAATTTTGTTAAATTCAGCTCACTTCTGGGTACCAAGCTGAAATATTTGTCCCAAAAATATGATTAGGAACACACACACACACACACACACACACACATACATGTTTGAACTTTTTATTATATTTTATTTTATTTTATAGAATTCACAAAAATGAAATATCATTGTCTGATGTGCCCCAACCTGCTTTTTCTTGTACAGACATCCAGTAGGCTGTTCATTTTAAAAAGGCCTTTTATAAGTCATGTAGCAACCCTGCTTACATGTGATATAGGCTTCTGGTGAGTTTTTAATAACCCAATAGTTGGGCTAGTCCATATTTGACCCAACGTTGGGTTAAAACAACTTATTAGTTATTAGTGCTCTGGGGGCAGTATTTTAACTTTGAAAAATATTTTTATAAAAAATAGTTTTAAAGCATCTGAAATATTTAGCTTTCCTTCTGATTGCCATCAAACCCTTACAACAGAACAAATAGGGGAGACGTGTCTTGTGAGTGCTCGGTTTTCTCTTACAGTACAAAAGTTGAGACTTCACCTAACAAAAAAATATCTGCTGTCAGATAGTCAGCAGACAGTCAGATCGTCTCTCTTAATAAATGAAATATTACAAGCTGGGACTGGACATTAGATCAAGGTAAGACCAGTTTTAAGCCTTTTTATCCAGATAACTTTACTCAAGCAAACTATCAATTATAATAAAATGAATGGTGGAGGAATGTGGTGACTGTTAAAGATGTGTTCTTATAATTTCTTTACCAATTAAGGTAAGTTCCATCCAATTGTGTGATAAGATAAACATATAACAGATACATGCGTATTTTCAGTGTGTTCATAAGAATTAATATTTTCATTTTTTATGGAAGATCTATTATTGTGATAACTGCATTGTGTAAGTATTGTTTTACAGTATACAAATGGTGTTGTGGTACATGTGTATCTGCAGGCATCAATGTTTAAATTGTTTACATCAGAAGTAACCATTTACATTGTTTGATTTAGTCAGAGGAAATAATTTAATAAATGTTACATTTTTGCTATAATGCCACTAGCAGGGCAGAACATGAGTCATTGAGTTATTTTGAAGGCAGTGAATCGATTTATGCAAGCAAATAAGAAAATCAAATATATTTACCTTTGTTTGGGCATACTTACAACCAAAGTTACATTATTAATATTATTGGGGTAATGTTAGAAACATATAAATATAACTCACTCAAAAAGCTATTTTATTTTATTGTGTAGTCCTCTCCACCACACAGGCATGGTATCTGTTATAGTAATACTGAGAATCATAATCATGTTGTATGTGACTTCATCATTGAAAATACAAAGACTCATGCAGAGTCATGCACGGACAATGAGTAAGTACCATATGTACTTGTACATATGGGTACAGTCGTTATATAAACTTCAAAACTGTTGCAACAGAGGTAGAAATACAATTTTAACTACATGAATTACTCTGCTGCCACAGTTTGGAAGTGCCTTTTCTCTTCTAAAGAAGGGGGTGTCCCAGTACTTTTGTTCATATAATGAATGTTCAAGTCATTGGTGTTTGGTGATGAGTTTTTGGCTTGAGGTCTGCATTTAAAGTCACACCAGATGTGTTCAGCTGGGATTAGGAGCAGACCAGTCAAGTTCTTCCACACTGTAGTATATCAAGGACCGAATCAGACAAATCAAGATTTGATCGAAGCATGGTTGAAACATGAGGAGCCGAATTCCACAAGACAACAGCAGGAAGTCATAAATCAGACCCTAGCTCCAGCCCGTCTGAATACAGCCTGCAACAGCAAAACCAAAGGAACACTTAATGATAATTCCAATGCAGGAATTTGGTAATACATTTGAGGAATAAATATTGATGGTCAAAGAGATGCAACATGTGACCATTACATGTAAATCTGTGATAGAAATCACAGCTACAGACTGTAAAATCATCTTAAAGGACTTTCATTCTCATGGTTAATGAAAATAATAATTTATATGCATAACTGCATATTATGTATGTGACCCACAAATTTGACTATCCTTGTTTTAATCATTGTGTTTATCGTGCTTTTAATTAGTATTGAATAGCGTAAGCCTTAAGGGTTAATGTCATGTTTGGTATGTATGAGTGTCATAAGTCTAGCTTTAATCATTTCTTTTGATTGATTTCCTGTCAAATGCATCATATTCTGGTTATAGAAATCACATTCAAAAGGATACTTTGCAAGAGAATGTAAAATTCGGGCAATGTGACTAAACATGACATGTTGATTTATTGATTGGGTGGAGAAACAAAGCAGGACCCAGAGCCATCATAGGATCTAATTGGTCAAGACAACCATTGGGGGGTGTCTAAAAGCAGAGGGTAAATACCCAGGACACACTTCTCCTCGCCCTCTTGATCTCTCTTGAATGCTCCGTCCTCTTGAATTCCTCTCTCTTCTTGGATCTCTCTCTCTCTCTGGAAAAATGAACTCTCTTGAAAATGCCATCTAACTCTATCTCCAGCCATGTGCTCTGGACCGCAACCCAGCTTGCGACCATGATGAGAAGAAAAACCACCTAGTCTCTTTACATCCTTTTATTCTTTGACTTTAGTTTATTTTCTTTCCGTTGAGTTCGTGTGCTAAGTTACGTTTGCCAACGGCAACCAGCCCAAAAACTCCCACTTCAACCAACAACGACTCCTGAACTCTAAGCCAATCAGCGACTTCGGAGAACCCCTTTCCCGCAAAGACGGAGGGCAAAGGGAATCCTTAAACACAACCTCATTGAAAAGTCAATGCGAGTGTGAAATATGTGATTGATGGTTGTTCAGGTTTATGCAATTGCACATATTGCTGTAAACGTGGGATATCAAATTCTCATTCTCTTAATCTAATCCTTTCCTCACTTTCTCTCTTTCTGCAACGCGTGAATGTGTGAATGCTTGTGTTCATGTGTAGATTAGTTTACATGTCTTAGCATTATATAAATAAAGTCTTGTTTATATTGAAAAGAGAAATATCTTGTGTTTTGTGCTCATAAGTTAATGCCTTAATCTGTCGATTTTGTTACTGTGCTATTTAATAGTGTTTTCACTATATTTTGGGATTTTAATATCCAGTGCAGAGTTTCGTTATACGGCTTGTTCAGTGAATCGCCGTGAAACAGTGAGTCTGTTCAAATTCCCTATAAAATCATTAATGATTCCCTTTGAGCTAAATTGACCTGTTTCCCTTATAACAATATATATATATATATTATATGTTATCATTACAACACTGACTGAATCATCATTTCTCTTTGATCCTTGCCTTATACACAGAGACACTGTCATGTTAGAATAGAAAAGTTCTGTCCAAACTGTTGCTATAAAATTCAAAGCACACAATTCCCTAGAATATAATTGTCAGACTTTGTCTTCCTCTGCCTTTGTCTCCTCACCCATATTTGATCCGTCCTGTTCCCCATTATTAGTTAATTAGTCTCCGTCTGTGTCTTGATTATGTCCCAGGTGTTTCCAGTCATGTCTCCCTATATCTAGTCTGTTCTGCCCCATGTTACGTGTGGATTATTGTTAATGTCATGTGTCAAAGCTGTTTGGATTCCTTACCTGTGTTCCTGTCTCTCCTCCGTTTGTCTCATTAAATACCTCGTTTGTCAGAATCCTCGTCTCCTCGTTCCTGGATCCCCGTGTGCAGTACCGTGACAGAATAATCCACCCTAAAACGACGATGGAATTCGCCGCCCGGCGTTCTCGCCCTTATCCGGCGGGATCTCTCATTTGTGGAGTTCGCGAAATTCTGCAAGCTGGCGGTGACGGAGCTCCACAGCGGCAATCCTCCATCTATTTCGGCTCGGGGCAAAGTACCAGCGCCCTATGGATCTCCCGGACACTACAGGATTGTGTTGGAGAGGGATCTACCGGTGTCTGGGAAGTTACGGTCCCAGTGAAACCAGCCCACGAGTGTCTCCGTGGCCCGTTCAGCTCTTCTTCGTCTCCGCTGGTCCTGCGGAGCTCTTCTTCGCTGGTTCTGCCCAGCTCTTCTTCGCTGGTGCCGCCCAGCTCGTCTTCGTCTCGGCTGGTTCCCGGCGCCGCCGCGAGCCGCGCTTCCCGGCGCCGCCGCGACCAGCGCTTCCAGCGCCGCCGAGCCGCGCTTCCAGCGCCGCCGAGCCAGCGCTTCCAGCGCCGCCCGAGCCAGCGCTTCAGCGCCGCCGAGATCCAGTGGCTGCTCCCGACAGCGCCCTCCGGTGCCTGCTCGAGACTGCGCCCTCCGGTGCCTGCTCCGAGGCTGCGCCCTCCAGTGCCTGCACCACGCCAGTGCCCTCCGGTGCCTGCACCACGCCAGTGCCCTCCGGTGCCTGCACCACGCCAGTGCCCTCCGGTGCCTGCACCACGCCCGGTGCCCTCCGGTGCCTGCACCACGCCCGGCGCCCTCCGGTGCCTGCACCACGCCCGGCGCCCTCCAGTGCCTGCACCTGGCCAGCGCCCTCCAGTGCCTGCACCGCCAGCGCCCTCCAGTGCCTGCACCTGCGCCAGTGCCCTCCAGTGCCTGCACCACGCCAGTGCCCTCCAGTGCCTGCGCCAGTGCCCTCCAGTGCCTGCACCGCCGGTGCCCTCAGTGCCTGCACCGGCTCCTCGTAAGTGCGCTTCAATTTCCCGCTGGTTCCGTCCAGCTCTTCCGGCGCCCCGAGTCAGCGGCACCCGGCGCCCACGCTGGCCCACGCTGGTCCCGTCCAGCTCACCAGAGCCCCTGCTGGTCCCGTCCAGCTCTCCAGAGCCCCTGCTGGTCCGTCCAGCTCTCCAGAGCCCCTGCTGGTCCCGTCCAGCTCTCCAGAGCCCCTGCTGGCCTCCGTCCAGCTCTCCAGAGCCCCTGCTGGTTCCGTCCAGCTCTCCTGAGCCCCTGCTGGCCCGTCCAGCTCACCATTCCCTCCGCTGGCCCTGTCCAGCTCGCCTTCCACGGCTCCTGGCGCCCCTGGGATGGGGAGCTTCCCCATGAAAATTTTGGGGGGGGGCTACCCTCCATGGCCACCCGAGCACCCCGCTCCTCCATGGCCGCCCGAGCACCCCGCTCCGCCATGGCCTCCTCAGTTCCCGGACCTTCCGTGGCCGCCTGATCCGCCATGGCTGCCAGAATCCCCGGATCCGCCATGGCCGCCTGATCCGCCGTGGCGCGGAATCCCCGGATCCGCCATGGCCGCCTGATCCGCCGTGGGTCCCGGAACGGGCACCGCCCTGGAGGTCACCTGTCCGGTCTCCAGGTCCTTGAGGCCTCCAGAGTGCCCACCCCTCCCTTTCGATGTCGTGCACGGCGCGGGACGCCTATTGGAAAGGGGGTATTGTCGAACTTTGTCTTCCTCTGCCTTTGTCTCCTCACCCATATTTGATCCGTCCTGTTCCCCATTATTAGTTAATTAGTCTCCGTCTGTGTCTTGATTATGTCCCAGGTGTTTCCAGTCATGTCTCCCTATATCTAGTCTGTTCTGCCCCATGTTACGTGTGGATTATTGTTAATGTCATGTGTCAAAGCTGTTTGGATTCCTTACCTGTGTTCCTGTCTCTCCTCCGTTTGTCTCATTAAATACCTCGTTTGTCAGAATCCTCGTCTCCTCGTTCCTGGATCCCCGTGTGCAGTACCGTGACAATAATTATATGCTTAAACATTAAGATTTGTTCTCTTGGAAATTGCTAAAATAGTCAAACCTGTTCATTAAAAGGGAGTGACCCAATACTTTTAGCAATATAGTGTATATATTCTATGTTTTTATCAGATAATTAATTCAGCTAGTAGATATCTCATGTATTTAATATGTAAGTCAAAACTGTAAATAAGTGAATGAATGTAAAGAGAAAAGTGATATGTTATATATATATATATATATATATATAAACTGTACATTTATTGTGATGAGACAATATTAAAAGCAGTTTAAAAAAAAATAATCTGACAGCTTTGTCTCCTGTAAATTCGTAGCAGCTACAACAATGTAAAAGGTTTCTTTCTGCTGCTGTCACTGGTCTTAGGTAGAACATTTTTATCCCTAAAATTTCTGCTTGGATATTGTCATACTTTTTGGGTTAAAATGTAATTGTGTTTGGGTAGACCTGGAAGTGTGATCCTAGACTTCTTTATTACGTCATCTGAGGTGATAAAGACTTCCGGGAGATAAGCTAAGCACTTCAAACCAACATGAAAAACCTCAATTTCCATATTGATCCACTTTCAGTTGCTCAAACTGGTAAAAGAAAATGCTGTACATTTCTTCAGAACAAATATGCAAAATTATGTCAATTATGTTTGTATTATATGCTTCATAGAGCTGCAACAGCCACATCTGTCCATATGTTCCAGATAACAAATACATGCGGGAAAGTGGCGCTGTTTCCGGAACAAGATATTATACTCTTCTGCCCTGCTACCAATCATCTTGGAACTATACACTGGAGATTTCAAGGAGACATAATACAGCCAAGCAGTCGTTATATTTTCTCATAAGATCGTCTCAGCCTCACAGTCAAGAGTGTTAATATTGGTGATAACGGTGAGTCTTTGCACCCACTGTAGATCAAAGTCACTGAAATATCGTGAATATTATCTCATATGTGCTAGATAAACATCTGTATCTAGACTTCTTCCAACAGAACGACTCTTACCGATGTTTTCAACACCCTTATGAAAAGAGGGAGGCGTAAGTACGGTACTGAACTGTATCTTGATTTCTTCAGTATATTGCCTGAACATTCAGTGTAACATTCTTATGTTTTACAGATGCTGGGGCAAATTCCTCACACAACTAGTGGAACAGAGTGTTTTCTAAATGCTTAGCAGCACAGACAGGCGCCTTCATTTCCTGTCAGAATGTCTTTGTAATGCTGGGTCTAGTGCCACAGGCACAACTTCATACTAAAACAAGTTTGATTTCTGTCTTTCCAAATGCTTGACACTAACTTGAATATTCAGTACTTTTTCCTGTTTTCTATTAGTGATCCTGATTGACCAATTTACAATAAAATATCTGTTTGTACCAAATTAAACCTTTGATGTACACACGGTTTTATGAACACAGAAATGACATGTTGCTGTTTGAACTGTTTAATGTACCAAAACCTTTGTCCTTTCTCTGTTAAATTCATAAATGAAAAACACCTGTTTTTAATTGGCATTAGGGGTGCTTGCTCTCAATCGTTGGAAAATTATTATTTTCAGAATACACACAAATATTTATTCTACATATTGAAATTTTGTAACAAAATAATAGGATCTGCTTTTAATTTTTCAAGCAACTTATAACACGAAACCTTGCAATATATTTACTGTTATTGAGTTTAATAATTATTGAGCTGAGATCATAAAAATCATAATGCAACAATAATTTCAGACATTTTCTCAGTTTTCTTTTTTTTATTTTAGGTGCAAATTTTATACAAACGTGTCAATAAATAAATATCTGATACAAATACATTTGCACAGTTTAGGTTTTCTATTTAGTATTATTATGTTTATAGCTGTGCAATAAATATATATGTGGACATACACAATACAATAACATAACGGAGGCAGCATAGGACATTTGCTTATGGATAACCAAAAATTCATCTGATTGACAGTTCTACATGCAATTTTTCAATGACAGTAAATTATTTTTACATTACAGTGCACAAGTTATAGTATAACATGTAATTAATATAAAATAATTGTGTTGAACAACCTGCATTTTCCCACTGTGACTAATAAATGACTGATTTATGTGCGGAACGTGGAGATCAAAGTGTTTCTTCGCAATTCTTGCTCCGTTCTCTAGAGGGTGTTGTGTCTCTACTGCACAGTCTGGCCTGTCTTGCTGGTAGAATCAGTCTTGATTGTTTGCCCTCCTTCCCTTTTTAGGCCTAAAAGCACTTTACTTAGGAGCATAAATTATATCTGGCCAAATAAATTAAACATAGCCATAGATCTTGTTGGGTGACTTCTGACACCTGTGAAGTATAAACAAGAAGATATTTAAATATTCAATGAACGCTTCCGTTGCCTGATAATATTACATTTAAAGTTGAAGCAATTAAATAACAATTAAAAATATAGAAATAAATGACAAATAATCAATAAACAAACCTGTTGCTACTTGAATAATAAAAGCCTAAACGCTGTATTCAGGATTTTACCTTTTCTTTAAACAGCAGTACATCAGTCCGACGATGATTCCCAGAAATAAAACTACACCACAGCTAATTCCAATGACTTCTTCAGGACTAGACAATTGATGGGTGTCCATAATAACATGTTCACAGCGCACACCGCTGTACATTTTTTCACACCTAAAGACAGTAGAAATCACATTTGTTAGGAAGGTCTTGGAATCCATCATTTAAAGACCCTATGAAATGGCCTGTTGACTTCAGTTATTTTTCCATGTGTTGATTCCTTGTGAAACAGGAAATTTGGGTGTGACATATCTAAGAGCTCATCCCATTTTGTAAACATCCACAAGGCTTTATTCACATCACAGCCACAACCCAAACTTTGTAACTTGCTAGTCTGCTAATCAAACAAACGTGAACTAGATAATCAAGACCCGATCAGTGTCAACTGATTGATGGGATCTTTAATGTATCGAGTTGTTTTTGGTGGCTGGTCTCACCGGCAGATGGGGGTGTCCAGGTCGGTGGAGTAGGAACATACTCCGTTTAAACAGAATCCCTCGTGTTCTGGACCGCAGGGCCTTTGAATAGCCAAAACTCGTGGTTCCTCTCCACTTCCTAATGATAAACACCCACACACACCCAGACAGTTAAGCATGAAGGATTGTGATTTTAATGGAGAGGCATTCAGACTTGTGTCTACATGCCAAAGAACCCGCATTCTTAGCACAGTGCATATTTGAAATTGTGTGCTCATTTCATATAAAACAAAGGGTCACACTTTATTTCAGTAGCTAGTCCACTTTTAGACATTATACTAACTATAAGTAACTTAGCACCTACATGTCGACAAACTATAATTAGAGTATATATACAGAGCGATAAAAAATTATATTAAAATAGAAAACAATTATTTTAACTGTTTTACTGTATTTTTTATCAAATAAATGTAGCCTGGTAAGACATAAAAAAATAAAATAAAATAAAAATTGCAGCCTTTTGAAATAATGAAATATAATGTTGAAGTACTTACCATTACTGTATGTTGTGTTGTATAGGATGGCATCCTCTGACTTCTCCTTAGTGTCTCCAAGTCCAGAGAAGACGGCTAACACCACCATCAATCCAAGTGCTGATAGAGTTTTAAGATTACATTTTAGTAACTATACTTCGTCTTTAAAGTATTAGACAGTCATTTTGTTGTAAGCTCCTTATCATCTATTTTGTATTATGAAAAGTATTATGACTTACCCTGATAGTGCAAACATCTTTTATCCACTTGCTGTGTCATGCTGTGGCCCAAATACAGGTTCAGTTTGACTGGAGATTCTGGGTTGTTCCGGTTTTCCTCAAACTTCTGCTGCTCTCCAAATTAAAGGGTTTTTCCCCACAATTTATACCATCCTTCTATATCCTTTTCTGCGTCACTAATGGTAGCCAATCGTTTTAACTAGTAACAGGAACAGGAGTCTTTTACCCATACCTGTACAATGCTCCGCATCACTTCCTGGTCCACAGGCATGCAGCGTGCACAGGCGTGTTTTTGCCCCCACATTCTTTTCAGTGTCCAAAGTATTTGCCTGCAGCTGCAAAAACAGGCTTCTGACATAGTTATTGGCACAAGTGATATTAAAGAAAAGTGTAATTACAGATAGTCAAAGTTTTATTTTAATGGTTAAATATGTTTTACTCACACTCATGTCCCATTACACTCCTGTCACATAATGATATCAAGAAGTACTCCCGGAGAAAAAGCATCCTATTTTGGATGCTTTGCACATTTTTACACATTTTATTCTTTTTTGGGGTAGTTGCTCTTGTTTTGTATTAATTACAATGAAAAAATAACCTTTCTCATGTACTAAACTCTGCAGTCTATATATATACATTTGCCTGTAACTTGTAACCAGCAATTTGACATCATATTTATCTGTTGGACAGTGTAGATGTATTCTAACTGTCAAAACAACAAAAAACAAAGAGAATCAGTTATTTCATATTTTTAAGCGTTTATGTGGAAAGACATAATTTAGCAATTAATCATTTTTAAAGATTTGGAAAGAGCCATTTGGAACATTTATCTCAACAGCAAATTGGATATGTTAAGTATATCACACACCAAGCAACAATCTTAAATCATTGGCACGGTCAATGATCTAACTGATTTCCCAACAAATATTTTTTTTTTTTATCTGTAATCAGATGGGTTTGATGTTGGATAAATGCCATTTGGTACATTATCCATCACATGGTTTTCAAAAACAAAAACAAAAAAAAGGCAACAATGAAATATTTGTCATATTTTCCTCACCCTCATATCATTCTAAACTTACTTTCCTCTGTGGAACCCAAAAGAACCCTTGTTTAATGCTTCGCAGGAGGAAGACATACAGGTTTGGAACGACATGCGGGTGCGAGTGAATGATGACAATGTTGGTTTTTGAGTAAACTATGCCTTTAAATCTTCCATGAGCGGATTTCTTAATGAAGACTCTTTCATTCACAGCTTCTTCTTGTAAACCAGCAATATTTAAGAACAGCAAGAATCAAATCCCTTTTTAGAGAGTCACAGACTGAAATGAAATCTTTCGCAATACTAGAGCCATAAAAAGGGATGGTTTACCGAAAATGAAAGTCCTGTCATCATTTATTCCCTCTCATGTAACACAAAAGATGTTCTGAGAATATCTGAGCTGATCTCTTTCATACAATAACAGCGAGCGGTGAGCAAAAAGGACAAAAAGCACTGTAAAAGTAGTCCATATGACTTCTGCCGTATCTCTTAAATCTCATTCAGATTCGCATAGATTTCCATGCCAAGACATGTCACGCCACGTCAATGGCGCCAAACGTCATGGTTTTTGCTTGCTATTCTTGAGTTTTACACAAGGAAGGATTTTAATTGAATAGTGACTTAAAATTCTGATCTGTTCCTCATACAAAGATATTATATTTTAGAACATCAGAAGCATGCAAGTAGCACAAAATACTTTGACTTCACTTTCAAGTAATTTTTATATTTCTCAGTTCTTTATAGTGCAAAATATGTCCACGAATTATCTCTAGGAAACATCGGATATATTTAAATGTATATTTTTTATTGGCAGTTTGAATGTAAAGGACCAAAGTGTTTAATGTCAAGAACATGCCATAAATCACACTAATAAAATTGAAGCATAAAAATCATATTAAATACTTCATGGGGCTAAAATTCATACACACAAGCTATTTATACCAAAACTAGGATTGTTTTAAACAAAAACACATTTATGCATCATAAAAACTATATAAATAATACCTTAAATAGGTAGATGAATAAATAAATATTAAATACAGCAGCATTCTTGAGTTATTTTGTGCCATGTTGTTGTTTTGAATTCAAATTACACTTTTAAAATAATTTCCTGAGAAAATGTATTAATGTCCTGTTTATCTCAGTCTTATCAGATTCATCTGTCAGATATCTGAGAACCATCTATTACCCTGCCATGAGGCCAACTGTTGAGCAGCCAGTCAAGTTGTACCGAAACTCTCTGAGGATGATGCAACGAAGTCTTCCGGCTTCACTCATGCATTGTCATGGAGGTAATGTTACACTTGCACAGTAAACCCTCCTTATTTTCTTGGCTCCGACAAAATAATAATACAGTAGCAAAGGCGACAGCTCCTTAGAATCAGAAAGGAGGCATCTCTCTCATTTTTACAGAGTTAAGAAACAAATTAGGGTGTAGTTACTGTCATAGCCATGCATACGCCAGCTAGAACGGCCTGTTACAGCTTGTCGACAGGCAAGGAAGGATGTTGAAGAGGAAGCTTGCAGGGGCTTGAGTTTTTAATCAAGATACGGACAAATAGTGCCAATTAAAGTATCCAGACCGAAGTGCTTGTATCTTGTCCACCCATAATGGCAGGTTTTGTGTTTGTTCAGTATGCTGGAGCATTTTTGGCAGCAGTGACTGTGTTTTTCATTACCATGGCGATGGTCATTGGGCCGACTCCTCCAGGCACAGGTGTGATGAATCCAGCTTTCTCCTTCACAGCTGATTAGGGAGACAAAAACAAACCTTAAATAACACCAAGAGCTCTGCCTAAGCCAAGAATGTCTTTTATACTTCCAAGAGAAAATAATTCAAACTATAAATCATGTTGCTAAGTGACTTCCAACCAACCATGAGCCAAACAGAGCCCTAGAGGGATTGAGACACGATATCAGATACACTGACTGACGCACATGCAGAATTATTATAACAGATCACTCAAAAATGAATGAAATTCTGGCATTCCAAGCCCTTACTATTTACTTTCCTTCGAGAGAGAGACTGAATTATGAATCAGTATTCACTAATCACTGAAAACTGGTTGATGTATGAATTGAACTGATTTGGTTTTCAAGTTAAACTAACTGACTCGCGGACTTAACAGCTCAGTGGACGGACAAACTCTGCTTTCACACAAAGCTGACTTCAGCAGACTTGTTTAAACCATTAACTATGACTTTGCCTCAATAAACTCCTAATTTGCTGCTTATTAATAGTTAGTAAAGTAGTTGTTAAGTTTAGGTATTAGGGATGTAGAATAAGGTCATGCAGAATATGTGCTTTAAAAATTCTATTAAACAGTCAATATGTTAATAATAGGCATAATAAGCAACTAGTTAATAGTGAGAATTGGTCCCTATACTAAAGTGACACCAAGAATTGAAAATTCAATTTTTAGATTAACCATAGTGGTGGTGTTATTGTTTACTAAATCCTAAAACTATTACAAATTAATGTTTTCATTAACTAAAATAATGCTGAATTAAAATATAAATATTCAATGAAAAACTTGGGGAACAAAAAGAGAAATGCTGAAGTTGAACTACTGTTATCAAAGTCAATAAAATAATAAATAACAGCAAACCAATAAATAAATAAAAATGACAAAAGAACACAACACAATTACTAAAACATTTAATACAATTTAAAACTGAAAATAGAAAAATTTGAAACTTTAAAACTGAATAATTTTTTTTTTTACTGAAAAAACAACAAGCAAATTCAAAATATTGCTAAATATTACAACAGTATTAAAATAATACTAAAATAACACTAAACCAGTACCACTGTAAGAACGCTAAAGCAGTTGTGCCTCGTTTACCTTCAAAATCCACATCTCCAACAAGACGAAGTTTACCAGTGACTGGGTCCTGCATGCGGTTGATGCCGACATCAATAACCGCAGCTCCCTCTTTTACCATATCTGCCGTTATTAAGTGAGGCACACCTGTTGTTACAGAATAAGACCAACCATTCACAAAAACACAATATTTTCATTATCTTCTTAAATTATTCATATTTGTACATACTATATACTACAATTTTAGAATAACAGTACACAGGTTTGAATATAATACAGATAATGTTTAAACTTGATTTGTACTGTTTTTCTGAAAACAATATCCGACTTAATATGTTGCATAACCAAAGTCTAAGTAAAGGATAATACAGTCGGCTAATCATCATCACAAAATGAACATGGCTTACTGTACATTATCCTACTTATTACATGGTCACATACCAAATAAATAAATACATGGACGTAATAAATTAATACATTATACAGTTTAGCTGTCATTACACAATGATATTTGACCACAGAATGCACCTATTGACCAATCCAAATTGAGTATTCTAGACAGCCATGTAATAATATTACAGAATACCTGACCAGGACACAAAGAGCTGACCTGCAGCCGCAATCACTATATCAGCCAGACTGGAAAGTTCCTTCAGTCGTGGTAGAGGAGTGCATCTATGAGCCATGATAACCGTGGCATCGCCTGAAAGATATAATACTCATCAGGAGTATTTATGTATTAGTTTATGTCATCGTTGAATGTAATGTAATATGTTTTTTAGTTAGTTATACAGTTAAACATAGTTTCAGATTTAACATTTGATTGCCATGCACAACTTTCCAGTATATCATTTCCAGAAAATCAATGTTAAAACATTTAAACATTTCATAGTATTTAATAATGTGCAGGCACCAGGACATTCGTGCCATTTTTTAAATGTCAACTCCCATTTTTTGTTCATTCCACACATTCTTTTACAAAAAAAGTGAATGGTTGGTGGTTTCTGCTCACCAGCGAGAAGATTACATTCATAAGCAGAAATTCCCAGAACGTGTAACTGTACACCACCACATCTACTAATAGCTATCAAATTTGGCTAATCACAGGTTACAGGTGGAATCAACATAGCTACTGTAACTCCACGGGTGTCGAAATTAAAATTGATGGGAATGATAACTTATAACGCAATACTCATCCCGTCACAGTATCTCAACATTAGACATATTTAATAGGTTTTGCCAAAACATTGAAGTTTCTTCAGGTAATAACAGGTTCAACTTTTATACTACAAGACTGAGTCACAAAAAACTGGAAGCAGAAATTATTCAGGGCAGCTTCCCTCGTTGTGAAAGGAATTTCATGCATGTTAGAGCACAAACCTAATATCAAATTTCACAACTCACTTCAAACATGACTTGCATTTTACCTGTTGAAATCATCAAAATCTTGCACAAACCTATCTATCTAAACGAATCCTCTAACAATTATTCAGTTCCAGAAAAAGAAAAGAAAAAACATCCGGACTCTCCCTTTCCTTTATTCCAAGAAGCAAATCAAATCTTTAAACAAAACTTGAGTTAAAACATGAACTGATCTTGTTTCTTGAGACATGCCGATACAAAAGTTATGATGCACTATCAAACAGTTTTCAAGGTGAGATAATTATTCAATTAATTAATTGGTTGTTTGAAAACAACACGTTTACTTTGCATGTCTTTATTATTTGTATTCTGTTTTCTCTTGCAGAATAAGTGGATTTTAAAACAAACTATATACTACCGCCTATCATATATTTTATATATAATATATAACTACATGGTTAAGGATGAACGTTGTTTTCTCAGCAGTTTTCCATTACTGCTTGAGAAGGTTATTACAGGTTATTGATAAAATGTTTATTCATGATAGTAATCATGTGACAGCTTGCGTCATCAGCGACAACATCCAGAGTTCGTTCTGTGAATTTGTAATTCACAATGATCTCACTCCCCTTCAAAAAGCGAGGTGACTGGTTCGTAGATTATTGATTGAAATTCTGAAAATGTGCCTTTTGTAAACATCACAATGAAAAAAACAGCAAAATAAAAACAAAGTTTTATTTTTCACCGAATGATCAGTTTGCTGTAACAACTTGTACTTTCAAACCAAACACTGTTGATTAAAAACAACGCTGTGTCCAGCCATCTTAAAATAAAAATATATTTTTAAAAATCTCATTGGATTCGGCTTTTTGGCACAGTTTCCTTGTCTAGGATTTTGGGAAATGTAAGTGCTGGAGTAATTTCTTATAAATGTTAATTCATATTGTAAATTAAAGAAAAAAGGGTTAAACTGAGTATAGTGCAATGTGAATTGTAGGATGCTGCTTGGCACTCCAACTGCAAGCACATCTATTTATACTATAGAAAATTTCACAAATAAAAATAAAAAATACTACCAAAAAACAATAAGGTAATGACAGAAATCTCACCTCCCGGCCGCTCATGGTTTCTATCCGAATGCAGCAGCATTGCGATAGGCATTCCTACATTCTTGGAGCGCCCAACAACAAGCACATTTTTCCCAACTGTTTCAATGCCTGAAAAAAAGGACATTCACTAGTGTTCAAAAGTTTGGAATAATTCATATTTTTCAATGTTTTTAAAGGAAGTCTCTTATGTTCACCAAGTTTGCAGTTTAAAAAAACTAATCTGTCATATTGTGAAATATTATTACAATTTAAAAGACAATAACATTTATATTCAAATATATTTTAATATATATATTTCCTGTGATGGCAGACCTAAGTTTTCAGCAGCCATTACCTCAGTCTAATGTTTCTAATACGCTTTGGTACTCAAGAAACCATTCTTATTAGTATCAATTTTAAAAATCGTTTTTGCTGCTTAATATTTTTGTGGAAATGGTGATACCATTCTTAACCATTTATAAACAAACAAACCAAAAAAACTCTTATTCAGCAAGGATGCATCATTTGATCAGTAACAGATCAGATCTGAACAAGTAACAGTAAAGGCAATGCTAGAAAACATTTCAAATAAATGCTGTTCTTTTGAGCTTTCTATTCATCAAAGAATCCTGGTAAAATGCATTGGAGTTTGAACAAAAATATTAAACACCTAAATTCTGATAATAATAACAACCATTATTAATAACTGATCACCAATAATGATTAGCAGCATATTAGAATTCTTAAGGATCAAGTGAAACTGAAGACTAAAGTAATGGCTGCTGAAAATTACTACTTTTCATCATAGAAACAAATAAAATTGGCAAATATATATTTAAAAAACATTTTAAATTGTGATAATATTTTACAATAATTAATGTTTGTACAGCCTTGGTGAGCATAAGAGACTTCTTTCATAAACATTAAGAAAATGTTAGGTATCCCAAACTTTTGACCACCAGTATAGAATTTGAGTAAACATTTATAACTCAATTTCACAAATTCACATGGGATGGGATATGATTCCAAAGTACAGATTACAAAATACAGATATGATTCCAAAGTAATGTTTTCAAATATGTAAGTAATATCAACTGACATCAGATACTGTTGTTATACCTGCTGCTAACTAATGTAATCATAGACAACCCAATCACACATCTGCTGGGGATGCAATATGAGATGGCTGAGAAACTATTCGACAACTCAAAGAAGATTTTAATGTCAGTTCTCTGAAAGCCATCACAAACCCGTTCTTCTGAGGATTTCCCATACTGCCGCTGCTGTGGCTGGCACCATGCACCTCTGGTCCAAGCAGAGTTTCCCAATGTTTACTATGTGGAATCCATCGACGTCTTTTTCTGGGGCGACAGCATTGCATATGGCTCTCTCGTTGATGTGCTCTGACAGAGAGAGATGCATTCAAAATATGAATTCACTATTGCAAACCTGATCCAGATACATTCAGCAAGTTGTAGTTTTATTATATAGCTAAGGAAATAGAAAGCTACAGTAAAGATCCTAGCAATGAATGACCCTATTCTTATATGCAATTCACATTTTATATTAGCTGTTTCATATTTTTGTTCCAGTAGAATAATACAGTACCTGGAAGAGGGAGTTGTACCAGCAGCCCACTGATGCTTCGGTCTCTGTTTAATTTGTTTATCAGTTCCAACAACTCTTCCTGAGATACTGATGATGGCCTGAAGATTGTGCTGCTTGACATGCCTTATCAAACAAGAAACATTTGAAGAAGAGATTAGTAAACATATTATTCATATTGTACTGTAAAATCGGTGACTTTATGACAAATTAAAGATGTTATAGTTGTCAGTAAACAGTTGTAAAAGATGTAAACAGTTGTCTGTGCTTTTAAAGGCAACTTGAAAACTTTATACATGTTGTTCTATTTTTGATTCAAAGCCAACCTTTGTCTGAGACGATATTGGAAGGCCCTCCTATTTACATTTACATTTTACATTTATGCATTTTTTTATCCAAAGACTTCTAGCATATATAAATAAATATTTGTATTAGCTAATTACGACTTTTAGTCTCACAGTTCGGACTTTGCAAAATATAAACACAGGATTGTGCAATAGAAACCCAATTGACTTTTTTCTCAGAATTTGTAATTTACATCTCACAATTGTTTATTAGTTAAAAAAATAAAAAATAAATAAACAATAGGTACTTTTTATCTCACAAGTCTGAGTTTCTTGCAACTGCGAGTTTATATCTCAAAATCCAGACTTCTCAGAACTGCGAGTTTATATCTTGCTATTTTTACATCTCAGAATTGTTATCTAAAAAAGTCATAATTGTGAGATAAATAGTTGCAAGTACCTTTTTTATTTTAAATGGGCTTCCGTAAATATGTAACTCAGTAATATTTGTTGTAATTAAAAAATAAATAAAATACAATATCAGTATGTATTTTAGCATTTTAATTAAGCTTATATTCATTTAAATAAAGACTTATATTGGGGGCCCCCTATAAGTTTGCAGAGGCCCCCTAGTGGACCTCTTACTGAGAACCATTGAAGTTTATATTAACTTGTGTG
This sequence comes from Gymnocypris eckloni scoliostomus, assembly GCA_027564155.1. Lineage (NCBI taxonomy): Eukaryota > Metazoa > Chordata > Actinopteri > Cypriniformes > Cyprinidae > Gymnocypris > Gymnocypris eckloni. The sequence continues at coordinate 13,090,270 of CM050420.1, forward strand.
TTGCTCACCAAGCAGTGAAGCTGTTCGGGTTTTGTTTCTCACATAAGTGTGGCTGGCATGATCATCTCCCACCAGGATGACACTAAGATGAGGTCTCCTGTTGCCTTGGGCCACTAGTTTCGCTATATCGCTCTGGACTTCTTTATGGATCTGCTGAGCAAATTCTGTCCCTGAGACCACAGTGGCAGCATGTCTGTGACAAACATAACATATATGTAACAATACACTGTGACAGACACATGGAAAAAATATCAAAACCGTTATAATCTACCTGCAATGTATTTATAACACTGTTTAAGCATCTAATTGACAGTATCGATGACACCCACATGGTGGCGGAATATTCAAACAAACTAAATGTGTTTGCTGAATGAATCGACCTTCTCAAGAAATGACTATATGCCCTGTATGTCATGTTTATATAGATACAGACTCTACAAAGATATGGTGCTCCGGTGAGAAACACGCGTGTTTAGCATATGAACGCATGCAAGCTTTGTTTATCTTCACCAGGGGGGAAATTCAGTCCTAACCTTTTCAGTGACTGACAAAAAGGGCTTCTCCGGTTGACTGTTTTCAGATTAATCCATCGTTTTGATCGACAATGCAGGAAATATGATGTTAATGTCTGTATTCTAGTATAATTCACTGTTAATGCAGTGGAAGCTGCCATAGTAACTGATCACCTGCTCCTCCTCACAGCTCACGCGTCTTGACGCGTCACACTCAAAACAAAACTGTTTCCGGTTCTGTGATAAAAAGACGTTAAACGTCTGCAAAACATGATTTATCGCATTGTCTCTATGTGATATAAAAGTAAAGCATAATACTTTAACGAATACACGTCTAAACACGTAGCATGAAACTCCGCGAAAAGAGATGAAAACAGCCAGAGCAGGCAAAATCAAGGCACGTGATCATGTAAATATAATCTCTGAATATATTCTAACCCAAATTATTGAAATTCTGAAGTGAATGCAGTTAATCAAACTTAGTTTTGGAGCTCATTTCAGCCTTAAATTATATTCATTTATTTATACGTATTAGCCTGTATTGTAGACTGCATTTGTAATTATTTTATTTTTTATAAAAAAGACTTTATTGATTTCCGTAACATGGAAACCCACTATTTTATAATTCACCCCAGATTGCCAGAGTTTTCCATGACCGTGGGAAACCTGTATAATTTTACTTAAACCTTAACTCTTTTATGTTGCTGCCTTGTAAGCAGCACTAGTTTTTCCTTCAGGAAATGCAAATCTGGATTGTATTATGTGTTGAAACTCAATGGGCCTACAGTGTTCACATTCCAGTCCATTTACCAAAGTGCAACATCCTGGAACAAAAGGATTAAAACCGTTTAGAATTAAAATATAGCAGTGCCAAATACACAAGACTTTAAAGGAAGTAAAAAATGGAACAAATGAGTTTTGTAATTGTCTAATATGCTGTGGACCTATAAAACTAACCCAAAATATATTCTTGCCTAACCCAGGGCAGATTGCCCAGATTCACAGCTGACACAGAGCTTGTATGAGATATTAAGCCCACTGGATAAGTGTGAGAGAAAATACTATAAATCAGTGTACGTACACACTAATGAACATTTATTGCCCAAGAGGAAAAAAGAGAGAGAGAGAATTAACTTAATACACATTTACCTCATAGTCTCCCATTCCCATAAAGGAACACTGTTTTATTTGAAAATATGAAATAACATCGAGTTATGCATTGTTCATGTGGAAAATTTTAATTTGATAACATTTCATCTTCTCAAAATGAACTGTATTCATAGAACAATTTTTAGTTAAAAAAGTGAAAACAATAAAGCACTCGTTTTACAAAGCATAAGGAGCTCCGTCTACCCTACACTGCAAAATGTAAACAACAGTGACCCCAAAAGACTCATGTGTTCGCAACTTTAACACACAAACATCCCGTGTTTGTGCATTTGTAAACAAACGCAGTCATGTACACTGCTGCAAGCTTTGGTATGCTGCGTGCGTCAGCGTGCTCGAGCGCGGGGAGCATAGGGTTAACAGAAGCGTGAGAATTGTGCCAGTCTTCAACAACTCATTCAAACGTATATATATGTCACGCCCTCGAACGTAGATCCAGGGGATTGACCAATTAGAAAGAAAGAATTTCGTCGTAGATATCTGCCGATGGTCAGCTGACTGAAAAAACTATTTAAAACTCTAATGAGCAACCTGATACAGGTTCATACACTTGCCTAACACCTCTTAGTGAAGGATTAATGCGTAAAACTTCCTTAGTTACTCCAGTTTGTCAAAAGAACAACGGAACTATTTTAAAGCCTCGAACATTATGGTAGAAAAATCAATAAGAATTGCACTTTGCTTGTTATGTTTTATCCTGTGCCATTCATTCAGTGCCTTAGCAGCTAACGTTACAGACGAGAACGCGCAACTCAAAGGTAAGAAGAGTGTCTTTAGTTTGTTAACTAATTGCTGTTTAATGCTTTTAAATGAAGTGGTTACTTTAGTGTGTAAAACCCTAAATTATTTATGTCTACTCCTTTGTTTTCAATCGTTCTTTTCAGGGAAAGTGGCTTACAATAACTCTGATTTCATTCAAAAATGAAAAACACGTTAAGTCTCACATTCTCACGTTCTGTCTACTACGTGAATTAACCTGCCAGACTTCAAAGTTAAATTGTCCGCTTTCTTGACGAGTCAGCGACTCACAAATATAAAACCCGGACTCTCCACGTTGTCTCGGATGTGCCTTTTAAACGAGCGCGCAGAGAAGTCCACGTTTTATCACGGATCTGGACTGCCGCGTTGTCCACCGCAGTGATTTTTTTTTTTTTTTGGGTGAAAACTATTTTACTTTTGAACTACTTTTTGACTTTTGAGGGATTTTTAAAAATAAGCAATAATTATTGTAACGTTTGTAAAAAATAAACGTTTGGAATACTTGGCAGTGCTGTAACAGAATTTGTTAAAACCTTTTGTTATGGTATGTTTATAGCTCAATATGACATAATATTCACACATTGGTTCCCAATTAGTTCAGAAATCTAAATCTTCAGTTGAAACATGCCCGTTTACACATTCATTTGCATTGGTAATCAAATGTATATGTTCCCATCACCCCCGCGTGATGTAGGCTAAGTGAAACATCTAGCAAACATTTTAATCGAAAACAAACAAGATTGTAAAATAAAATACCGAGCAAATACATAAAACCACTCTAAAAACAGAAGACCGTGTCTGTATGCATTTATCCTGTAAGTCCTTTTATAAAAATACCTAATCTTTCTGAGGATGGTTTTTATTGGAGTTCTTTTCTAATTGGGTAAACATGGTGTTGCATGGTACCGAGTATTTCCTTACTTGGCTTGAAAAGTCGCAGGTTTCTTCCACTTGAAAGTGTGCAGACTGTTTATAAACTCAAAGCGAGATTTTGTTTGGCATTCCTGTAGTGTTTAACTGGTTCGTTAGAAAAGTGTTCTACACACCCACACACCCACACCTCTCTCTCTACAGTAGCTCAATTGTTCAAACTAGTCATTAAAACGAGATGTTGTCACAAGACGTGCTATGAATAAACGCAACCTCAACACCTTATGAAACAGTTAAGTGCTTTAAAATGCCTCAAGCACCTGGTCTTACCAATATTAGATGAAGAGTTTTGAGATTTTACATAAACATATTCAAATGGTTTTACTATTTATTCTAGATGATGCCGAGGACAGCTTCTCAGTGGATCCAGTGCTACTTCATGACCAAATCAAGTACAACATGAGAAATTCTTTGGATCTTGAAGACGACGGCTGTTACCTCCAACCTGGGAAAAAGGAAAGCATTGAGGAGTGTGGCTTTAATACCACATTCAAGACCATTCTGATCATCCACGGCTGGACGGTGAGATTTCAGATGATCCTGTGGCTAGCTTTAATATTTGGTTCGATATTTTTGAAAGATTTCGTCACCCATAACCTTTGAATCTTCAGAAGGTTCTTCACATTTTATCTTTGATTCAATGCTGGAGGTTTTCCAGAAATAGTATAACACAGCTAAAATGTTCGTTCTTCAGTGTGCCAATACATTCATTTCTCAGATGTGAAGCAAATATTAGTTTCACACTTGATTGCTGGAACTTTGCTGGTTGGGTTGGGTTTGGTAAAGGGTGTGGTATCTTTCACAGATGAGTGGGATGTTTGAGAGATGGATGCACAAGCTGGTAGCTGCTGTTCAGAGACGAGAGTCGAAGGCTAATGTGGTGGTGGTCAATTGGCTGGGCCTGGCCCACCAGCTTTATCCTGATGCAGTCAACCATACCCACCAGGTTGGGAAGAGCATTGCAACCCTTTTGGACTGGCTCCAGGTACGTCTACATTATACATCCCACTGGGTGTGTTTGTTTCTCTTTGTGGGTGTTTGAGAGAACTGGCAACCGTGAAAACTCTACTTGTGGCCTTGGACATTGGGTCTTTGTTGGTGTTATTCATCTTTTCTCAGTACAGCAGATGTCCTGGCAAAGTACAATTAGTTTTTGAAATTTCAAGAGTTTGCCCAAGACATTGTGGGTATTCTCATGGAACAATAAATATTCATGCATCGTAGCTGGGTTCCTTAGACCCTGTAGTTCTTTTTATACAGGAAAGATGCAAGCAGTGTAAATGAGCAGCTGAGCATATTAGCCCCCACATTCGCACACGGATGCCCCAGCTGGCACTGAGCATGTTACAGCAACGATGTGCATGAAGCATAATCACTCTATTTTACATCGCAAAGCTGCTCTCATCAGGAATATAAAAAGACATTAAGTCTTTAGATGAATTGTAGTTTCTTTACTTTTTAGAAAATTTCACCTTTTGAATTTAGTCAGATGTTTAATTTGACTTGAGTTTAGCACACACAAAATAAAATATTTGAATAATATTGATTAACTTTATTATGAATGTTTATATAATAATAATTAGTAGTAGTAGGAGTATCATCATTATCGCATGTTTTGCAGAATCTACTAAATAAAGTTTAGAGATGTTCCACTGGATAAATAATACATTTACCTTTTGAATTTAAATAGACATGGCATGAATGAACTAATAAATATATTTACCATTCAATATTTATTTAATAATCATTTATTAGAGCTGTTCCCCTCAGATTAACGACATTATTAATCTAATGCGTAATCTGTTTTTGATAGGAAGAAGCACAGCTACATCTTGAGGACGTGCATATGATTGGATACAGTCTTGGTGCTCATGTTGCTGGATATGCTGGAAGTTTTGTAAAGGAATTGGACGTATAACAGGTGAGATTTAGATTTATGTTGGACACTTTGATAGTGGAAACAAGGAAATTGCTCCGTCTTTTTGTACACATGGAGGCCACCTCTAAATATCTGTTGTTTTTGAATAGGTTTAGACCCAGCTGGCCCCATGTTCGAGGGGGCAGAGTCCCACAAGAGGCTTTCTCCTGATGATGCAGACTTTGTTGACGTCCTGCACACATACTCACGGGGAGCTTTGGGCGTCAGTATTGGGATTCAGGAGCCTATTGGGCACATTGATATTTATCCAAATGGTGGGGATGTACAGCCAGGCTGTTCCTTAGGAGATGTGCTGTCCACTGTTGCTGCAGGAAGTGAGTGCTTCTGTGTTTTTATTTTATTGTTTTAGCTTTTTCCAACTCTTCCATTTGACCAAATCTGTCATGTCACCACACAGACTTTGTGGAAGTCATGAAGTGTGAACATGAGCGGGCAGTGCATCTCTTCGTGGACTCCCTCATGAACAAGGACCACGTGAGCTACGCTTTTCAATGTACTGGCCCTGATCGTTTCAAGAAGGGCATTTGCCTGAGCTGCAGGAAGAACCGCTGCAACAGCATCGGTTACAACACCAAGAAAATGCGAAATAGGAGAAACAGCAAAATGTACCTGAAGACTCGAGCGGACACACCTTTTGGTGGTAAGTAACTATAGCCTCTTTTGTTTTGAAGTCACATGCTGTCACGATTAGTCACTAAAATGTGGTTGTTTGCTCAATCCTTCAATCCTCTACAGGTTACCACTATCAGATGAAGATGCATGTGTTCGACAGGAAGAGCGCAGATGCAGTTCCTACTTTATACGTCAAACTATACGGGTCCCATAATGATACCACTAACCTCAGTGTAGACATGTAAGCACGTCATGATTAAGATTCCCAATATATTCTCCTGTTTATTTCTAAACATCATTTATATGGGTTCTTTTGAAGATTATATTATTTTTTGAAGACCTGACATGGCTTCTGTGTTCACAGTGTCGATGGAGTTGGTCTAAACCTCACAAACACATTTCTCGTCTTCACGGAGGAGGACATTGGTGATCTGCTGAAGATTTCTCTTCGATGGGAAGGCCCTTCTGATTCCTGGTCCTCTGTTGTGAAATACCTCAAGTCATCGATCTGGTCATGGTCAAGTTCGCAAAACAAAAAAGTTCTGGAGGTTCGGAGGATCCGAATCAAAGCAGGAGAAACGCAGAAGAAGTAAGTGCTGTAATTTGTGAATTGCCTCAGTTTTATTAATTTTTTTTACTTAACTGATTGTTAATATCACAATATTAATTCACAGGTTCACCTTCTGTGCTGAAAAGACTGAGATATCTCCTGGGCAAGAAATTACATTCCTTAAGTGCCGTGATGGCTGGGAAGTGAAACCTAGAAAACGGTATGTATGCATATCTACTATTTATACGTTTTATCTGTTATGCTGTTCATTTATTTCTTATTTATTTGCCTTTTTGTTTATTTATTTGCAGATTGCACTACTGAGAGGAAGCGCTGTTACCTAGGGACCCAAGGTGGTGAAAGGCCTGAGCACTTTTGTTTGTTTTGGTGCACATTTGGTGGGATAATGCACCATATTTGTTTGGGTGGGTAAAACACAACTTGTGCTGCTCAAATGGCCAGCTCAGAAGGGTGGTGGCAGGTTACTGGACTTGCTCAGGGCATTGGGTTTTTGTCTACCATTGGGATGTTCTGAATTGTTTGAGATGGTGATACTATTTGTATGTTTTCTACTGTTGCGATCAATGTCCTTTTTGTGGATCTCAGACTTTTCCTTGACAACGCAATACTCGTTATATATATTTTTGTACGGTTTTAATTTATGAAGAAGAAAAAAAGCACTGTAAAACCAAGCTTATTTATCAACCTAATGCACACCTTGTACCAAGGAATAAATTAATTCTCTCCCAAGTTACCTGGTGACCACTTTTACGTGTGTATGTGCCTGTGGAATTCAACAGGAAGGATTTTATGTGAATTCACAGTATTATTTAAGGTCAGGAGAATGGAGAGAACTGCTCTTGCCTTCATAAAAATGTAGCACATTTTGTGCCTTGTTCTGTACATGTTTTATGTATGTGTATATTATAATAATTTGTTATAAAATTTATTTGGATTCCACTGCATCATTCATTTTATTAACAAATGTTTGTTAACCGATTGTGTCGTATTAATACTATAAATTGAGTATTTGAATGCTGATTTGTGTGACTTAAGTAGGTTCTAAAAAATTCATAAAATATGAGTCCAACGGTTTCCTTAAGAATTTTGCAAAAGGAAGTGACATTGAGACGTGTCTTGGCAATTTAAGTTGTAAATCATCTCATGTCATTCCAAACCGGTATGACTGACTTCTGTGGAATACAAAAGGATAAAGTAAGGCTTTGCTTTTCTCTTTGCAAATTGCAATAAATATGGACTGAAACTTTCAAAAAGATGCACAAACATCATAAAAGTATCACAAACATGGTTCAAATTGACTTTTCTGCTGCATCTAAAATCACTTCCCTACAATATAGTAGATGAAAATAGACAGAGTAGGCTACTCTTTATTATCCCAGGAAGTAAGTGGAGAAGGGTTGCACACCTGACAAATGTAGTGCATCTGGAATCGTTTTTTGTACAGAGCTTACTTTTTTTTGTTTTTTTTTGAAAGAAGTACCCAGCACTCACTCAGACCAGATTTGTGAATTGGATCAGTCCTGAACAGTTCTGACTCTAAATATTTAATTGTTTATGAATCCGATATTGAATTTATGATTGGCTACTTTTTATGATGCTTTAGCAATCATTTTAACATTGATTGAAATCGCATGAAAATAAAACTTGAAATACCCGTTCTTCCAGGAAAGTAAATCATATGGGAAAACACAAGGATGAGTAAATTGTTAGTTTTAATTAGTCTAGTGTGTTACTAGAAATGTCTTTATTTTCAGAGGAGCAGTGTTGAAACTTCTGTTTGCATGTGTTGTTTCAGGAATTTATTTAAAGCGTGAACACTTGCCTGACCATTTTTCTACTTCTGCTGACAAACCTCTTAAAACCTCTCACTAATGCATCTCCAATAAAATAATGCGATTTGTATCAATTTATAATTATGGCTATCCCTAAGTTAATTATAATTCATTTAATCAATGAATGTTCAGAGGCTCTCCCCAAACATTTGAAATACTGTTTAACACACTTCCACATTTGTATCATTATCATCATGTCAAAACTTTAATAATTAACTGAAATGTTCAATTTTCTGCCTAAGAATAAAACAGAACCTAGAGATTTTTTTTATAAATGAATATTGCTTTTAAAAATAGAACACCTTTTTGACCTCACATTTTAGCATTTCTATCACTGCTTTAAATATTAAACTAAACTAACCCATTACTCACAATCAGTCATAACTCATAATCCGCATCCATAACTCATAGTCATAACTCACCATGTTAAAATAGTTTATTTAACCTGAAGGGCTGATCACTGCCTTGCTCTCATAGTGTATCAGCGAAACATCTAGGTTACGTACGTAACCCCCATTCCCTGATGGAGGGAACGGAGACGTTATGTCGTGACGACATAGGGGGGATTTACCTGGAAGCCCCGAACATCTCTGACTAAGAGAAACGCCAATGAAATTGGCTAGTGGATTTGCATACCTGAGCCACTCCCGTGCATACGGGTATAAAAGGCGACAGGTGCATCCACTCATTAGGTTTTACGCTGAGGAGCCGAGACGAGTCCCTGGCAACCAGCGATGGTTCAAGATTGTGGCATGGGGCATAACGTTCCTCCATCAGGGAACGGGGTTACGACGTAACCCAGACGTTCCCCTATCTGTCGGTCACTACGAGTTATGTCGTGACGACATAGGGGTCCTATGGAGCGCCACAAGCTGAACCCGTCACAACCTTGTGGCATGCAAATGTTGACAAGCGAGTGACAGACAAATGCCATGCAAGAGGTTGCAACCTTCCTACCGCTCCAGTGCAAATTCGCTAACCTTGGTGCCCACGGACCACTGAGTACATCGCTGCTGGAGATAGCCGCTGTTCCTTTCCCCACGGAATCGGAAGGGATTTCGACCTTCAGTGAAAGACAGCTTCAGGTCTTTCCTATTTGTTGTTACAGCTTGTTGTAGCGGGGAAGCGAGCCTTCCATAGAAGGGCGCTACGGAGGCCACATCCTGCCGAAGGGAGGTAGCGTGGAGACACTGATATGGACTGGCCCAGGCTTGGGGCAGTACTACATACGACTGATCTCTGGGGCAGATCCTACCTAGGAGTAGGGAGGAGGGCTGCCAGCAGAACCTGACAGAAGCTCTGTCACAGGGAAGACACAGGTTTACCATGAGGGAAACCTTACCGTGGAAGAATACACATGGGATTACCGAAGGGGAATCAGGCCATACTGGACACCTAGCCCAGTACAGGGGCTGACCGGAGACCCGGGCGAGCTAACACCAGTACTGGGCCTGGCGTCAGACTGCTCCGCCCAGTCTGACTGCCGGGGTGCTTGGAGGATTCCACCAGGGTTCACCGTCCGGGAACTGAACTGGGGAGAAAAAAGGCTCTCGTATCCCGGGTGAGGGGAATGGCGCAGCAAGCGTGACACCGGCCAGTTCTTCTCGCCCATTACTTACCCAATACAGGGAAGAAACTGGCTCAACGAAGATTGTAGAATCTTGCGAAGGTGTTCGGTGTCGCCCAGCCCGCAGCTCTGCAGATGTCTGCCAAAGAGGCACCGTGCGCCAACGCATGGGAGGAGGCAACACTCCTGGTGGAGTGAGCCCTCACCCCCAGGGGGCATGGCTCGCCTTGCGACTGGTACGCCAAGGCGATGGCCTCCATTATCCAGTGGGCCAACCTCTGTTTGGAGACAGCCTTCCCTTTCTGCTGCCCTCCGTGGCAGACAAAGAGCTGCTTGGAGCTTCTGACGCTCCGGGTGCGGGTCACGTATATAAGGAATGCTCTTACGGGACACAGCAACGCTAAAGGCTGGATCTGCCTCCTCCGAGGGCAGTGCTTGCAGGTTCACCACCTGATCGCGGAAGGGCGTGGTGGGAACCTTGGGCACGTATCCAGGCCGGGGTCTCAAGACAACGTGAGAGTAGCCCGGCCCGAACACAAGGCACTCTTCGCTTATAGAAAACGCCTGGAGGTCCCCGACCCATTTGATGGAAGTGAGCGCGGTCAGGAGCGCTGTCTTAAGAGACAGGAACTTCAGCTCGACTGAGTCCAGCGGCTCAAAGGGCCCCTCTGAAGTCCAGCCAGGACGATAGAGAGGTCCCAAGAGGGCACAAGGGAGGCCTGGAGGATTCATCCTCCTGGCCCCTTCAGGAACCTCACGATGAGATCATGCTTTCCCAGGGACCGGCCGTCCACTGCATCGTGGTGAGCGCGATGGCGGCCACATACACTTTCAAGGTGGAGGGTGACAGCCTACGCTCCAACCTTTCTTGCAGGAAAGAAAGCACTACTCAATCGTGCATCTTGGGGTCTTTTCGCTGAGAAGTACACCAGGTCGCGAACAGACTCCATTTCAGTGCGTAGGTTTGCCTTGTTGAAGGAGCCCTAGCCTGAATGATGGTCTCTACCACCGCCCGGTGTCAAGTCCGTCCAGGAGCCACACATGGAGGTTCCATAGATCTGGACGCTGGTGCCATATGGTGCCGAGCCCCTGAGAAAGGAGGTCCTTCCTCAGAGGAATGCGCCAGGGAGGTACTGTCGCGAGGGAAATGAGTTCGGGAAACCAGGTCCGGGTGGGCCAATGGGGCGCAAACAGCAGGACCTGCTCCTCGTCCTCCCTGAGCTTGCACAGTGTCTGTGCGAGTAGGCTCACTGGGGGAAACGCATACTTGGCAGTGGGAGGACTCGGGGGAGGTAAACAGGTCTACCTAAGCTTCCCCGAATCGACTCCAGATCAGCCGGATCGTCTCGGGATGGAGTCGCCATTCTCCGGGGAACGTGAGCTGTCGTGAGAGTGCGTCGGCCGCACGATTGAGCTGCCCCGGGATGTGAACAGCACGCAGTGACTTGAACTGCGTGTGACTCCAGAGGAGGAGATGGCGGGCGAGCTGTGACATGCGGTGTGATCGTATACCCCCCAGCCGGTTGATATACGAGACCGCCGCAGTGTTGTCCGTGCGGACTAGCACGTGCTTGCCCAACAGCAGTGGCCGGAACTGCCGCAAGGCTAAATGCACTGCCCACAGCTCCAGGCAGTTGATGTGCCAAAGCAGTCGGGGCCCTGTCCAGAGCCCCGAGGCTGCCTGCCCGTTGCATGTAGCGCCCCAGCCCGTGCTGGAGGCATCTGTTGTGACAACGGTATGCCGGGACACTTGTTCTAGGGGCACCCCGGCCCGTAGAAAGGCAATGTCTGTCCAGGGGCTGAGGGAGCGGCGACACTGCTGGGAGATACCTACTCGCAGTGTACCGCGGCGCCATGCCCACCTCGGGACCCGGGAGTGTAGCCAGTGCTGAAGTGGTCTCATATGAAGCAATCCGAGCGCCGTGACTGCAGCTGCAGATGCCATATGCCCCAGGAGCCTCTGAAACTGAAACAGTTTCCTGCCTCTGAAGGAACTCAGGCAGTTCAGCACTGCTTGGGCACGTTCCTCCGTGAGGCGTGCCGTCATACTCACCGAGTCTAACTCCACACCGAGAAAAGAGATTCTCTGCACAGGGAGAGCTTGCTCTTTCCCAGTTGACCAAGCCCCAACTGGCTGAGGTGCCGGAGCACCAAGTCCCTGTGATCACCCAACTGCTCTCTGGATTGGGCTAGAATAAGCCAATCGTCGAGGTAGTTGAGGATCCTGACGCCCACTCAGGTGGGCGCCTCTACAACCTTCGTGAACACACGGGAGACAAGGAGAGCCGAAGGAGGACCCTGTACTGCCATGCCCGACCTTGAACGCAAAACCGTAGAAACGGTCTGTGTCGCGGAAGGATCGAAACGTGAAAGTAAGCGTCCTTCAGGTCGATCGCTGCAAACCAATCCTGGGGCTGAATGCATTTGAACATGCGCCTGTGCGTCAGCATCTTGAACGGGAGCTTGTGCAAAGCCCGGTTCAAGACTCGCAGATCCAGGATTGGCGAAGGCCACCACCTTCTTGGGTACGATGAAGTAAGGGCTGTAAAACCCCTGCCTCATCTCGGCTGGAGGGACCGGCTCGATTGCATCCTTTGCCAGGAGGACAGCAATTTCCTCGCGCAAGACAGGGCGTTCGGACTGCCACCGGCGTCTCGAGAACGCCGTTGAACTTGGGAGGTCGCCTGAAACTGAATCGCAGAGCCGAGTCGAATGTGCGCGTGAGCCAGCGAGACAGGCTGGGCAGCGTGAGCCACGCCTCCAGACGCTGTGCAAGCGGCTCCAACGGCACAATCGGCGTACCTGTGGTGGTGCAGCGAAAGGGAGTAGGGTTGGATGGCACAGAAGGCGGTGCGTTCTGAGGCATCCTCACCGAACTCCCTGGGTCCCAACGGACTGGCCAGAGGTGCGTGGGGAGGAATGTCGCCCCGAACCATACTCTCTTGGCTACTGGCAAAATGGGTCGTGGGCGAGAGTGAGGAGGCAGGCGTCGCACACTGTCGCCCCATGGACCTGAGAACCCGGAGGAAAAGGAAATTGTTCTTTCTTTGAGAAGGTGGGTAACAGAAACAAAACGAAACAGAAGATTCTCCTCCGGCCCTCCACGGGGAAGGAGCGCGCTGTTCTCGCCGTCTCCTGAGAAAGAGCAAACTCCAACATCTCCGGGTTGCCCGCGTCAGGGCCGCTTCGTCGACTTCCTGGACGACTTGGGGCCTGGCTGGGACGCGGGGGGCGCCGCTCTCCTGCGAGAGGCTCGAAGCACCGGCCTATGTGTCGATTCGGCCTGGGGCGGAGCGGCTCTGGAGGACGCAGGAGGGCGCCCACGGCGACGGGCAGACTGAGGCCTGGCCCCGGGGGCAGCGGTGGATGGTGCATCACGCCGGGGCAGGATGTGCTGGATCGCCTTGGTCTGCTGCTGTACCGACGAGAACTGCTGGGCGAAGCCCTCGACGGTGTCGCCGAACAGCCCTCCCTGGGAGATGGGGGCGTCGAGAAAGCGTGCCTTGTCGACGTCCTTCATCTCTGCCAGGTTGAGCCAGAGATGGCGCTCCTGGACCACCATGGTGGACATCGCCTTCCCGAGGGACCGCGCCGTGACTTTCGTCGCTCGTAGAGCGAAGTCAGTGGCCGTGTGCAGGTCCTGCATCAACCCCGAGTCGGTACTACCCGCGTGCACCTGTTTGAGCGCCTTGGCTTGGTGAACCTGCAGGATAGCCATGGCGTGCAGAGCGGAGGCTGCCTGGCCCGCAGCACTGTAAGCTTTGGCCGCGAGAGCGGCTGTCAGCTTACAGGCCTTGGACGGGAGACGCGGATGGTTCCTCCAAGTGGCGGCGTTTCGTGGGCACAAGCGCACCGCGACCGCTCTCCACCTGGGGAATGCCCGCGTACCCCTGGCCACTCCGCCATCGAGGGTAGTGAGGACGGAGGAGGCGGACGGCGGCTTCTGGCCGTGAAAGGGCCATCCACGAACTCGCCAGCTCCTCATGCACCTCCGGGAAGAAAGGCACCGGGGCAGGCGCGCCCGCTCCGAAACCAATCGTCCAGCCGCGAGGGCTCGGGACTGGGCGGTCTGTTGACCTCCAGCCCGATGCTCATGGCTGCCCGGGCAAGCATGGCCGTCAGCTCTGGGTCCGGTGCGGCAGTGGCGACAACACCCGAGGGGGGCAGCCCCACCGCACCTTCATCCTCAGAGGACGTGAACCCATCCCCCGATGCTGCGATCGACATCCTATCTACAGATGGCGCACCGAATTAAATGCTGGGCGCCCCGTGGGACGGACCCTTGAAATCACCCGGGAACCGGACGGGATGTTCGCTGCGTGAGGAGTAAGAGGTCCGTGGGGGCGTGCCCGGCGGAGAGGCTCTTACAGTAACCCTCAGATCTCCCAGAGCGTCAGCCGGCGATCCTCTGCTCGAGCCAGAGAGATCAGCACGGGTGGCGGCAGAGGGTGCCAATCCTTTCATAAAGGAAAGGCGAGATTGCAGCGAAATCATGCTCATACGCCCACAACAGACGCATGAGTCATCCACAAACGCAGCTTCAGCGTGACGGCGGACCAGACACTGAAGACAACGATCGTGCCCGTCATCCGCAGACAGAAAACGACCACAACCAGAAGGACACTGCTCTCTCAGTTGAAGTGCCCAGGGGAATCGCTGATGAGAGGGACTCCGCTGATCGCACCGTTACGCCAACCGGGAACAAAACAAAGATGAGCGGCTTTGTGGAGATCAGCACTCTTCTCATCCACTCGGGTTAAGCAAAAATCTAATGAGTGGATGCACCTGTCACCTTTTATACCCGTATGCACGGGGAGTGGCTCAGGTATGCAAAATCCACTAGCCAATTTCATTGGCGTTTTCTCTTAGTCAGAGATGTTCGGGGCTTCCAAGTAAATACCCCCTATGTCGTCACGACATAACTCGTAGTGACCGACAGATAGGGAACCCCTTTTTATTATTAACACACATATTTTTTTTTTATTATTTTTTTTACAATGTCCTCATTTGTATATCTGTATAGTTTGTATGTACATATGGTTAAACTATATTTATCTGTATTTGAACGTCTACTGTCAGTGTTTAATGTTAACTGTATGCACCAAGGGTCTGAGAGTAACGCAATTAAAATTCTCTGTATGTATGTACTGTACATGTGGAAGAATTGACAATAAAGCTAGACTTGACTTGACTTGATATGGTTGACTTTTACATATTATATTTTTCTCAATCAGTTAGCATTAAAAACTAAATGTCACATGCTCTTTCTCATAAGTGTGTTTACAAACATAAATGGGCCTACAGAGACCCAGTCAGGGGACTCTCCCCATGCATGAATGCATAAATATCTATATTGGCAAACACACAACTCACTGTGAGGGACTCATAAAGCAGTGTACATGCCACAAACGTCAGCTGTCAAACTATTTCCATCACCCTTAAAATAAAGCTTGAACTTCCTATTGTGATTGTTGGTAGAGCTCTTGTGGTTATGTAAAGCCTGTGAGCAGAACAGTGATTGCTCCAGTGACTGTACCCTTTGATGGCAGACTCTGAAATGTGCGGAATGTTCCATTCAAGCTTCTCCGAATCTGATGCAACGTCATGCAGCAGGCTGTTCTGCAAACCCAGCCAGAGAAGGTGTTGTCCAGCTGTGACCTGCCAGAAATATCAGCCAGTGGAAACACCTGTTCTCATTGCTGTTCAAACCCGTCAATGTGTACGCCTATGCAATTTTGTAATGCCACTCAACCAACAATTAAGATACAATGCACTCAATTTAGTTGGGTACAGTGTTTTAAGTAAATTATTAATAATAATGAATCATTATTATTTGTACTGTATGGCATATTCAAATATACAGTTAAATTATTATACAGTCACATAACCATAAACATGTCTTTATCTATTGCTTTAAGCTAAATGTTTATTATTATTATTTTGTACATTGGCCCCAAAATGTGATTTTGGAAAGTAAAAAAATGTAATTAATCAGAAATTGAATTAACTTCAATTATTAAATGAATCAGAAATAATAAAGACAGAACAAATAATTGTCAACCAATGAAGAACTGAAGGATGATTCATCTTCCTTATATCTTACAGATATTACAGTGCCAAATGAAATTTCCACTACAGACTTTTCACATACAGTAGCGCAACATTTAAATAGTTGAGATGCCGCTTATCACCTCATTCGATTGTGAACGAGGTGATAAGACAAAGGAAATGTTTTTTTATCTGACAGTGGTGTCACCTTTCTGATAAGACTGATACATTGCATCATTTACATGAATTGTATCTCTACGTGATTTACAAGCCATAATTTATTTAAAACTATAATTTTCCAATGCTCTTTTGAATTAGCTAATTTTAGCTGCATTTTTATAAATAAATAAATAGAATCAGTTCATTGAAATTTATTCATTGAACTAATTACAGTGTCTAAACAGATCATTAGACTGGCCTGGAAAATAATGTCATGAAATCAGACAAAACAATATGAAATATCAGACAAAGAATTCAACACATTGTTGAGCTTTACTATCATCTCAAAAACATTGCAAGAATTAGATGTTTTGTTCCCAGTCAATACATGAGAAACTTGTTCATGCCTTTATCACAAGCAGTGGATTATTGTAATAATCTTCTCACTGGCCTTCAAAAGAAGACCAGTAGACAACTGCAGCTCATCCAGTACGCTGCTGCCAGGATTCTGACTAGAACCAGAACATCTGAGCATATCACACCAGTCCTCAGGTCCTTACACTGGTTTCTAGTTACATTTAGAATTGATTTTAGACAAATTTCTACTTGTTTAAAAGTCACTCAATGGCCTAGGACCTAAATGCATTGCATATGCTCACTGAAATCTAACAGACCACTCAGATCATTAGGATCGAGTCAGTTAGAAATAACAAGGGTTCACACAAAACAAGGGGAGTCCGCTTTTAGCTATTATGCTGCCTGCAGTTGAAACCAGCTTTCAGAAGAGACCAGATGTGCTAAAATATTAGCCACATTTAAATCCAGACTCAAAACTCATCTGTTTAGCATTGCATTTGTTGAATGAGCACTGTGACTATATCACTTTCCTTGTTGTTATTGCTGTGATTATTATTTTGAATGACTATTTCACTGCCTTTTATATAAAGCACTTTGAATTACCACTGTGTATGAAATGTGCTATATAAATAAACTTGCCTTGCCTTTAGACCTCTCTGTTGAAACACTGACTGAAAAAGCAAATATAAAGATTTTTGGAGATATCTTTTATTTTCTAGAAGGGGCTGAACTTTCATCACTCTTACTCTATCATTATGTGTATATTGGCTGTCACTTTATTATTATTATGCAAATTAAAAAAATAAATCAGGTAAAAGTATGGTAATGACGTCTTTTATATCCAACACATTGTTCACAAGAACAGAACAATATGGAATGAGGGTGTGAACAAGAACATGAATGTCAGTATGGGTGTGAGAATTATCTATGCCAATTCTTCTATCCTTTGTGAGTCTTTAAATAAACTCTTTAAACTTTCATTTTTTTAGGAAGTTTTAAAAACATAATGTAACAACTGTTCATAGGTTTGGAAAAAGTAAAAGTATGGCAATGACTTTTTTGCAAAATGGAAATTTACAGAGCACAGCTAAGAGTTTGTTCAAAGCTTCTCATTGAGTTCATTGAACCTGTGTGAGCGGTTGGAGATGTTGAAACTGTATAGCTGTGTGTAAGTCTTTCATCATGCTGCTTACAATACAAGTACAAACAAGTAAACATCTGACTCCCACTTCTGGGAATCACAACTTCCCATCACTTTTTTGGACCTTCTCAGCCATGAGCTTATAGCAATAGATCTTTCAGATGCTCAAGATTGGTTATATTTTCTGGCATGGTGTTAATTACAAAAGCTTCTAAGGATATTCTGTACAGTTTATCATGTTTTATCTAAAGCCGTACCTGTTAACACTCCTTTCAGTGATTGTGTCTGTCAGATTGAGTCATTCTTTCACCTGGTTTTATCTGGCTCTGCTAACACTTCCTCAAAGCACAAGCATTATTCTCTGCTTAGAGCTGAATTACACGCATTCTAAACAAAAACAAGAGTAAGCAGACAGGTAGCAGAGAAGACGGGTAACGGATACGGTTATACGTTATGATTGGATGAGTTCTCTTTGAAGCTATAAACTGAGACCAAGCATACTAATAATATAAAAGAGTTGGTATTTTTCTTGGGTAACAGCCAAATTATAAACAGCCTTTTTATTAGGATAATAAACCTTTTTAACTTGGTGAAATAAAGTTATTTATTCCTTTAATTATCAGTTCAAGCTTATCTTTTTATTGAACAATTATGTTTTTTTTATTACAGTGCTGTTCATAGTTGCATTTTATGCAAGGTGTTCAGAACACAAAACTAATTTCCAGCAGGTACAGTCTTGCAAGTTTATCTCAATGTTATGAACAAGTGTCATTCCAGTAACATTCCAGTTTTTCTCAATCGCTTAAACACTCGTCCACTCAGAAATCACATTTTCCACAACAGTTAACACATGCTGAAACTGAAGCTTAATGGCCAAAATGACTAATTTTGTTTGCAAAATGCTCCATCACTTACAAAACATTAAAAACATTGTAATGATCCCTGTTTTTAGTGTTTTAGATCGGTGTGTTATGAATTAAATGTATGTTTTTTGAAGGAGGATTGTTCCCAGTGTTATGAGGAAACAAGCTTGTTTTGAGACCTTTAAGAAGTGTTTTGTTGGTCTGAGTGAGTTTTGGAGGTGAGATCAACTGTTTTGCCAAGATTCGTGTTGGTAATGCAGACTGAACAGTTTTGAAAATGTGGTTTCAGTATTGAACAATGCTTATTAGCAATTTAAAAAAACTGTAAGAGTGCCTGGGCTTCAGTCCACAAGGCTGACCAGAAGTTCTCATCTCTCTCATAATCTGAAACAAGGAGATATAAACATTGTATTCAGTTTAACTGCTGTACACAGACACACACATATCTGTGTTATTTATCCCCTTCTCCTGCATTCATTGATCTGCACACTAATGTTACTGAAGTTATTAGCTAGTTATGTTGGCCTGAGAAAGTCAACATATTGTCGACTGTGAAAGATGCATGGGACAGTTGACTGATCTGTCACTGCTCTTTGGGCCATAGCTGGGGTTTGCGGGACTCCGGTGCAGGCTGTACCTCATGGGTCCTGTTTGAAATAGTTTAATATATATTTGTACGATATATTTAATTGTGCTATTTACACAATGTTTAAGTTTTTTCAAGTTTGTAGGTGTCCAGGTACAGAAACCGAATAATCAAATATAAAATGGCATTGCATATTACTCACTGTAAAAATTAAATATAGATTACTTCTTGTTAAACTACAAAGTAGTTAAGTAAAGAGCTGTGAGTGATTTTCTCTGATTTAATTTCTTGGATTAACATTAAGTACACCGACTGCAGCTAGTACCTGGTTATTTAATACTTTTATTTAGTACTTTTCATTTAATGAGCTTTGATACAGCACTCCTTGAACAGTCACCTCTTTCAGTAATGACCCTCTGTGACTTACCCTCTTTGTGGAGGGTGTCAATGATCATCTTCTGGTCCATTGGCAAGTCAGCAGTGTTCCCCATTATTGTGGTTTCAAAGAACAAGAAATACCAGAATTTATACTGTAGGGATGGTCATTTATTGAAACTCAAATGTAAATGTTCTAATATTTTGAGATACTGATTGGTGACTTTCAGTAGCTGTAAGCTCTAATCATCAAAAAAAAAAAGTTTGAAGTGTTTTACTTTACATGTAATGAACTTTTTCATCATATTCAATTTTTTAGATGTACCTGTAAATTAGGCGCAATCTCTTTAAGAGACAATACATCCTATATGATACACATCTGATTTTTTTCTCAACTGTTAACGTTCACTTAAGTTAAGTTCAAACAATAAGCTTCTGTGGCAACGTGCAGCAGTTTGGGGGTTGGGATGAAAGAATCGATGAAACACATTTGTCCATCTTTCACTCGGTCTCGAATCGCGCTCGCAGAAAGCACTCATCTCTCCCACAGCTCCGTACGCTTTCAACTCATTTTTTTATTAAAAATGAAACTTTAATGATACAACAGAATGTCAATGTTGATTTAAATAACCAAGACAAATGAAACTGGTAGTTTTGAACATTTTGAACATTTGAGCATTTTTGAAAAGTAATGGAAATGTTAGAAAAATATTCTTAAACATCTTTTTGTTAAGTGGGTGTACTCATGTTAGAATCGTTGTAACAAACCGCTCATGGTTATGTACCACACCTCTGAAAAGAGTCAATAAAATCAGCTCTGCATCTGTAGAAATCCTGTATTTCTTCATGCCTTTGAGAAAGTAACAATTGTCCAGATTCTATGAGACATCTTGCAGTCAATTTCTTGAGTGTTACAGAGATTCATCTGTGAGTCTGAACAATACCAGATTCATAGCCATCTCTGTGTTCATTCAAATGAATGGAGTTTCCCAGGCTTCATAAAACGACACCTCACATCAGACTTTGTCCCATTTGTGCTTTGAAACTTTCTCATGGGAAACAACCAGATGACATTGAGAATTTGAGAAGAATGTCCTTCGAATAGAAGACATCTTGTATGAGCAGGATTAACTGGCCTATAACTATCATAAGAATTAAAATCATTCACAATTTGAACTATTAAATATGCTTTTTTTGGCCAAAATGTCCTAAAAACTGCAAAGAGGGTTGTAGAGTCATTTCTTCAGAAACTGGAAACAATTGTAAGCTTGAGGACTCCTGGCAATAAAAAATGCATATAGCTTAGTGTACCTGCACAGATCAAATATCTAAAGCTGAATTGACAATAGGAAAGTTCCAGATGGGGTGGCAAAGGAAGTAGTGAGTAGTCATAATGAAAACCCTGCTCAGTAGGGTGTGAATGTACCAAGGGCATGTGTCTGTACTGAGTGTACTATAAACTATATTGTACTATTTACCTAACTAAATACCTGAAGGAACACAACATTTCAGCTATCTGCAGAATGACTGAAAGCATAACGAAGAGTAATGTGTAAAAAGAAGTATATAATGCCTACATAGTTCTTTAGCAGGGCTTAACTCGATCTTTTTTTCATTGCATTTCTACAAACAATAAACTCTTTCTACAAACATAAACTTTCCTTTTTCGAGATGCTGTATGTTGAAGATAATTTGGTAAAATCCAAATAAGCTTTACTGATCTTTATTGTAAAGGGTTTAAACAAAGTTTTATGCTTGTTTCATGCTCGTGTAATGAACCATAAACAATTATTGCAATTAAGAATTCAGAACAACTATATGTAATAACTCCCAAAACTTTTAATTCATGCTGCAAAACCTAGTTATTGGTTTCTGTCATCGTATGAGCCATACTGGTCAAAATGGTTAGACCTTTTCTTCACCATAGAAATATTTGTTATATACAAATATCATGTTTTTTCTACTTTTTGTTGACACTGACTGCTTTATTCAGGAATGTCTGTGTATCACATTGTGTATTTTAGATACAGATTTCAAAGGGCATATCTGGGAAAGGTCTATACACAAATATATGAATTTTGTTTGTACAGTACATTTTTTTTTTAGAAATGTGTTACATGTAAACTGAAAATTCACAGTTGCTGGTCCAATTGTTCCACACCATTTAGGCATTATTTTGTCTTCCGCTAACACCACCACCACACATTTTATAGCTATTCCATGACACATTTTCAGTTTACATGAAAAATAAATAAACCTGCTGTTTAAAATTTGAATGTATACTTACTGTAGCTGCTGCTGTTAAGGGTTGTGATGTTCCTCTTTATTCAAAAACGGTAGTGATTGTGCTCGGCAAACTCCATATGCTTCCTTGGTTGATTGGTAAGATTGTGATTCATATTTTATTACAGTGGCAGGCCATATGCCAAATTTATAGCAGACATTACAAACATTCCATAGATATTTATGGAATGTGCAGTATGCTTGACTGATTTTGAACACTGAAAGGACATTTTTACATGTGTCTTAGTGCTGCGTTCAACACAGATCGTGACATACTCATAGATCGATTACAAAACTATACAGGTATTCAAGGACAGGCTTTAAGATGGTTTAGATCCTACCTGTCCGATTGATACCACTTTGTTTATTTAAACGGGGAGTCATCTCAATTATCACCAGTAAAGTATGGAGTACCACAAGGATCTGTCCTAGGTCCTCTGCTATTTTCAATATACATGTTGCCCCTTGGTAATATTATTAGTAAATACGGGATTAGTTTCCATTGTTATGCTGATGACACTCAACTATATATCTCAACAAAACCAGATGAAACTTCTAAATTATCTAAGCTAACAGAGTGTGTTGAAAATGTAAAAGATTGGATGACTAATAATTTTCTCCTTTTAGACTCAGATAAGACAGAGATATTACTTATTTGACCAAAAAATAGTACACAGAATCTCTTGGATTACAATTTGCAACTAGACTAGATGGTTGTCCTACATCTTCAATAAAAAAGCTACAGATAGTACAAAATGCTGCAGCTAGAGTCCTTACCAGGTCAATAAAATATGATCATACCCCAATTTTACAGTCTCTGCACTGCAGGCTACCTTATAAGTTTCGTATCAGTTACAAAATATTATTACTTACATAAGGCTCTAAATGATTTAGCTCCTGCGTACCTAACTAATCTTCTATCACGCTACAATCCAACCCGCTCCCTAAGGTCGCAAAACTCTGGACTCTTGGTAGAACCTAGGATAGCAAAGTCCACTAAAGGAGGTAGAACTTTTTCATATCTGGCTCCTAAACTCTGGAATAGCCTTCCTGATAACGTTCGGGGTTCAGACACACTCTCTCTGTTTAAATCTAGATTAAAAGCACATCTCTTTAGCCAAGCATTCATATAAGGCATCTCATAATCTTACTGCAGTTATATCTGATCAAACGCTCATTATTATGCTTTAACTTGTGTTGAACAAATAATTTTTACTTGGATGGAACAACAGCTATGCTAATTATGTCTCTATTTGTTTCTATGTTTCTGCCAACCGATTAATTAACATATCGTGGTAACTAGGAATTACACAAGCTTCAGTCTGGATCCAACCATTAAATGATTTGAGATGACCAAACACCTGAGAAGAGATGATGCCAACCCCTCAGAGGATTGAATTCAACCCTCAGATAATATACAGAATTAACCAAATTTTGCCATAAGTTAAATATATTAAGTTTCTACAATATATGAATGTATTGTAGAAACTTAATTTCCAGTAAAGCTGCTTTGCAACGAATGTATCGTAAAAAGCGCTATATAAATAATCTTGAATTTAATTGAATGTGATTGCTCATACGATGAAAGAATAAAGTTGTGAAGAATTTGAGAAACAGTTATGTTTCTTTTGCTTAAATCAATAAGAAATTCAAATCTGATGTGAGCTATACTCGTTCAGACATCTGAACTTATTGTTTAGAGAAAAAAATCTAATTTGAGAATTGAGCCAAAGCGATTGCAAAATATATAAAAAAATACAGCTGGCATACTTTTCAAGCAAATCATTTCAAACAAAAAAATTAGCTGTTAGATTGAAACAATAGGTATCTTGTTTAAAAAGTTTTGTTTGTCAGGCTATGTGGCGCATTTCCACTGTTGATGAGTGTGTAGGAGTATCTGGTATGATGCGATTAACACCTTTGGTACTTTACACAAGACCCCTGTGTCACTTCGAAGCAAACTGATACATCCACCTATGACCTTTTAACAAAATGGTTAAAAGGTTAAAACACACAGAAAAATCCCACTTCCTGATTGATTTTGTCAGAGAAAAGTTGAAAGAAAATGAAATAAATCTACCATCATGGACTTTATGAAAAATCAAGTACATTTTACTGAAGAACTTTATCAAATGTGTGACTTACTCTTGCTTGATTGATAATTGCTGTTATAGTGAAATGAGCTGATTTTGAAATGTGTGAAATGTGTCTGTGATTTTAGTGCATGCTGGAAGAGTGTCAAATTTGGAAACAGCAATTGTGTGAAGAGTTTGGAAAGGTGTACTCAGTATTCAGTAAAACAAGTAAGCAATTGTTAAAAAAAAAAAAACACTATCTCATACTACAAGAACCAATGAACATGATTCATGGAGTCATACTTTACTAGAGACCCTTCTAGGACTTCTGAGAACTTAAATGACTACAGCTGTGTAATCCCATTATGGTCAGTAATTGCATCAGAAAAGTGACGAAACAGTACAGTGAAAATTGCTATGAATTACATTCAAAGCAGTCTACTTCAGACAAGTGATGTTTGGGGGCCAAATAGTTGTCTTGTGACTCCCTTTTTTCTTTACTTTAAATCACAGTCAACTAAATCCCAATGAAGGTAGACATTTCCCACAGACATCAAAGTAAAATTGAAAGTACGGGGTTACAGCAAGCTCTCTCATCTGAAAACGGTCATGGAAACCACAGATTTCTCAAGCTCCATTACAAGGAAACCGTGTAGCACTTGTTGGAATGTGTGAAAACAAAAAGTGTTTTATTGTTTTAGGAGAAGATTTAATTGCAGAACAGCATACAATGCGGCCTAGTCTAAAGTGCTCACAGACAGACAGACAGACAGACAGACAGACAGACAGATAGACAGATAGACAGATAGACAGATAGATAGATAGATAGATAGATAGATAGATAGATAGATAGATAGATAGATAGATAGATAGATAGATATAGATAGATTTACATGAACACCCCAGCAGTACATTGAAAAGGAAGAATGAAAGAACAGTGAAGCAATGAAAGAAAAAATGTGAGGTGGTTTAACAAAGTGCCTCAGATGTTTACCGTTTTTGTGGGTGTGAACAACTAAAATAGTATTTACAAGATAATAAATAAATGCAGGCTGGTGATTGGTCCACAGCAGCAGCATGATTCTGCCTGCTTCTGATTGGCTGAGAGTGCGATGGTCTCACCTTAAACTGGGTTACATGAGTTCACTGACATTCAACCACTTTGGTGTGCGTGGCTTTGCTTTACCAGCCGGTCTGTTTATGGAAGGATTTTCTTCGGAGGAACACGTGTCTCCTGTCACCAGAGGCTGGCGTCTCTATAACGAGTTTTTTTTGCCGAGCTGAATTTGATCTCATCAGTTCTCAGTCTACTGGGCAGCATTTGCGTTCTCATAGTAAATTTTGCTTAACTTGGACATTCTCGCGCGGTTGCCATGGTCCGCCCTCAGACCGGTCGCTTAGGCCTAGGCATTGGCGAGCTCAACGCTAACCACTAAAGCACGAAAAGCCCCACAAACCTGCTCATAAAACAGCGCGCTGGCACATGTGTAGTACATCTGGGCAACGCAAAGAACTGCTGAGTCTCTAAAAGGATAAAAAAAATAAAGACGGCACAAGGTTTCATGACAAAAGTAGAAACATCTGCACACTCTTTGTGAGATTTCTTTCCTTCACCTACATCTGGATTTACCCCTGTATCTTTGATAAATTCAACTTTGTATAACATAGTATATAAGAACAGTCATGCAACATAACAATAAACAAAGCATATTGTATTCTCTTCTTTGCTGTGAAGCTGTGATTTTAGTTCTGTACCCACACATCCTCCCACGGAGAAGGGTTGGATTTTCCCCATTTCATGTTAAAGACAGTAAACAGGTTGTGGTTTTATCACATTTTCATTTTCCATTTCAGTGCCAGAAACGAACCAGGGGTGTTGTAGTTCCAAAACAATATCGAAATGTCCTCAAATATGAATCATCATCATAAACATGTTGGCTATACATTTTATTTCATCTAGGCCTACAAATACTCCAATATAGCTGACATGAAGTTGAAAAGTTACTTTAATAATACTGATTAAAATAATAATTAAATATTCTTAAAAATAACACAAAAATAATAGACTACATATACTTTAAGTATTTTTTAAATATATTTTATGTTGATTTTATTTCATAGGTAAAGGTTAATTCTTCAGATTGATAATATGTTTCAATTAATTTATTCAGTTGTACTGCATAAACTGACAGACCGCAGTGTGATTTTATTTGGTTAGAAACAAAACTATGCTCCACTCAAGGTCCATTCCAGGCTGCAAATGTTGCCTCTTAATAGCAGAAGTGCATGGTTTCATTGTCTGAGAGACCTTGAGAGAACTTTGCTTTTCACTAATATTCAATCTGATGTTATTTGCAAAGTAGGCTACAATAAATGGGAAACTGGTTTTGACACAAAACAGACTTTCTTTCAGCCAAGCACAGCCTCAGCCCACACACAATCTGTTAGTCTGTAGTCTGACTATGCAAGACTACCCAAACCCTAACCACACACCCAATGGGTGATTTGGGTTCACTGTCTTTGGTTGATTTTAAGGATTCATTTCAGTACTATAGGCTGAAGAAAGACATATTGTGGTAACTGTGCGTCACCTGTTGGAGAATAAATGCAACTACAACCATTTATGATTAAATTATTCTCAATCTGATACAATATTGCATGTTTCAAGAATCATTGTTATCATTAATGAATATTTGCCAGTAGTACGATGAACAATATGCTTTTTTTAAATATGCAAACCTTAAAAAAAACATATTCACTATTAAAGCACCTATTATTATTATTAAGAAAACATAAAACATGTATTTGTCCACAACCAGAGTAATAACATTCATACTATTGGAAGAGAACATAGCTAATAATATTGCATTTACATTCAGGTTCGTTAAATATATTTTTTTGTATATATAAAACTATATAAATCAAATCAAATCAAATCACTTTTATTGTCACATCACCACAGCACAAGTGCCGATTAATATAAAATTGGATGACATTATAAATCGCCTTCAAAATTAATATAGGAAGACAATAAAAAATAAACATAAAACAAAGTAGTACAAAAATGACATAACATTCAGCATATCATTATACAGATTCACAAATTTGACACATTTTTGGTGTTAATATTTTTTAGTGTTATAATTAGGTTGTTAAAGTCACAAAGAAAATGATGTAATTTTGGGGATGTTGAAGAAAATGTACATTTATGAATATAATATTTTCCCAACAAAATAAATACATTTCCTATACGTTCTATGTTATGTTTACAATAAGAAAAATATCAAATTACATCACACATAGTTAAATCAATGTCTACATTGGATTTTGGAAAAAATATTTTGACACTTCCGACCAAAATTCCTTAAGGGGCATTTGAAAAAAAGATGATCAATAGACTCAATACGGACATCACAGAAATTACAATTAATATGAGGATTAACTAATTTGGATGTAATCTCATTAGTGGGGTATAGATTATGCAAAATCTTTAAATGTATGATGACTAAAATCCCAAAGTCTAATTATGAGATAACAAGCATCAAAGTTTGATTTCTTCCATTAATTTGACTATAATTTCAATCTTTGACATGACCTTACTCAGTCAATATTAAATATATAATGGTTACATTTTCACAGAATGATCTTTACCTTATGAAGGATGATTTTTTTTTGTAGAAAACAGAAAATCACAAAAAATGACTTTAGCTGGGTTTTCACAGAGAGGGTCACATTCATTTAACTTTATTGGGGACACAGAATTAATAAGGTAAGAGCCATGCTTTTTCCCAATTAATCTAATCTATTAAACAATTTTACAAAAAAATCCCATTGGAGTGATTATTTTCCTTCACCAAAACACATTTCTTATAATTGTATTACTACATTTTGGGTCATAAATGCACTTTGTCATCAACCCAAAATAATATCGGCTCCCTTTTTACAATCACTTCAAACGATAGATGATATTTAATTAAGTGAACAAGGCCATTTGGTATAGCTTTAACAATTATAATGTATTCCTTATGAACAGCAGGAAAATTGTATTTAAAAATGAAATCACGGTGAGAATAAACATTCCCTTGTGGATTTAGTATATCGCAAAGATAAATAATACATGTTCATGCCATTTCTTAAAACAAATCAACTTGTTCTTTAATAAATACTCTCTTTATTCCATATCTTCACTTTAAGCGGGAAGAAATTGTGAACAAAACAAAGTTCCCATGCCAAAAAACTGAATGAATGTGTGATTGATTACGTCATTTTAGTGCGACAGTGGGCACCGTGTATGGCGCAATCCTCACAACGTGCGCGCTGTGTTTAGAGCCGACTGCGAACTGTTTTGATCTCACCCGGCGTTGACAAATCCGCGGAAGGTACGTCAACAAGAACTGCAGCTTTAGAGAATGTTTTGGTGCCTCAAAACTCCTCCCTTGAAGTCATTTGTGATGTTAAATACTTCACTTTGCTCCGTAGGCCAACATGCGTGACAGTAGAGTATCTTTAGCCACTCAGCTACATACTAACGTTAGATGTTTCTCTGCTTTTGTTCGAGTGTGGATCTTTCATATCACTGGGATGAATTCACATTCCGAAAAACTGATCAAATTGATCAAATCGAGACGTTATTTTTAGCAGATGGCAGTTGACATATTTGATAGTATGAGGATAAGAATGATTTACATGTTTTCATATAATCTTATGCTGTAATTATGATACCGTAACGAGTTACACTTTTGCCATCCGCTGTTTCACAGATCATGTATAATGTGTACAGTTCAAGGGTTTCATACTTTTGTAGGCCGAGAAGAAGCCTCTGATACGTTCATAATCATGCTGCTACAGTTATGAGTGCGTAATAATATAGATGCACATGGACATGTATTATTCCAGATCTGTCCACTAGTGCTCTTGTGTTGATGGTACTTGATTATAATGCACAGTATGTTTCGATTTTGAGGCTGATTATAGATCAAAGAAATAATGTCTATTTTCAATAGTCAGTCCACAGTCTGTCATTCATTTAAATCTGACATGGCTTCAGTGATGTGACTCTTCAGATGTTGGGATGTGTTTTAAGAGCACATACAGGGAATGGATTACTTGTTTGTGTTCATTGTCAGTGTTTTCCCTGAAAGGACTTGCAGATTGATATATCAGCCAGGGGTGCGTTTCCCAAAAACAACCATGGTCGCAAGTTCAGTCGTTACCATACCAATAGAGTACAGAATACAGATAGCTAACGATGCTTTTTGGAAACGCACCCCAGGTAGGTTAATCATTTGATTACTATTTGATTAGCATTGACTGATATGCATGCCTGTTTGGTCAGTAATGATAGTTTCTCTTATTTGAGTTTCAAAATCTTCCAAAAGCATAATAAGCAAGCAGCATTCAACCATTTTTATTGAATTATAGCCTAATGTGTTAAAGAAGTACATTTAATATGAACAATTTGTGAATCCGGTTTACACTAGTATTCAAACATTTGAGGCTGGTATATTATTTTTATTGTTTTGTTCAAAAATGTATCTTATAGGCTGCATTTATTTGATCTAAAACACTAATATTGTGACTTTTTCATGTAATTTGTTCTTGTGATGGCAAAACTTAACTTAATTTTAGCAGCCATAATTCCAGTCTTAGTGTTGTTTCATCCTTCAGAAATAATTATAATATCCTGATTACTGATGTGGTGTTGTTTGTAATAGGGATGTGCAACAACGATCGAGTACTCGAGTTCTTGGCTGTGACAGCGATGATCGATTATGAAAACGATGATCGTGGAATTAATTTTTTTTTCTTTCTGTTTGGTTAAAGCAGCACATTGGGTGGCACCTTGAGTTCTGATTGTTTAGCTTGCCACAGCATGCAGTCAAAAATACTAACGTGAGGAGAGAGAGAGAAACTTGGCTTTGAAGTCATGTAGTGATGTCTGGGTTAGCTAATTCAGGAAACACTTGATAATGTAGATACAAATATAGCATCAATCTGCCATAAACATAGCATTATAATGAAAACTTTATAGAATGTGAAATCTATAGTAAATTCCTTGCCCGGGATTCAGCGCGCTTTTATGAAAGTGCATCACAGCAGGAGCTCTCTCTCTCTCTCTCTCTCTCGCGCGTAACTTAAGTTCACTGGCATTTCATAAACATAGCATTATAATTAGAACTTAATAGAATGTGATCTATAGTAAATTATATCTGCTTTCCTTGCAGCGCACTGTTGGAAGTGAGTCACGGCTGGAGATCTCTCTCTCTTTCAGTCGCTGTCTCACGCGAGCGTGTAACTGAATATTGTTCACTGGTATTTGCATCCGTTCAGTTTATTGGCATAAAGTCACTCTTCAGCTCCACCTCAGACTTTTTAGATGCTTCTTTTTTAATAACATTGCTGCATCATAATCTAACAGTTCATGTTTTCATAGACAGGTTTTCATGTCATATTGTTATTTTAAAAACAATCATTTTCAAAACAGTCTTCAGATATTTTCATTATCTCCATTACGGCCATGCCCCGCCACCTACACACGCCCTTAGCAACCCCCCCATCAATGATCGGAATGAGAAATTGCCAAAAATGCCCATCCCTAATTTGTAATACGTTAGTTATGACAATTACATAAATTGGAAAGCGGTATGTATTGTACATATATTTATAAATCAAATTATAATGGTGATTCATTGCAATGCATTTTAGGTACGAGAAACATGCTTTTGTTCCCCTGAATTTTGTATTTGACATCTGCCAGCAGGGGCTGACCAACCGAGCCTTGACTTCCTTTCAGATTGGTCTTTTGTGGCTTTTTAATGTTTGACATATATAGACTACTAGTCACAGCTTACATTTCATGTTTTAAAGGCCAGTGAAATATGGCACATACCTCAAATCCACATGACATTCTGCTCAAACACCTGAACATAAAGCAACATCCTTTGACCTTTTTTGTTGAAGTAAACAATCATTTTCTGTGCTCTTCCCAGATCTGAACCTACATTCTATAGTTTGCATGTTATCTGGTGTATACATGGAGGTGCCCAGGTTAATAAATGATCTGATTACACAGACTGTTTTTTATTTTTATTCCTTTTTTTAATTAAGATGAGATGTGTGCACCAAAGATGGAGTGCTTGAGTCTTTACGCACAAGATTGCTTTGAACTAACAAATCACAGCTGCCTCCTTCCACTTGAAACACCTTTGTACATGCTTGCAGTGTAGTTGCGTTTATCGCTCTAATAACTATGAGTTTGTATTTCAAGCATAGCTCATAACTGTGTATTCTTTCTGCAGCACACAAGGCAAGAACTTTTGAGCTCATAATTGGAAATGCACAGCATCTGTGCCTTATTTACCAGTGATTAAAAAAAATGGGACTCGTTTCTGTCACAGCATGGATGCCATTTAACGGGCTACTTTCTGTTTGTCCATGAGATGGGAAACTTCTAAAGCCATCTGCTGTACTAGTCTTTTTTTTGGCACCATTCAGGACAGGTCGCTTGTCAGTTTATGTTTTGCACAAATAGGGGGCAGAGTTGCACAGCAAAAATTCCAACTTGATGTTATTTTCCTGGGTTTATGATGCAGATTTTAGTTTGTCCAGGATTTTTGGAACAGTTGACATAACTGTCTTTTACCCATCAGGCCAGCACACCGTTGTCTTTACATACTGCGTTTTATGCCTTTCAAACATAAACATTTGATTTTTGATTCATTGTGGTTGTGATTTCTGCTTCTTTGTGGTAATATTATCTAGCTGCCAAGGTTTTGTAAAAAAAAAAAAGAAGGCAAGAAAGGATCACGTAGCCTAGTTCTGTTTCCTCCACTATTTTTAGATGCATTTTGTCGATAGAAATGCGTTATTCAGGGCTGTAATTTGACGCAACCGGCTGAAGTTGGACGTGCACTGTGGGCAGACCTGACTAATCGATAATGAGAATCGTTGTCAAACATTTTCATTATCGATAATAATCGATTTTATCGATTAGTTGTTGCAGCCCTACTTCCAATACAATTGTCCGAAATATGGTTTTGGTCATTTAAGGTAGTTGTTATCACACTGATATATGTTCAATTGTTCGTTTTTGTGATAAGTTTGATTTTAGCTAGTACTTTGATGTTATAAAACCTGGGCGTGTGGTTATGGTTGATTGGGTCTGCAGGAGTTTGGATGGGAGTTTGATTACGCGGCTCCACCTCACGACACTACTGCGCAGACGCTGACTTCAAACGAATCTACTGCGCAGACTCTGACTTCAAATGAATCTCTACTGCGCAGACTCTGACTTCAAATGAATCTACTGCGCAGACTCTGACTTCAAATGAATCTACTGCGCAGACTCTGACTTCAAATGAATCTCTACTGCGCAGACTCTGACTTCAAATGAATCTACTGCGCAGACTCTGACTTCAAATGAATCTCTACTGCGCAGACGCTGACTTCAAACGAATCTCTACTGCGCAGACTCTGACTTCAAATGAATCTCTACTGCGCAGACTCTGACTTCAAATGAATCTCTACTGCGCAGACTCTGACTTCAAACGAATCTCTACTGCGCAGACGCTGACTTCAGACGAATCTCTACTATGCAGACTCTGGCTCCAAATGAATCTCTACTGCTCAGACTCGGGCTTCAAATGATGTCATTTACTCAAGATGGCAGCGGCCATACTGAGATGTATTCGCTTCACTTTCCTATAGTGGAAGGAAGGTCCATCTTCTTTTACAGTCTATGGTTTAACCATTGAGTAAATCAGTAATGTTTTGCAATGTTTGCCGTCTTTTTCCAAGAAAAGTGTGTAGGAAATGGATTAAAACCTGTCAATGAGTGACATTTCTTTTTATATATATATATATATTAAGTAGTGCACATTAAAAAAATAAACAAAATAATTTAATACAGGGCTCTAGACTAACTTTTTGCACTGGGTGCACTGGTGCGCCTAACTTTTTTTCTTAGGTGCACTGGCACAAAAGTTAGGTGCACCCAAATTTGTATATAGGCAATATTGACTAGTAAATGACTAACTAACAATCTGGTCAACATAAAGTTCTTTATTTGAAGCACAATTCTACAAGAAAGGTAACTTACTGAAAAAGTGTTGGTGCTTAAAGTGCTTCACTGAGCAGAGATTTAAACTTAAAACATCTCAAGATAAATAAAATCTAAATTAAGTGTTTTAAGGGCGTCAAACTGAACATCTCATGGCTCAATGTATTATGGACTATCCTCCATTGCAGTCACATGCCCCTCGAATGGCCAACTCCTGTAGTTTAGCTTTCTTGATCTTTGTCCTTGGCTAAACCAGCTGGCCACACTCTCTCTAGCATCAACATCTTCCAGACTTGGCCCTTCTACACTGAGTCTTATCAGATCTTCCACTGTGTCTGAACGAAGGGATGCTCTAGTGCAGTGCTTCTCAACCCCCCCTTAAACCCATAAAACAATCCTGCGCCCCATCCCACCACAGACTACCAAATAATTGCACTAAACATAATGAAAAAAAGTATTTACAGTTTTTATAACCAATTTACTATGCAAAAGAAGTATACTTAGGCCTTTAGTGTTATGTTAGAAGCATTTTTATACTCATACCTTTTCTTGATTTAATATTTAGATTTTTTTTTTAGCTTTATTTTCATTTAAATGTTTAGTTTTGAAATGTTGTATGCATTTGTCATGTTTATTTCATGTCTTTATCTTCTTAAATGTGTGTATATATTATGTATAGTTTTAACTTTTAATTTTAGTTACTTCTTATTTGTAAGCTTTGGATAAAAGCGCCTGCTAAATGGTAAAGTAAAGAAAAAAATAACTGTTCTGTTCTGTCTAATCGTCTCTCTGTACTCATACTGTATTTTAATGCAGCCAAATTCTCAATAAAACTGTTTTACTTTATATATTTGACTGTTTATGTTGTCAGTCAACAGGATAAATATGAAATAATGACTGAAACACGTCCCTTTAAGAATTCATAACCAGCTCTCCCTTCCAAGAAGCTAGTCTGCACAAAAATACTAATTTATAATTTTATTGAGACGTTGTCTGATGAAATCAAATAAGAAACAATATAAGACAAGACAATTCCAGTGCTGTGATTTCTTCTATATTTGCATGTACATTTAGAGAAACAATAATATCTGTTTTAACTGAACGGGCTCCTCTCAGACGCTTGCTGAACAGAGCAGATGCAGAGAAAGCGCGCTGATCTCGCGCCCGTTGGCGATCACAGAGACACTCTGAGAGACTCGATTTGTCACTAGTTGCTTTTTTGGAAAACAAAAGTTGCTATGGGGTCTACAAAGGCGCTAAATGTCGCTAAGTTGGCAACACTGCACGATCTCTACTACTCACCTCTTTCTCTCTGTCTGACTGCAGCAGCACACGTGACGCATTTGTCAACGCGCACACACACATACAGGAATATCTGGACCACGGCCAATCAGAGGGGGGGTCCGCCCTTCACTATCTCTGATTGGTTTAGACCACGATATAAGCCTAACGGGAGTGTCTTTTGTTGAGTTTCTGAGTCGCGGATACTTTTTTTTTCTTTTCTCGAATGGCTGGACGCACCAGTGCGCCCTGGGATTTTTGTAAGTCGCACTCGAGAGAAATTAGGTCGCACGTGCGACCAAATTGGTCGCACTCTAGAGCCCTGTAATAATATTAAGCACAAAATAATAAGCACCAAAAAGCATTTTAGAATGATTTATTGAGGATTATGTGATACTAATATTGTATTGTATTGTGTGTGTGGGATATTTATTTAAAAACCCAGGAAATAGCAGGAACGTGTTTCATTTTTAAATATTTAAATTAAATTCATTTAAATTAATTACTATAATTTGTAATAATATTTTATAATATAACTCTTTCTGATTAAATAAATGCAGCCTTGGTGAGCATAAGAGACTTATTTAAAAAACATTAGGAAATCTGACTGACCCCAAATATTTGAATGGTAGATTAAATATAATATTGAAATTTATATTATATTGTGTGGTATTGTAATATGCTGGTATAAATAAAACTAGTTGTTAAATAGATCCCCTAACTGACCTTGAGTTTCACATGTATGTATTTGTGTATTACTGACTAAGTGCGGGGTGTCTATAGTTAATATGTGGTAGATAACGAACTCCAGAATTATCCTAAATGTTTCATAAAAGCAAAGGACTCTGGTGGGTAACGATGTTAAGTATGATTTGTCAGGATTCCAGTCTATTGAGATAGTAAATGAGCCGTATTGTGTGCTCTGTTTGTGTCTGCAGCTTTACCTAATGGACATCCAGAGCGCCAGCTCAGTGGTGCTGCAGGCTTTGAACCAGGCCACCAGTCAGGACACAGCTGTGCTGAAGCCTGCAGAGGAGCAGCTTCGTCAATGGGAGACCCAGCCTGGCTTCTACTCAGTGCTGCTGGTGAGAATCTGCTACATACAGCCTCAATATGAGCGGTTAAGTTGTGCAATAGAACAAAGTAAAAGTGGGAATGTAGGTAAAAATATTTTATGTGGCTTTTATTTTTGTGATGCATGTCTGAGGCTTGTGGCATGTCAAAAATATCTTGATACAAGTCATTTTATATCAAGCAAAGCAACTTTAATAGAATTCAACCAAAATTCGTTAACATATGATTGTATGTTGAAAATGACTTATTTAGTCAGATTTATTTTTTACTGCTTTAAGTTTTTTTTAATGTATTTTTTATTTCAGGTATTACATAATATGACGCTGTTTTTGTACTGATGCCAGAATTTTTGTTGGCCATTCGTTTGTTTTAAATAACCTTACATGTTACATGTTGATGTGTGTTCAAGTCCACAAAAAAAATTATGTATTTTTAAGTCACTAAATTGTTTATGATTTTGGTCATATTGCTCACCTCTAGAGCTAGACACCACAAGAGCCTGCATACCAATTACTTTCCCCTCAGAGAGATTAAATAATCATCTTGGCTTGAGTACAAACAACCACAGCACAAAAGTCTGATCCATTTCATCCATCTTCTGTTTCTAACCTGCTGCACATTTCCACAGAGGGTAGAGCAATAATATGGTCATTTCTGTTGTGCAGGAACTTTGAAACGTAAATGCAAAAACTAGCATTAAAAACCATTAATACTTACTGGTGTTTGTTGTTTTCTTGCCAAAGTGATGCCTTTTTCTGAAGTATGTTGTCTTTAGTGAATAAGATGTTTTTGTTTTTATATATTAAAATATTGATATGATAAGGTAATATTATAATATATTAAATATGAATTATCACTTTTTATTAAAGTAAAAAGTTAATCATGAGTAATTCAACATTTCTTAAAGGGATAATTCACTCAAAAATGAAAAATCTGTTATTAATTACACACAAAATTCGTTCACCCAAATCCACATGGTAGGGCTTCTCCTGATGTCACACTATTTTATCAATATCCTTACTACTTTTCTGGGTCTTGAACGTGGTAGTTGCATTGCTGTCTGTGCAGGGTCAGAAAGCTCTCGTATTTCATCAAAATTATCTTAATTTGTGTTCTGAAGATGAACAAATGTCTTATGGGTTTGGAATGACATTATAATAAGTCATTAATTACATTTTTGGGTGAACTGTCCCTTTAATAAATGAACCGTTTTTAGGTTTAAAAGGTAAAATTCACCTTTATTTGTACTTCATTGTGACAAATAATGTATTAGTGTGGTTTCTGTACAAATAGTATTTTGTATATTTTCTTCCTAAATATGTTGAATTTCCATGAAAATGTGCCGCATTGTAGAAATGACCCTTGTGGTTTCTTGGCCGCCGGGCCGTGACATTGACGGAGATTTTGTTGGAGGCTGACCCACCTGAACTGTGGGCTGACATCCTTACCAGATGGCCATTAGCTGTCATGACTCGTTTTGCAATTCATGCCATGCCACTGTTTTATTTATGAACACATTTCTTACAAAATAAAATAAGAAATTAAGCTTTTTAAACCAATGAAGTATCCAGCAGTTCTTAAGGGATGTCATGTGCTGATGACGAACCAAACAACACTGGTCTAAGTGGTCCAGGAGGGCATTGATTTTGCATACTGAATCCAAATAATTTTCATAATAATGTCATTTTATTCTTTCGTCGTCTACACTGGCACATGAGCTAATTTATTTGAAATGTGAAATTAATATTTTAAACTTCATACTGGTTGCAGATTAATTAGTAATGACCTTTGAGCCGCACAGAGGTTAAATGCTTCTGAATGCAGGGTGTATAATTCTGTTACATGTCACCCTAAGTTCTTGTTTTTGTCTCTAGAAGTGAACTTTTACATTTCTTATGTAAAATTTGGCCACCTTTCAGATGCTGAACAAAGGCAGATGTGGAGGACATTTAGTCCACTTTGTTGTGTTTACAGTGGCGTCTGTGTTGTCCCAGGGCATGATATTTTTTGGTTTGAGCTTGAGTTTTCATTGGCAGGAGGAGCAGAAGGCTCATTATAGGGTCAGTGCCAGTAAATACAATGCCACCACTCTTGATGCTGTTACAAATTATTCACGATTAAAATGAATGTAGTGACCTTTGTTGTTCACAATAAGATCTGTAACATGCATTTAAAAATAGATGAAGTGCAGTGAAGTTTCACTGCTCTGTACTACAAATTCTGTTCAAAGTCTGCTAAAGTATCACCCTGCAGAATCTTGTACACCTTCCTCAATGCCTGATCAAAAATGTAGCATGTGATATCTATTCTAAGCTAGTGAGTTATGCTTTTGGAACACAAAGGGAAATGCTTAATTTGAACTTATCATTTTCAGTAAAATTATATGATATACAATTTAAACATCATTAATAGGGTCATTTAAGAACAAATGAGCTGTAAAGTGATTTTCAATCTTCTCTAATCTGACACTAAATAAATGACCCATAAAAAAGGTCCAAAGGGAATAAAGTTTTTGTTATTGGTAAAATTATGTTCAAAGGAATGTAAAGAGACAATATGGAAATTTAGGTCAACCAAAAAAATACATTTTGTTTGTAGGCTAAAAAGTATTATAGTAAACATCAGTGCATCTTTGACCCATTGGTGGTGCTAGAGGGTTTAAAAGATTGACCCGAAAATTTTTATAATTAATTGAATGTTGAGCATTAGGCCTTCTCAGAGATTTTTAAATTAAGGGTGCAGTTACAAATCTGTGGGAGCAAACTGAGAGTACAGATTAAGAAGTAGTGGGCACAGTTTATCAGACTTAAAAAAAACAACTCCTACACGGCCTTAGGGCAGCTCTGTACTTTTAACGTCCCTATTCAGAACAACATTTATTTTTTCAGGATTTGCAGAAATGCCAGTTTCTGCTCTTGTGGTTGTGTATGACTAAATCTTCTCTTGCTCCTTCAGAGAATGAGGTGTCTGTGGACCCTCAGGCCTGGCCAGTACAACCCCTCTCGTCCCCTGAGGGGGCTCAGCAGCACGCATGTTGTCATACAGCGCTGGCTATGGTGGTGTAGATGTCCTCTCAAATCCTTTAAGCCTTCAAACTTGGCACAGACTCTTCGTTATTGAGGCTTAGCATGAAATAGGATTGCAAAGAAACGGAACACAATCCTACGTATCAGCAGACTTTTTTCCTTCAATGATTTCTGCAGGCGTCGACTTCGACTGCAGAGCTATAAGAATGTCTGTCACGTCCCATCAGCCTCTCTTATCTGTTTGTATATGAGCCAACCTGCTGTCACTCGGTCTGTCATCCAAAAAATCCGCCTGATGGACTTGCATTTAGCTTATTTGTCTACCCAAATGGTGCTTTCGCTGACCTTGAGGTGAATTAGGCGGAGGCAGCGAGTCGATTTTTTGAGTCATGTTTACTTGTCAGCTGTCTATTGATATGATATTCACCTGTCACATTTTGAATGCAGTAAATGTCTGTTTGCGTCAGAGCTAGGTAATATGCACTCTCGGCTGTTGTTTTTGCATGCGATGAAGATTTCTTCCTCATGGTTATCCTCGGTAATTTATTACTCTTTGCTCATCATCTTGTGTAGGAAATGGGTCTCTGTATGGACTCTTATCTGGCAGAGGGGAATGGGCCCTGGTCTCTGAGCAGCCGAGTGTGGGGATTTGTTGGCCCTGCGTCAGAGCCTGGCGGAGAAGCTCCCTCTTGAACGCAGCTGCTACTACATATTTATCAATGAGCATTAGCTTTCCTTGGCCTGCTCCTCACTCCCCACGCTCTTATTCTGGACATGGCATGCTGGATTAAACCTCGAAACTCACTCCACTGCGGAATAGCCTTTAATTATTCAGTATTAGACCTTAGCCTCACTAACATAACTTGCCTCACCTCACCCATTAAGAAAATCATGGTACATCTGTTTTTACATAGATTTTGTTATAGTGATTTCTGCATTATTGACATAACTAAATTAGTGTCAGTTAACTGCAGTGATTTAAAAAATCCAGGTTCCATTCAAAATGTTTCATTTGAAATGCTTTGTTTGGTATTTAACATTGAAGTTACCATATTAAATTTAGTCACATTTATTTAGCAGAACATATTTTTTAATCCTTTTGATCTTTTATTTAAAATATTCACAAAAATCTATTCTTTCATTGGTGAATAAGAATTTAAAATGGGGGGAAATGTCACTATGAAATAAATGTTTTTCTCTAATACACTTTGGCCACAATTAACGCCACCCTTTTATTCAATACTTTTTGAAGCCTCCATTTGCCAGTTTAACAGCTCTAAATGTTCTCCTATAATGCCTGACGAGGTTAGAGAACACCTGATAAGAGATCAGAGACCATTCCTTCATCCAGAATCACTCCAGACCCTTTAGATTCACAGCTCCATTGTCTCTTCAGTTCACCTCACTCATGTTCTACAGGGTTCAGGTCAGAGGACTGCAGCAGAAGCTTAGTTTTTTTATCAGTGACCCATTTTTGTGTTGGTTTTTGAGATTTGTGTTTGGATTATTGAACAGTTGGAAGATCCAAACATGGCCTATTATAAGATTTCTAACAGAGTCAGTCACTTATTGATTTTTTATCTGTTGGTATTTGATAGAATCAATGATGCCATGTGTCTAAACAAGATGTCCAGGACCTCCAGCAGAAATATAGGCCCACAACATCAAAAAATACAGAAGTATATTTCATTGTACACATTGGGTACTTTTCCCTGTGTTCACCAAACCCATCTTGAGTGTTTGCTGCTAAAAAGCTCATTTGTTTTGTTTCATCTGACCATAGAAACCAGTCCCATTTTAAGTTCCAGTCGTGTCTGATAACTGAATATGCTGGAGTTTGTTTTTGGATGAGCTAGTATCATTTTTCTTGAAACCCTCCCAAACAACATGTGGTGATGTAGGTGCTGTTTGACCATTTTTTAAAAAGATTTTCTGACCCCAAGACTCAACTATTTTCTGCAATTCTCCAGCTGTGGTCCTTGGAGAGTCTTTAGCCTCTCAAACTCTCCTCCTCATCGTGCATTAGAACGATATAGACACATTCTCTTCCAGGCAGTTTCGTAACATTTTATGTTGATTGGAAATTCTTAATTATTGCCCTGATGGTGGAAATGGGAATTTTCACGGTTCTTGCTTTTTCTTGAAGCCACTTCACTAATTTGTGAAGCTCAATTATCTTTTGCTGCACATCAGAAATATATTCTTTGTTTTTTCTCATTGTGATGGATGATTAAGGGAATTTGGGCTTTGTTTTCCCTCATATTTATATTTCTGTGAAACAGGAAGCCATGGCTGGATAATTTCATGTTCATAATCACCCTGGAGTGCTCAAAATTGTGAATATGAATGTGCAATATACTTGGGAGATATTTTACTTATATGAATTTCTAGGGGTGCCAATAATTGTATCCAATGTGTATTAGAGATAAACATTTATTTCATAATCATATTTCCCCCCATTTTAAATTCTTATCTAATGAAAGGTTAGGTTTGTGTGAATACAATATATATATATATATATATACATACATACATACATACATACATACATACATACATACATACATACATACATAAACAAACAAACATAAATTGTTAATAGCTAAGCAATAATTTATGGATTAAGTTAATCAAAGGTGACAGTAAAGACATCATATTTTTATTGCGAAATGTTTCTATTTCAAATATTTGCAGTTTTTTTTTACTTTCTATGCAGTAAAGATACAAAATATATATTTTTATTTCCTCAAAAATATTAAGCATCACAACTATTTTCAGCATTGATAAATATTTCTTGAGCACCAAATTAACATATTTTAGGGAGACATCTTGAAGCGCTACTTGCTGATTAACATATTAGAATGATTTCTGAAGGTTCATGTGACTCTGAAGACCGTAATGAATGTTGTAAATTGCCATCACAGTAATACATTTTAAAGTACATTAAAATATAAGTTATTTCAAAATATCAAAATATTTTACAATAATGCTGTTTTTTTATTTAAAATATTATCGACCCCAAACCTGTTGCAATCCATAATTACGGTGGCTTATATGCCTACTACTTATAGGATAAAGTATGATGATTCAACTTTTCACTTCACCCCAAAGTTTGCTTTTGCGTTTATATGTTAATTTCTCACTCTTTCTCTTTGGTCTTGTTCAGAGCATCTTCAATAATCACTTGCTGGACGTCAATGTGAGGTGGCTAGCTGTCCTTTATTTCAAGAATGGTATTGATCGCTACTGGAGAAGAGTTGCACCCCAGTAAGTACATCTGATTCTTCATCGCCATTTCTAGACTTTTCTATCAAGATTGTTTCTTTAACTGAAAGATGAACATGATGATGTTCATTTCAGAAATGTCTTCATCGCCCACATAGAACCATTATCACATTTATGTGAAAGCAGACCAGACAAATCTCAATCTAACGACTAATAATAGCCCATTAAGAAAATCATGGTCTAATGTAAAATTACATTGATTTTTTATAGTGATTTCTGCATTATTGACATAACTAAATTAGTGTCAGTTGGAACTGCAGTGATTTAAAAAAATCCAGGTTCCATTCAAAATGTTTCATTTGAAATGCTTTTTGTTTGGTATTTGAACACCCAGAAGTTACTAATCCTTCTTAAGTCACATTTATTTAGCAGAACATAATTTTTTCTCTGTATCCTAAATGTAAAACACTGCATAAAAGCAGTGGGATTTATCATTTCTACCACTGTTGTTTGCTTTATTCAAACCTCTAATTGTTTCATACATTTTTATTAACATTTAGTAAAGCTGGCATTTCAGTGTTGAATATGTAACTAAAACGGGTATTTATTTTAGTAAAATCCTCTAAATTACAAAGCATTTAAATATGTTATAAGCATTTTTGCTTAAATCGCTGCACCAGATAGAATTGCAAAAATAATGAATTTCCAAAAAGGTTTCTCAAACTCTGAACAATCTCATAACTTAGGCTATGTTCACAATGTCAGTTTTGGGATTGACAACCGCATTAACTTTACAGGTGTGAGTCTTGAGATGTCTCGTTCACACAGCAGCTTACAGTTGCATTTGGAATGCTGTCTGTATGAACGTGCAACGGGAGTCAAGCCCGAATTCCTTACCAGTAACCATAGCGACAGTGACCAAAGTAAAATCGAAGATGGCGACGTCCTTAAAACTGAAAGTCTTATAAAAGTTCAAGACTGGCTAACATCTGTGGGCAGTGTGCGGTTTCAGAGCCTTAGGCAATGTGATGTAGAAAGTGTTGTTTCTTAGGACATCTATTTCAGTGTTTCCTGTCAGGTCAAATGTTATGTATGTTCTTCAAAAACAATGCTTACGCATATAAAAAGTTACATTAGTATGGTATTGATGTGATGTATATGAATAAGAGCTCTGTATTGCCAACTATCTCACACATCACAATACAGTAATCTTTTGTGTACTATACACTGAAATACATAACGATTGATGCATCACAATCGTAATTAAATCACAACTGAAGCGTGTGAGATATTGGTTTCAGTCTCTCATGCCATTAGCTCCATTAATTGAATTGTTAGAAATGATATGCATGAGCACATAAAAAACATCAATACAAGCACCTGAAGTGTCGATGCAATATTGTGAGAAATGCAATTACGATATAATATTGTATCAGACAGAACAGTCCCGGTATCATGGGTCCAGCGCAGCTAACTGCAGCTCTTAAAACCTTTGGTTGTTCTGTCGTTTTGTCCTCCAGGCCTCAGAGGTGACAGACCAGCCGATTTAGAGAGACTCTTACTTTAGTGCTTCTGTCACCTGTGGTCTCCAGTGAACGTCTAATTAATTTGAGGCTGTTGCCCTGCTGTAATTCACAGAAACTCTTCAGTCAAATTCTGGTTAGTCTGTGACCCACTGGAGATTTTGGCTCTGAACAAAAGTGCTCAGTTCTCAACGGTGTACTAGGTTAAAAGCTTGTGATTTTTCTCTCAGCCAGCTTAGAACAATCTGTACTCATGTTGTAATGCCATTGTCACTGTACATTTTACTGTACTGTAATTTTATGTGAAAAAGAAAATAGAAGAGTTTTTAATACTTCCATTCAAAAGCTTGAGATCTTTATACGGTTTTTTTCATTTAAAGAACATTTAAAGAAGTCTATTATGCTCTCAAAGGTTAAGATTTTTTAAGCTTAATGTGAAACATTATTATTACCAATTAAAATAACTGTTTTCTGTTTTGAAATACTTTATATTTCTATATTTCTTCTATATCTTTTCATTTATTCCTCTGATGGGAAAGCTGAATTTTCTGTTTTCAAATGTTGTGCTGCTTAATATTTTTGTGGAATTTGTTTGAAGTTAAAATCATAAATGCCTTTGCTGTCAGTTTAATGTATCTGATTAAAAAACAACAACTAATCTTACTGAACTTTTGCATGTTAGTGTGATTGAGCAGAATATCTGGTTGACACCTTTTTCTGTGAAACACTTCACTTGAAAAGTATGCTTGGGCTATCTTTATTAACAATAAATGTCACTTGTATTGATACGTTTTCTTTACCTAAAGCAATGACATTCATACATTTTTAAAAGTGACCCGAGTGACTAAATACTTTTTGTCTCTCACACTCTGTATTTCCCTCTTTCTTCTCAAGTGCTCTCTCTGAAGAAGAGAAGTCATCTCTCCGTGCAGGTCTCATCACTAATTTTAACGAGCCAGTCAACCAGGTTAGTGTATACATACAGTTAGAGACACACACACACACACACACACACACACACACACACACCTTACCACATGAAGAGTAATTATGATCAGTCATCCAATAAAATGAACTATCAGACATGATTGAGTACCATTAAACTCTGTTTAGTGGGTAAGAGTCTGAGCTGTGATTCTAGTGAAAGATCAATGGGCCTGGAGTCGAAAAGCACTTAAAGTCTGCGCTGTAATGTGTTGTTGAGCAATCCTGGAGACAGTGATTTTTGGGGGGGCAGTTTTATAACATGCATTAATTAGACCCTTGAGTTTGAATAAAGCCTGACTCATTATAACAAATCCATTGTAATAAAGAGGTGTGACATCCATGGATTTGAATCAACACCTGTTTCTCTTATAATAACAGTAGATGTTTCATTTTTAAATGTAGTTTTAACTAGTAACTCTGGTAGTAATCGATAAGCTAAGTTAAGAAG
The DNA here is from genome assembly GCA_027564155.1 of Gymnocypris eckloni scoliostomus. Classification (NCBI taxonomy): domain Eukaryota; kingdom Metazoa; phylum Chordata; class Actinopteri; order Cypriniformes; family Cyprinidae; genus Gymnocypris; species Gymnocypris eckloni. The sequence goes on from CM050420.1 coordinate 13,134,668, forward strand.
AATGTAACATTTGTCTTATTGGTAGATGTTGATTTCGAGGGAATATGGACAATAACACAAGCAATTATATTGACAAGTTAAAAAAAACATCTTTTGAAAGTCTATTTAACAAAGTTTTTCTCATTTGTTACTGCATTTATCAGTGCATTTGTTTCCGTGTTCTGCAGGGGTTTTGGATTGGTTGGTATTACACACTATTGGTTTATTATTAGGATAATGACTACGCTCAATTCTTGTTGTGGAATAACGTCACAGGCACATGAAAATTGAATTGTAGCCTTAAATGCGCTTTCTTATTACAGACCATGGCTGACACAGCTTGAATTCCTAGAGACTTGCATACATTAGTGAATGAAGTAGATGTAGTACACAAACACTACCCTGTTATTTCCATATTGGATGCAAAATTGAAAATACAAAAGTAAATTAAAAATAAAATACAGAAATAAGTAGTGAAGGGTTTTGCAAATATTATATTATATTATAAATATTTATTCATGTATTTATTTGGTAGCTTAACTGGAAGAGCATGCTGGTAGCAACACCAAGGTCATGGCAAGTTCAGTTCTCAGAAAACGCACATAATCGAGAAATTTATACATGAAATTCACGGAAGTCGCTTTAAATCAAAGTGTATGCTGAATGCATAAATGCAAATGAGAAAATGTGTTTGGGGATGAATGGAATGTACCACTAATTATTCCTATTATTACAAAACAGATCACTTGAATGGAATATTTTGGAACTTTTGTCTAATTTGCAATTATAATCTTAGTTAGAACATTGCTGTGTAATTTGCATTGAGTGTTAGATAATCAGAACAGATTCCCTCTCGCTCTCGCTCTCACTCGCTTTCTCTCTCTCTCTCTGACCAACTGAGAAAGTTAGTAGCAAAATTTGTCTCTCTCAGTATTAAATATTTGGTTACATGTAAAAATAGTGCTAAATTATAAGTCTCCTCCTTCATTACAGCCACAATGTGAAAGATATTTAATTGCTCTAATTGCTGCATTAACAGTGATAACACTTCTGCATTTATGGATATTGGATTAATTAATTTAATTAAAATGGTTAATTAAAATCTCATAACCATTCAAGACATGTTTGAAAGGGCTAAATGCCCACAGGAAGTGAAGACTGTTACTTCAATAGTCATTCATTTCACTTTAAATGAATATTGATGTATTCACAGCCAGCGGTGAAATCTGCTGCTGGAAGGGTCCTTGAAATGTAGCTTTTATACTGCAGATCGCCACACAGATAGCAGTGCTGATCGCTAAAGTGGCACGCCTGGACTGTCCTCGGCAGTGGCCCGAGCTGATCCCTATTCTGCTGGAGTCTTTGAAAGTTCAGGACAGCCTTCAGCAGCACAGAGCCCTGCTCACCTTCTACCACGTCACCAAGACTCTGGCCTCCAAACGCCTCTCCACTGATAGAAGACTCTTTCAGGATGTGAGTAGAGCCCTCACGCTCCTTACTTCCTTTTCCTTAGGATTTGTTTTCTAGTTGACTATCGAGTTTGTTGACATTTACTTTTTTGAGGTAAATATAGTGTTGCATGCCATATTGTTTGTAAGTGGATTATGGACGTTTGTCTTGTGCTACAACTAGTAGTAAAGCAGAAGAAATGTATCTGTTCATCTCTGCGCTGCCACTTGAAATGAGGTATTTAGTAATCGGTCACGCCACATTAAAGAGCATCAAAACCACATTTATTGTTTGTATTTTGTGTCAGTTTCAGACAGAATTTCAAAGTTGAGGCATTATTTCCAATTAAAAGTAACAAAGCGCAAAACTTATTGTGATTATACGATGGCAGGTTCCACATGCATCAAAAGTAAACAGCATAAACTGAATTGATTTGAGATTCAAGAATCCATATCAGTATCAATTAAAAACAAGAAATCAATATTGTTAATAAAGCACAAGCATCCACACGTTTACTTTATGCGTTGTAGCTTCTTTATGTTGTTTGAACAAAATAGTCAAAACATGCCGTTGGAGAAACACTAATTAAACATCACTTTTTCGGTCAATGATTCCGGCCCTACAAAACTATTTCAGCCTGAAACTCGAAAATTGCTGTTTGGGCTGAAAATTGTTGGCTGCCGAAATTGTGGTGCATCGCTATTATTTTTGTTGTCTGCCTAGGGCTGGGCGATAAAACGATAACGATATGTATCGCGATAGACACGTGATCGATATCAATAAAAAATGTGTTCGATAAAACGTTCGATATTTTGTATACTTCGTCGGAAGAAAACAAAGGTTGCGAAGCAAGTTTGGTTGCATAAACAAAGGCACTCGCTCTCTGGTAACCTAGCAACGTAGGGAGTGACACGCTAACAGCCAATCATGTAACAGTATCAGTTTGGTTGCGCCATATCGTTGTCTCGTGCTGGTCTGCTGGATTCCTTTTTATAAGCAGAAAATGAGTGCCGCAGCGAACGAGGAAATTGTAAATAAAAGAGGAAAAGTCAGCTCGCCAGTATGCAGTGGTGGGCAAAGTACACAGATCAAGTACTTGAGTAAAAGTACAGATACGTATAATAAAATATTACTCCATTAAAAGTAAAAGTACTGCTTTTTCAATTTTACTCGGTGAAAGTACAAAAGTACTCAATTTTTATGTACTTAAGTAAAAAGTACTGATAGACAGATTTATTTTGCAATTTTATATAGACTACTTTATTTAATTTTATATTAGCACATATTTTATAATCATACTGCCCAAAATACCTGGGTTTTCCCAAAATAACCACCACTATAGAGTCAAGATATATATTTTGTTGATATGGACTACGTTGATGAGAGTGATGTAGTAGTTCACTGTGAAGCTTACACTGCCATGTACCTGAGAAAACAGATTTCACCATCTAATTTAGTGTTTTAGAACTTGTTGTTTTGCAGAGCGTCAGTTATATATGACATGAGAATTAGGCCTGAAATTAGGAAGAACATTTTAAGGAAAATCTAATTATATTTTCATAATGATTTTTCTTCTCAAACCTTGTCTGTGGTGTAAAACACCCTGGCCAAATGCCCCAGAGGGCATCATCACTTCCCACTCTGATAATTACTGTAGTTACTATGTTCTGAACATCACATCCTTTCTTTTCCCTCAGATGGAATCTATCTAGGTGGCTGAATAAAGATATTTGGACTTTATATCAAAAGATTTCCTCAACTTAGCACCAGCAAGCTTGTTAGCTAGACAGTTAGCATCAGCTAACAATATTTACTTATTTTCAGTATGGTTATGAATAAACATTCATATCTGTCTACTCGGCTAGTTGATCTAAACAATATAAAAATGTATACTGTTGATAAACAATATAAAAACAGGCGTCACATAGGTCTAAATGCATAGCATTTTAATAAAACTAACGTTACAGCAGCGGGGAATATGAGCGTGCAGGAGTTATTTTATTTTCTGTGTTATTTTAATGTTTTTTTTTGTCCTAAAACATAACGTTAGAGACACTGATGTTGATCTGTCTGCATTCAAGCATTTCAGTGGGCTTAAATAGATCACCCTTACAGCAGATTTAGTTCACAAACAACTGACAGTTTTGACCTAAATATTATTTTCAGTTACAATAATGAATCCTAAAATTCGACATTAGTAACTTACTTTTCACAGCATCAGTAGCGCTACCACAAGATCTCCCAGTTCTTTACTTGTGAGTTCAGTTCACTGAAGAAGACTCGCTCTAAACGGATCATTTGAATCAGTGAGTTTTCGACTCGAGAGAACAGCTGCGTTTGTTGCGATTTGCGAACCGATTGAACAGGTTCATTGAAAACAATCAGTTTGTTCATGAATCAGACACCGCTTCTGTCTCGGAGCACGTGATGTATCACGTGAGTAACGATATATGTTTTATGAAATGTAGTGAAGTAAAAGGTACGATCTTATGCTTTGGAATGTAGTAAAGTAAAAGTAAAAGTTACTCAAAATAAAACTACTCCAGTAAAGTACAGATACTTGAAAATGTACTTAAGTACAGTAACGAAGTAGTTGTACTTCGTTACTGACCACCACTGCCAGTATGGCAGTCACGAACTTGATGTACCACCTTAGCCGCGCTCACCCTTTGGAGCACAGCCGTATTCAACCAACAACAAATGTTAAGAGATAATTGTTAAATGTTCATTGTGACTTTAGGCTTATGTTTACATTTTAATTATTTGAGTTTTCCGTGGTTGTTGACATTTCTGTCTTAATAACTGAGGGGATTATGATCAGAGGAAGGTTAAGTTTAAAATAAAAATGTTTAAATGTAATATATTTTTCTCCTGGTCCTTATTTTAAATGGGTCATAAAAAATATCAATAATTATCGATATCGACCGATATGAAACACTGATATCGTGATACAGTTTTCAGCCATATCGCCCAGCCCTATGTCTGCCTAATATAATTGCATGTAATACAAATATATACAATGATTTTGGAGCAAGTTTTTTTTTTTTTGCATGCATGCATTAAAATAATCGCACAATATATATGGATTAAATACAATGCTATAGTGTTGTGTGTGTGAATGCATACGTGCACATATTTATTCATATTCATAATTATTGTTATCACAATTTATTTAGTCATTTACTTATTTTCTGGGAATGAGCCCTTTTCAACTTTCTTTTATTAGAGAGCATTTTAGAGAGCAACTTTCATTGGCCATCATTCATCATTTTTTCTACTCCACTAGCATGCGCCTCTTGGAGGCACTGTTCAACTGTGCTCATGTACACCCCCTGCCCCAGTTCACCGATCAGATGTATGAGCACTCCTGTGTAAAATATCAGCAGATGTTTTGACTTGGAGCTCCATCACATTTCCCCCTCCTCTACATTTCTTTGACGTTCTGACTGACACCTGTACTTTCCCATGTTGCTGCAAGACTCGTAATTTTGACAAGTGATTTATCACCAGCATTTGTTGATTTGTTCATTTGTTAATGCAGGTCCCTTCTCCACAAATAAATCATTTTAATTGAACCGTTCAAAACTTTTTTTCTCAACATCACAATGTGAAGAGCTTCTTTAGAACAGTGATTCCCAACTGGAAAATACTATTGCTTTGCATTCTTAAACCTGTAAAACTTAAATCAAAACTTAGTGATATTATTTTTAAATGAGAGCCAGTTAAGTCTTGAGAATGTTTCTGCATGAGTTCCTCTTCAACTCATAGAAGCTTATGCCATCTCATTAAAGGACAAAAAATACTTGAAGTCTGTTAGTCAATTATAGTACTATTGATTGTTTTATTATAATACATAATGCTGAATAATAGTAAGCGAGTCATTGTTGATGAATATGTGTTATTGATGTGGGGGTACATCAAACAAACAAAAAAACTCTAGCTTAAAACACTAAAGGGCAAATAATAATTATTTTCACAATCCTATTTCTCAATTTACAAAGAATAAAATGAACGCAGAAAGCTCTGCAAAAGCATTACATAAATAGTTAACTGCTTAGTTCACAAAAAAAAAAAAAAAATTATATTTTGAGAAATGTCTCAAATTTGTTTTTAAATAAAAGTAATTTGTAACCATTTGTCTTGATTACCAACATTCTTCAAAACATCTACTTTTATGTTCCACTGATGAAAGTCATACAGTTATGAAATAAAGGGTGAGGGATTGTTGACAGAGCATTGAGTCTGCTATTTGACATGCTGTTTGGACTTAAAAGACATCTAGAGGACAGGTTACTTTTCATATAGACTCATAAAGCACTGTCCTGTCTTACTGTAGTAAAACAAGAATAATGAGTAGTGGGTGTGTGCTGGCTAACAAGACTGAATTGAGTGTCCATATGGGAACTACAGCCATTGCTCATAGTCATAAACAGATCTGATTTTATTGTTTTGGCATAAGGCTCACTGCTGGCATCATATTAGCCTTTAGGTTCTCAGAGAGGAAATCCGTGACTCACTAATTCAAAGCAGAAATGCACTTCAACGCATCAGTGGAGCTGCACAGTATGTGGTATTTATGAATGCGCCACAAGTTCATTTTGAATTCATGACATTATGCATCTAAAGGTGTGACAAACACACAAGCTCCTCTCATCCAGGTGCTTGTCACACGGGATCTTCTGTGATTGTTGGCGATCAGTATGTACAGTCATGGCCAAAAATAGTAAGTTTGATCAAAGAAGGCTGTGAAAATTAATCTGCATTGTTAATCCTTTTGATCGTTTATGAAAAAAATTAACAAAAGTCTAAACTTCCATTGGATAAACAAATATTTTAAATGGTGGGGGGGGGGGATATCATTATGAAATAAATGTTTTTCTCTTTTCTCTAATACACATTGGACACAATTAACGCCACCCTTTTATTCAATACTTTTTTAAACCTCCATTTGCCAGTTTAACAGCTCTAAATGTTCTCCTATAGTGACCGATGAGGTTAGAGAACACCTGACCAGAGTTCAGAGACCATTCCTTCATCAGTAGTATATTTCATTGTACACATTGGGTACTTTCCCTGTGTTCACCAAACCCATCTTGAGTGTTTGCTGCTAAAAAGCTAATTTTTGTTTTGTTTCATCTGACCATAGAAGCCAGTCCCATTTGAAGTTCCAGTTCCAGTCGTGTCTGATAACTGAATATACTGGAGTTTGTTTTTGGATGAGCTAGTATAATTTTTCTTGAAACCCTCCCAAACAACATGTGGTGATGTAGGTGCTGTTTGACAATTTTTTAAAGATTTTCTGACCCCAAGACTCAACTATTTTCTGCAATTCTCCAGCTGTGGTCTTTGGAGAGTCTTTAGCCTCTCAACCTCTCCTTCTCACCGTGCATTAGGACGATATAGACACACGTTCTCTTCCAGGCAGTTTCCTAACATTTTATGCTGATAGGAAATTCTTAATTATTGCCCTGATGGTGGAAATGGGAATTTTCACGGTTCTTGCTCTTTTCCTGAAGCCACTTCACTAATTTGTGAAGCTCAATTATCTTTTGCTGCACATTAGAAATGTATTATTTGTTTTTTTCATTGTGATGGATGATTAAGGGAATTTGTCCCTTAATCAAACTATAGATTTGTGAACAATCCAAGTCTTTGTCTAAAAAGAGAAATATATTTTTTAAACATCACGACAATGTTTAGATAAGTCTTTTGTGCACTCTTTTCTTCTACAACAGTTTTTTTTAACATGATAACAGTAGCTGTTTTATTATCCAGAGGTTTAAAGTCATTGATGTTCAGACCACACAACCAGCATGCAGCTTCTGTTTTTTAAATGCTAGTCTCTGTTTTATTTAGTGAGCATTTACAGAAAGAAGACATGTCTGAAGTTGTAAAGTGTGAAGCTGAAAGCAGTTGATATAATTGGTCTCTGAGTGCAAGGATCATTTATAAGCCTTAGCAGTAACAAAGAAAAAGCAAAAAGTAGTGCAGCGAAAAGTTAAATATTTTCATGTTTACATGAAAATAGTTTTTTGTGTATTTTGTTTTTGTATTTGCTACATTGACATGGATCAGGCTGGCTGTACACTTATAATATTTTTCATTAATCTGCAATACACTGAAAACCTACATTAAAACTACTGAACAGGTGAAACGAATAATTGATTATATCATTACAATGGCACCTGTCAAGGGGTTGAATATATTAAACAACAACTAAAGAGTCAGGTATTGAATTTCATTTGTTTGAAGCAGGAAAAATGGACTTTGACTGTGCCAAATAGTGATTGCTTGAATAGATGATTTAGGTCAGAGTAAATCTGAAACTGCAAGTCTTGTAGGGGTTTTCTAGTATGTAGTGGTAAGTACCTAAAAACGGTTCAAGGAAGGAGAGCCTGTGAATCGGCGTCAAGGGACCCTAGGCTGATGAACATGGGGAGCAAAGGCTAGCCCGTCTGGTCGGATCACACAGAAGAGCTGTTGAAGCTTGAATTGCTGAAAACCTAAAGCTGGCCATGACAAAAAAGGTGTTAGAACACAGTGCATCACAGTTTGCTGTTTACGGGAAGAAGGCAGGCCGGTGGATTGAAGCAGTGTTATGCCCTGGGCAATGTTCTGCTGGGAAACCTTAGCTCCTGGCATTCATGTGCTTGTACCAACTTCCTAGAGTTTGTTGCGGACCATGTACACTCCTTCATGCCAATGGTATTCATTGCTCTCAGTGGTCGGCTTCAGCAGGATAATGCACCCTGCCACACTTCTGAAATTGTTCAGGAATGATTAGAGGGACATTGCAAAGAGTTCAAGGTGCGACCTTGGCCTCCAAATTCGGATCTCAATCCGATTGAGCATCTATGGATGTGCTGGACCAACAAATCTGACCTACACTGTATTAGGCAGTTGGTTTTAATGTTGTGGCTGATCATGTTTCTATAGTTATCAGTTAGGGCTAGGTATGTGGCCCCAAACAATTATTTAATATCAGTCGAAATCGATAACTACTACAGGTCGATTTAAAGTTTTAAAGGCAGATTTTTTTTCTCCTAAGTGAAAGTTCTAGAAAGCAGATCATTAATCTTTTTAACATGACAAACACTTTCGTTTTTGAATTATTTGCTCTTTTCCAGTAATTTTCTTCACATTTGGTGTTTGTTACAGAATATGTTGACATGCTTTAATATTCCAAAAACATATTTTATGAAATACTGTACATTATTGTAGTTCCTCTATGCCCCGCCTCTCTCAAACGCTTGTTTTTCTACAAAGTCCCTTCTTTCGACAAACGCAGTCTGCTCTGATTGGCCAACTGGCACAGTGCATTGTGATTGGCTGAACACCACAAGCTGCATCAGAAATGTAACGCCCATTTCATAATCACAAGCTTCAGCTTTCAAAATAACTGTTAAGACAGTTAATAATGTCCTTAGTTTTACCATCAGTTCAAGCCCGAAAGGGGAACAGAATCACGTGACAGACAGTGATGAAGCTCGTATGTGTTTGCAAACAAGCCGCGATTAAGATGATTTCTGACGCACTGTACACTTCGCTGTGATGTGACCATCTCTTCTCTTCTCTCTCTCTCTCTCTCACACACACACACACACACACACACACAACATGCAAAACTCTGCATTTGAACAGTCAGTAACAAACCCTTAAACTATTAACAAAATACACAGTCGCTGATTCAGATTGTCATAGCAAAGTCAGAATCACCTTCTCTCCTAGGTTCATGAAACTGTCGTCCATAAAATGGGTTGCTGTTCTGTTGTAAGTAAGCTTAATGATTCGGCCAAATAAAGTGCTTTTGCTTTCGCCTAGAAACACACCGCTTCTTCCTGGGCTGCATCAACACTACTGCGGTTACTGAAACCACGCCTTACACAAATATTTCCACATTGTGACGTAGACATATGTGGGGGTGTGTTTGAATGAGCCGTTTAGGGGGGCGTGGCAGAATCTTAACTTTGATAAAGAATATCTCTTTGGTTTTGAGACTTTAGTCTTTGCAACTTCAGGGATCTTATCTATGCACAATCAGATTTTAACAAGCTGAAAGGAAAAGCGAAGAGAAAGGAAAACTTGAAATCGCAACATATGACCCTTTAATACAAACATATATTTCTTGTTTCCTGCATATTCTAATGAGTGATGCTGTTTCAAATCATGAAACAAGTTTGTGTTGCCTGACTTTGACACATCTTCAGCACAGTTTGCAGTGCAGGCTGCACTATTAATAATATATATATATATATCAGGAGCGTAGCCAGAAAGGAGACTCTGGATGTGCATCCGAAAAACTGGGTGTGCCACATTTATTGTCAGATTAATGCAAAAAAATAAAGCATGCTTATTGGGTATTAATAAGTTAGTTTAACCATTTCATTTTTGTGTAGGCTACATGTGTCTGTTATTCTATTCTGTGTGTGTATCTGTGTAAGCAAGCTTAATGATTATTAATATGATAGTTTAACCATTTCATTTCTATTTGTGTGTGTGTGTGTGTTTCTGTGAGCCTCTTGTCCATTTTCGATGAGTTTCACTGTCAGCTGTCAGCTATGCATCCAGCTATGTTGGCCTAGACCCTAAAAGCATACCACCTTAGGCTTTGAAATTCTTGAACCCTGGTTATCGCTGCTTGCAGCTATATATTTGTTGTTGTTGTTTGTTTCCATTTTCCGAAGCTTTCTCGCTCAAGAGGGTCACCGACAATCACATACAGTATAGCCTACAACAGCTCTTTAACTGCGCTCTAGTCAAACGCGCTCACTGTAGCCTAATCATTAACTACACACATCATAAACCCCTTTTAGGCAAGTACAATTTATGTCACATATTTTAATAAGACTAAACTCCTATTTAACCTGATGATCACAGGTTTAATAAAAATACATTTTAAGTTTCTAATTATAACACCGCATTTCCACGATTATTCAAACAACGAACAAATTATACAGTGAGCAAAGCTCATTTACTTTATTAAAGAATAATCAGTGACTAGGCTATGTAAAAATATATTATGTAAAAACAGCTGTAGCTGCTGTACTAAATGAAAACAAAATGCTTTTAAATAATCCCTCATTTTTTAAATCATTAACATTTTGCACATCCTGCAATGGTGACTTAAACAGTACATGGGGCTACATAATGTTCCTTTGAAATTACTTTTGGTGCAATAAACAATCTTGAATAGATGTCTTGCAAGACACATTAGAGAAAGCAGTAAAATATTTTGTATACATTACATTCAGGATCGCCAACAACAGTAGGGCCTACATTTAATGGTGCCTTTTAGCTGCTCAAAGGGCGAACGGCGTGGTCTGGCCTTGAATGCCTCAATTATGTTATTATTATTTAATTTTAGAAAATAATTTAAAATTTTAATTAAATTTTAAATTAACAAATATTGTAAGCACTGCTTAATCTGTAAATTGTGAGGTCCCGGAACAAAGCGTAATGAAGTCCGGCAAGTTTTTTATATTATTATTGAACTTTCAAAATACAAAATTCAACAGCAAGTTCATATATATATATATATATATATATGCTTTTATTTATGTAGGCTATACAGAGAAACAATACATAGAGAAACAAGATGCGCTTTTGCCGCCTCTGCAGCCTCCGTGAAATGGAGCGCGTGCAGCAATGAACCGGCTACTTTATTAAACAAACGAACCAACCAAAAAATAAACATCTTTAATTACATAGTCGGAATGAAAAGGTGCATTTCTTTATTAAAGTCAGCATCGCATTCTGCAACTTTATCTTTTCAGCCGACACTGACTGAGAAGAAATCACTAGTTTATTAACGAATAATTAAAATATTTTATTTTGCCTTTCCCCCCAAATTCATAATTATTAGCCTACTTTTGCAGTTGCAAGCTTTAGACGTGCGCTTGCGCGCGGGATAGGCTATACGCCTATATATTAAAGGACGGTTAGTAGCCTAAATTATTATATTAATCAATTTATGTGTGACTAGTGAAATCTTTAGTCGGGGACAGGCCTTCTTGGCACAAGGAACCGATCATTCTTTTAAATAAAATGCTGTCAATTCGAAAAGTGCGCTTGCTAATCACGTCACGTTATATTGCAATGCAGAGTTATGAATGCGTAATGATAAGTAACATGTTTTTAATTTATTTCATTTCTTATGGGTGCAATGGTGGTGCTTTGGTCTTTCTCGGGGGTGCTGAAGCATCCTTTGTGCTGCCCATGTTTATTACGATTAAAAAATATTATAATTCTAAATCTGTTTTTAGGTGTGCCAGCTGCCACTGTGGGTGGCACCGGCACACCCTGGCACACCCGTGGCTACGCCCCTGATATATATATATATATAAAATTGTATCTGAGAAATGTACATTTGACAGTTGTAGCTTAAGTTAGGATGCAGATGTTAGTTTGTTGTCAAAAACGGTAACATCTGTAAAAATTGTAACAACCTCATTTTTTTTTATACTGACTCTGTTTTATTCAAATTAACCATTGGTCTTCCAAGTAGTATACATTTTACATCATGATAACCACAGTTAAAACCATGCATATAGCACCTCAATAGCATAAATGCACAAACGTTATAGCATAATCGCTTGAATTATATATCCCATTACTCCTTTAATACATTTAATACACGTCTTTGTCTACATTAATATGACAAAATTGTATATGAATATCCCAATTTCTATCACAATACTGTGGTGCAGTTACTACAGCACATGTGAGTAAATAATGGCAATTGGTAGTTTGAAAACATTATAATATATACAAAAGATAGTATTGTTGTGTACAGTATTTTTGTCAGTGCTGTTTAATAGTTTACTATTGGGCTTTACAGTAGTTTAAATGATCAAGTCTTTTGTGTTCTTCGCTGAATTCAAGCACTTCACACTGGATCTCACAGATGTGGTGCTCACGTAACTGAGACTCATCAGTGATTAAAATCATTTGCTTTGAGCTTGTGCCAATCGGCTAATTGGTCCATGTGTCGTGGTTCACATGAGTAGTGTTTTTCGTTCTGCATTTGGTGCAAAAACATTATATAGAATATTTATCAAACTCTTTTTATGGTTTATCGAGGAAAATTATATCGCAATAATTATCATTATTGTTTTATCGATGTTTAATTTTTATTTATTTAATTTATTTATTGGTAACAGCTTATAGTATTCTTATGGATTTAAATTAGTTGAATAAACGTGTTGTAAATTTTCTGAAGTTTGTCATACATTTAATTAGGTAATTATAAAAATGTCTATATAAATTTAAAATGCCTCTGAAAATCAGTCCCGGGGCAAATAAAGTAGTACTACTTTTGTTTTAAAGTAGTATACAAGCACCGTTATATCATGTAGCATGTTTTCATTATGCTTCCCATCTGGTAAGAGATATGTCACAGCCAAGCCCAGAACGCTTATCCGTACATGTTGTGGGTCCCGAACCCCTTAGCATCATATTCAGTATTCAACAAGCGTTCACTTGCTTTTGGAGGCTCCTGGAGCTCAGTGAAATTCTCCAGTGGTTCTATTGTAATGAGACATGCCAGGTGCTTTGCAGTTGATAACTCCCAAGTTTAGAGGCCCAATACACCTCAAACCTCCAGAACTGATATTTCTGATTTTGGCTAGGCAGCGAACACCTGCCATAGGCATATTTAATTGTATGCACATGTGACAATCATCATCTGGAGGTGGGGATTGTATGTAAACGGCAGCTGCATGCTGTATTCCTCAATATTTAGCAGCTTGGGAGCAAAGTTGCTTGTAATCCTTCTAGCTAATGAATCGGCACAGAACAAGCATCTTCTGTTAAACAGTGATACGAAATGCTGTGTAATGTGAGGAATTAGAACACATTTTCCCACCTGTCTTTGTAGGAAAGTTTATTTTTAATTTTTAAAATGACTGGTCCAAAAAAAATGAAGTCTTCTTGGATATAAAGATGATGGATTGGCATTGCTCACCGCACCAAAGGTGGCAATTTGTTTCAGGTAGTTTTGAGTCACTTTGAGGATTTATTTGCTAATAAAGCTTACGAAGTGAAATCTGCCTCTTTGCTGTAAAGATACACATAGCACGAAGACGATTTTGAAAAATGGCATGTGCACTTTTTTTTTCTCTTCAACTTCTTTTCTGGACATTTTTCTTTTATGTTTTCGGTCTTATGTTGAACATTAGTCTGCATTTATTGAGCGCTAGAGTGACTTTATGACCTAGGTGAAGAATAGATGAAATAAATCGTCATCAATGGGAGAAATCAGACTAACCCTGAGCACGGTGGTAACTGGAATGAACGCTTTATTGACAGTGCTATAGCACCTACACTTTCAGTATTTCATGTCAAACAAAGCATTGATGTGCAGAGGCCCAAAGTGTTGTTCGGCTTTATCAGGCACTTCACATAACTTGGGCCCTGTTTACAACCGGTATTAAAGAGCTATCTCGGCAAGGAGGTCCTTGAGAAAAACATCCGTTGGCATTCACATTCATCTTAGTACCAGCACATCTTCTATATTATATTGTAATGTTAGTAATATTGTGAAGATTACAAAATTGTTTTTATTTGACTGCACATTTGAATGGCTGTCACTGGAGAAAGCAGCACTTTTCAGCAGATGGTGGCTAATAGGACCATGCTACATGCCTTGCTTTTGTGTTAAGTTTTTATTGCTGTTTGGGTTTAGTTTTTTTGTGTTTGTGTTTTGTTTTATCTTGACTTGACTACTAAGACTGATCCTCTACATTTTAATATCAAGTCTTATGATCTAATGTCTAATCATCATGGCACCATGAGCAGGACACGGTCAAGTGTGTGCATTTACACTCGAGTATATCCATTCAAGTTAGATCAACAATTGAACAAACATTCCCTGACCTCAATTTTGGGCGAGGGCAACTGGCACTGAAACAGCTCTTCATCCTCACTGCTTCTTCAGTTCTGATTATTTTTTCTGTCAGTTTTCAGAAGTTGATGCTAAATTTGATGTCCGCCACACACATTTGTTGGGAAAAAAGTTTATTTGTTTATTTTATTTGACAAAATTGAAAACCTAATACAAAAAAAGTCCCAAAAAGACTAGTTCATACACATGTCAAAAACTGTAGATGATAAAATACACAAAAAAGCCTTTGGCTTATTTCCATTGTGGTCCTCTGTGTCTTAAAAAAGATGGATGAACAAATCATGAAAGGAGTGCAACCTACATTAAATTCTTAATCTCACCACACAACCTTCAAAACATCAATGATAAAACAACCATTTTTTAACTTCCCTTTTAAAACACAATCAACTTGTATCTCTTGGATACACCCAGGTAATTTATTCCAAGCAACAGAGCTAGAATATAAAACATATTTTTTTCCCATTTCACTCTTAAACCTACAAGTATATATATCATCGGTTTAACTTTTAAAAGCAGAATACTGTGATCGACTATATCAAACACTTTTAGCAGATCTAACAACACCATCCCACTTAACTTCCCTTTATCCTTTATTTCCTTATATAATCCGTTAAATATAAAATAGTTGTCTCAGTGGAGTGTTTTCTCCTAAAACCAGATTGAAACTCATACAATATATCATGTTTAAGAAGATAGTCTTCAATCTGCTCAAAATGATATTTTCCATCACTTTAGATAAAGCACTCAAAATTGCCTATAATTATTACACTCAACCCTATTACCTTTTTTAAAAAGGGGAATAACTCTTGCTTGTTTTAACTCATCAGGAACCTTACCTTGACCAATTGAAAGATTTATTTTATGGGTAACCATTGGAGTAATAAAATTGGCTGAATCCTTAAGAAATGTCACTGGAATATTATCTAACCCTGTTGCTTTACTACTTTTAAGATTTATTAATTTCATAAAAACATTACTCTCCTTTACTTTAGTAAACAAAAAACATCCCGGTATTATACTGCATTTAGCATAATACTCCTTGACTACTTTATCATTAAATGTACCAATTTGTGCTGGAAGCTCATTTATCAATTCTTCTGCAACCGTAGTTCATCGCTTGACTATAAATTCAGAGTGTAGGTGAAATGTTCAAGTTTCTATCGAGAGGTTATGTTTAGTTTTAAAGTTAACTTATTTTACTGTGCCAAATTAGTTTGGAGCGGAAGGAAATAATTAGTTTGTGCTGACCCCCCCATCTGACCTGTAGCATGACCATGACATAAGTTGTTCCTTCTGTTAATGGTCATGTTTTGTGCAGTGTTCTCGATGTTGTCAGTAATGATTGGATTATGCATAATTCATTATTAGGTTATATCTTAAGGATATAAGAATAAGAACTTCAGTTTCCATGGTAATTTAGCAATTACTATACATTCTTAAGTGCATGATATGCTTCTGTTAATGAACATAATTTAAAGATGTGCACACTCGGATGATTATCGCAGCTGTTCCTTTATTCTGGCTTCTGGTAATTGGTGATCATTTCACCTGTTGCTAGTCTGTGTTAGCAAGTCCATGTCATACCATATAAATACTCAAATAACAACAAAACCCTCTTGCTGTTGGAGAGTTTTTTAAATGTGCTTCACAGTCTACACATCATTTGCTCTCATGATAACTATCATTTGCCACCTGGTCTTTCCAACAGTTGCTACATTTGCACTACAAATGGAAAATAACTATTCTCAGCCTTTTGGCAAATGTAAACAGCATTTGCAGTGTAGATCAACATTTCAATACTAATTGTGCTGAAAAAAGTGTCATCTTTGCAGATGCACAAATTGGACATATTTTGCATATTTTACGGAAGGTCTTTCATCTGTAAAATGGCAGTCTGCTGATTGAGGTAGAAGAACTCTTTGCTTTTGTTGCTTCTGAAAATGCATTTTTAAAAGCAAGGATAATAAATCAGTGGCGTGTGATGGTGTCTGAAATGAGGAGGCAAAGGCAGCTCTCTTCTATATTTTTTGTCTAATGTTCCAGTTCCATGTGAGGTTTATAGTTATAATTAAATATGTAATATTTCAATATGAATTGATTTAATTTAAAGGAATTGTAATTAATAGCAATGCACTTTTTCTTCTAATTAAACTGAATTCAATTACATTTATTTTAGAAATCCTGAAAAGAGACAATTTTAGTATTGTGAAATATTATTATTATTTTGTGCAATTTGAAATAACTGTTTTCTATTTAAATAGCTATACTTAAAAATGTACTTTATTCCTGTGATCGCAGAACTGGATTTTCAACAGCCCTTACTTTAGTCTTTAGTGTCACATAATCCTATAGAAATCATTCTAATATGCTGATTTCAATTATTTATTAACATCTATTTTACTGTCAGTTATCTCTTATTATTATTATTATTATTTTTTTTTTTGATGAGGTGCAGAGTTTTTTTAGGCAGTGCCCTGCAATAAATGCAGTTGTCTGCAATGCAGTGTGTAAAACCAAATGGGAATTTGTGATGTATGGAATTCCCAAGATCATTTTTCTATTTATAGAAATGCTTTGTGTTATTGTTCTGTCCATTGGGGACACATTCTATTACCTGCATTCTCCAACCATCAGTTCACTAGATGCTCTGCCTGTAGCGAATGGTCAGGTGTGTGTTTGTGCCTTCTGCAACCCTATGGCTATTGCAGTGGTGTAAATGATGTGCCACATGTGCAAGCCTTAAAAATATCCAGGGAAATACAGTATACTGTGATCACAACCTCCAGTGTTAAAGCATCACAACAGCAGATTAATACGATCCTGTTGAATTGGATTTGACAGAGGTTCTCTAACCTCAATCAGGAGTCATTATTGATTGCTTGTAAGAAGGTGTATGATAATAAGAATATAGATATTGTTTTTATGTGAAACACAATTAAATAAATACGCATATTGCTGCCTCTTTGAGAGCTTGCTTGTGGAAACGTACGGAACAGGCAGCATAAACAGTAATGCAATACCTTTGAGTTCTGGTGTAATGTGTAGAAATGCACTTTCCATGTGCAGGATAAAGTTAGCCATCACTTAATTACTCTACTTTTTGATTCTTCTGGATTGTCCCTTCAAAGTAGAGGCAAAAAATATTTGCAAAACACTGTAGACGTCAGATTAGTTTTTAATTAAAAAGTATCTTATGCTCCATTTATTTGATCAAAAATACAGTAAAACCGTAAAATTGTGAAATATTATTGCAATTTATAATAACTGTTTTCTATTTTAATATATTTTAAAATATAATTGTTTCCTGTGATGCCAAAGCTGAATTTTCAGTGTCACACGATCCTTCATAAATTATTCGAATATGCTGATTTGCTGCTGTTAAAACCTTTCTTATTATTATCAATGTTGAAAACAGTTGCTGCATAATAGTTTTGTGGAAACTGTAACACATTTTTAATGGATTCTTGAATGAATAAAAAGTTCAAAAGAATTTCAGCAACATAATAAATGCCTTTACTGACACTTTTGATTAGTTAAATGCTTTGCGGTTTTATTTTTATTTTTTTTCAAGATTCAGTCATACAGGTTTGGAAGAGTTAGGCCTAAATGATGACAGAAATGTATATTAATATATAAGATAAAATATTAACCTTACAGTGTATTTGACATTTTTCTTTCATTTTTGACTACTTTAAATATAATCCAACCTTTGTTCCCAAACAAGTCAGTCCATACTATTCAGAGATGGCTTAATGTTGGATAAACGATAACGTTTAATTTGTCTTTCTAAATTGTATGTACTTGAATGTTTAACTATAGATAAAGTTACACAAACCAGGCTTTCAGACATTTGGTAAGAGCTTTTCATACCTCAGATCCCCCCTTTTCTCTGACCTTTTGTTGAAAAGGGAAAATATATTTTCACACCTATTTTTTGCACCCACTTTGTGTAAACTGCCATATCCTTTTGTCTCACCCTTTAATGCCTATAACATGCTACAAATTTCAGTCTTTTATGTAATTCCAACTTTTGGTAAGATGTTCAGGTCATACATTTTCACTTTTCGTGCAAGAAGATAGTTACAAGAAGGCCAAGCCCCAGTCAGTGTAGATGTGTTCCTGGTATGGGCTGCAAATGGCTTTCTTTACAGCTTCAGTGTGACACACACCTTCTGTAATATAAGGGTAGAATATGCTGCTTTTCTCCATGCAGTGCATTTTAAGTTAATTTCTAAATAACAGCTGCCTTAGTGAGTTCTGCTTTATTCTTGATTATGTAATTGTAGTTTCTTTCAAGTTGTCGTCATTATGTTCTATCCTCCCCTGAAAGTGCCTTTTATCATTATGAAAAGTAATTTATTATACAGCTCATATATGTAATTAATGCTAATCTATCATCATCTGCTATGCAAAACAGAAAACCGGATGGGTTTTTGTTCTTGTCAGGCAGTTCCTCTGAAGTGTTCTTCAAGGATAGCGTTACGTGCCGCAGTCTTTGATGACGTGCTTGCGTGCTCTGGTGATTTGGGAATATCATTAAATGAACCGTGGAAGATATTACTGCTGACATTTCCCTGTCCTCAAGCTATGACGAAAAGGTTTTTCTCTGTGTGCTGGATGATTTTAGAATGTGAACTGTATGAATCACAGTTTTCTTCTTACTGTAGGTTGTTTGGTTTGCCAGTTTGAATTTTTTTAATTAAGCATTAAAATTATCACTGTCCTTTAGAAATATGTGGCTGCTGTTGTGTGAATATTGATGTCATCCGTCTATTATTGCAAAATAAACCCCTTCAGGTTTATAGATGATTATGGCTTTTTACCAAATAAATAAATACATGGACATGGAATAATCTTACGTATGCGATCATATGTATATATGGTAACACTTTATTTTAGGGACCGATTCTCACAATTAATTAGCAACTTATTAGAATTCATATTGCTAGCATATTGGCTCTTTATTATCCTAATAAATCACTTTATTGATAATGCCTTATTCTGCATGACACACACACAATTATTTTAAATTCTAATATTATTTCACAATATTCTAATAAAGACAATAATAAATAAAATAAATGCAGGCTTTGTGAAAAACATTATTTTTAATTTAAATTCATTCATATATTGCAGTCCAAGTACTGCTTTGGACCCTTTTTTCTCAGCAATTTTATATGCCTTGCTGTATTTTAAGATTTCTGTCCTCTAGCTCTTGAGCTTCTGAGTGATGTTTTTAATTTGTGTTTTTTTTTCATTAACATTTAAAAAAAAATCTTCCTGCATGATGGATGAACCTGTGATACTCTCTTTTAGTCTTAGGATATGTTAGCTGAGATTATAACTGTACAAAATAGTTTAGAACATAATTGTCATTATTATCTCTGCAACTCTATTTAGTTAGTTAGCAGCTCCAGTCGTGTTCTCAAAAGCAAGTGCAGGTCATGGAGTTCCTGGCTTTAGATGTCAAAAAGTACATCAGGAATCATCAAAGAGCTGATGCAGCATCATGTAGATCCGAAGTTGGCCCAGGGGTGCAGGTAGAATGAAAAATGTGAATTTCTCTCATATGAAGAGAACCATTTCGGGTAATCCTGCATCTTATGCACTGTAGTAGCATTGGGGACTAGCTTTATCTGTCTATGCTGCTCCAAAGTTAAGTTGGCATAGTGAATGCACCAAATCAAAGATGCACTGAAGCAGCGAGGACTTTAAGCATATCTGCCAAATAGTTCAAATCATATCGTACCTTTATGCACCCCTAAGAAACTGTCCAAATAGCTAATTTAGCCCGTTTTTGTGCTTCTGTTTTATTTCTTTTTAAGCTGGCTTCAAGCATCTATAGTTTCGCTTGCTCTCTGTGGAATCATCACACGGACACATTCCTACAGCAGATCTACGCAGGAGACCAACAGGCTGCTCTTAGCTCCCTGGAGCGTACTCTGCTCTCGTTGAAAGGTACACACACACACAGCCAGTACTGAAACACTCATTGCTTCTTAGAAAATGTCCCAGCCTACGCCTGCAGATTACAGACTTATGCAGCCATACATAAAAGCACAGACACTGGTTGAGTTAATGTTGCAAGCCACTCACTGCTCTCGGCTGGATAACTTTAGTAGCTTAAATTCATCCACAATCAAACACGAACAGAGAGTCAGGCTTAAAATTTAGAATATTCTGCTAATTTTAATTACTTTCCTGTTTGTCATACAAACTCAATCAACATTAATGCATTTTAAGGGATTTTGTGATGAAATGGAAGAAGCTCCCAAATGTAGGGGACTACCACTTAACATGTTGAATGAATTAATCCAATATAATTACTTCTCTAATTATTTTTGTAAAATTAGGGCTATAAATCTAAATAGTAATAATGCCAAAAAGTCTTATTTTCTATTTCTGAGTGTTTACTTGAAAACTAGATTCAAATATGTCTCTGAAAAGGTGATTCAGAATGTCTGTATTTTTTTCTATTACTTTTTTTTTATTACTCGATTTACTTTTGATTATTTCTTATAATTATAATTGCTTGAAAAGCACCATGGAATCTTTGGTGAGAAATACTTTAATTATACACCACGGTGCGAGGCCCCTATTGGAACTGTTGCATTTATTATTTCTTTTTTATAATTATTACAATTGCAGCTTTAATGACTATTAAATTAGAGAATGCATGGAATATTTGTAGTTAGATTTGTCACTCTGCATGCAGGAACATTTTCAGTGTATTAAAATTGTTAAAGTCATTGAAGGCAAAATAATTTTTGAAATAATGAAGAAAATAAAAAAAGAAACGGTGACCCATGATATACACTTTCTTTTTAACCATTCATGTAAATGATATTCAAATGAGTGAAATAATCGCTGTAAGCCTGCAGATTGGAACTAAAGGGATAGTTCAGCCAAAAATGAAATTCTATCATTAATTGCATGCCCTCAAACCCGTAAGACCTTTGTTAATCTTCGGATCCCAAATTAAGATATTTTTGATGAAACCGTAGAGCTTTATGACCCTGCAAATTGTTGAATAAAGTCATTATTTTAGTTTTCCTTGCACACAAAGTATTCTCGTAGCTTCATAAAGTTTAGGTTGAAACCCTGATGTCACATGGACTATTTAAAAAATGTCCTTACTAACTCTGGGCATGGAATGTGGTAATTGCATTGCTGTTTATGCAGGGTTAGAAACCTCTTCGGATTTAATCTGAAATACAATAATTTGTGTTCTGAAGATGAATGAAGGTCTTAAGAGTTTGAAACGGCATGAGGGTGAGAAATGAATGATAGAATGGGTGAACTATCCCTTTAAGGCTTTTTCTTCAGCCTCATGTAAAATACTTTTATATTCTAACATACACTCATTTTCCTTACTCATTATTAGCAAAATAATTGTTTTGTGTGACAAATATATAGCATTTATTAAGTAACAGTTGTTGTATATTTGTTCTACTTGCAGTACTTCGGAAGCTTACTGTGCATGGATTCATTGAGCCACATAACAACATGGAAGTCATGGTAAGTTCTGAAATATTTCAAATAAAAAGATCTATCATCATTCATATAAAATAGCAAAAAAGTTTTGTTTCTAATATTTACTTACTGCTTGTTTAGATGTGATCTGAAAGCCAGGGGTGATGTTTTCTTGTTCACTTTTTAAACCGCTAATCACACTTCTGCACCCATAAAAAATAATTTAGAAGAAAGACCGGTTCAATTGTGAAAATTGAGTAGTTGTTTGCAAGGAAAATCCACCTGAGGGTTATGATGTTGGAGTTCTGACATTAAAAATAAATCATTGCACATAAATTCTCAAGTGGAAGATGGGGCTTGGAGAACATTTGTGAATATTTAATGCATTACATATGTCTTGCGGTAATTGTGCATTAAACATTAGAATATCTCATTAAACACAACGTTTTGTGTTGACACATGCAAAATAATAGTGATGTATTTGTTAATTTCATTGTTTAAATGGGTTAAATGAGAGTTTTGTCACAACATAATCTGAATGCGAGGAGAATTTGCCGGCACAAAGCACATGCTGAAGTACAGCCAGCCTCTGCAGGAAGCCCATATGGTGCCTTCATCTCTTGATGCATCTGTGGGAGTTGGCTTACCAGAGATAATTTTCACATTACAGTGATGCGAGCCCTGAAATTGGCAGAAAACAATGAGTCAAAGAAAAGTTTTGTAACTTTGATAGTACAATGCAGAAAAGATTTTATGTAATAACTGTTACGCTGAGCTTTAAAATGTATTTATTAGTCTCAAAGGACAGTTAGAATTGCTTCATGTACACATCATTTCTATATATAGTACATAGAGATGTCTTTAAAGTAGCGCTCTGTGATTTATTAAATATTCACAGTATATTCATATGAATTCGACATTCCCATTTCTTCGCTTTCTGCTTTAAAAAAGATTCATTTTTTATTCCGAGTTTACGTATTCAACCTTTGATCCGGCAGTAAAAAAAATTCTCCAGTGTAGTGTAGATTCCCCAGTGTAGTGACTGGGTCAAAAAAGCACCGTCCTTCAGATGAGACATTAAACCGAGGTCCTGACTCTCTGTGGTCATTAAAAATCCCAGGATGTCCTTCGAAAAAGAGTAGGGGTGTAACCCCGGCATGGCCATCATGGCCTCCTAACAATCCCCATATCATACTGATTGGCTCTGGAGACTCCTGGACTTTAATGTTGTCTTTCCAGGGTTATTATTGTTAACTAAAACTAAAGCTAAAACCATAAAAACATTTTCATTACTTGAAATAAAATAAGCATTAACTGAAATAAAATATAAGAAGTTTGCTGTATATTTCAGCTGGTTGCCAACGCAACATTTCTAATTTGTGTTTAGTTTAAGTTACATTACTAAAATAACTAAAACAGAAAAGTAAAACTAAAAATAAACTAAAAATGAAAACCTAAAATTGTATAAAAACATGATAGACTGAGGACAAATTTTTTTTTATAAAATGTTTACTAAATTAATACGAAAATAGTCCAAAGCAAAATATAGTCTAGTTTTAGTCGATGAAAAGTCATTGCATTTTAGTCAAACTGCAGTTACCGTCATTTATTTTGGTAGCTGTTTTATATGTAGTATTCAAACAAAAATAGTCATACATTTTTCTCTCTTTAGACCAAATCAATCAAGCTTATGAGAAATTTGAATCAAGGATTGAATTAGGAAAAACTGGAATAATTCACTTTTTGGTAGAGATTATTATTTTTTCAGATACAGGTTTACTTAATAAGTATACATTAATTTAACATCTTTTTTTGGTTAACATTAATAACACACATAGGTATTTAATTTAGCAATGCTGTCCCTTTAAGAAGGAAGGTATGTATGTAATACTGACACACATTCAGTTTTCACCCACCTGTTTACGCTCACTTAAGACATAAGCATCTGTATTTACGTGAGATACTCTGACTCTACACGATAGACATTTGGACTGCTGTGTGAGTATTTGATCACTGAGAACTGATCGCGCTGTGAGAACTGAAGAAGTGGAGCGTGCGCGAGAGAGAACACCTCTATCAGCGCGATTCTGCTATCATGCCTTTAATCGACAATGGATTGTGACTCTTGGGAAAAACGGGATGTCTGGTCACCCAGTTCTTAACCCTTTAGGTGCTGAGGCCATTGTTTCAGATCGCTAGTTCATGTTTTGGTATCCTATCTGTCCACTGCAGCTGCCATACTGAGACTAGATATGCAAACGCCCCTTATCCAATGACAGAGATGCACATTTTGAAAGACAAGACAGTTAATTTAGCCTATAGGATGTATTTGAATGTCCGGAAGTCCTCTAATAACATTTTAGTCCCATCTCGTCTTGTTAACGAAGACGTGGAATAAATTTCGTCATAGTTTTTATCATCAGATATTAGTTTTAGCTCGTCAACGTCTCGTCTTAGTCACAGAAAAAGGTTTGATGAAAAATTTTCGTTGTCTTCGTCGACGAAATTTACACTATGTATATGTAATTGTTTTTCGTATTAATATTTATTTATAATTTGTTTTAACATAAAAAAAAAATCTTATACTGAACAAAATTATAAATGTAACACTTGTTTTTGCCCCCATTTTTCATGATCTGAACCACTTTCATGAGTGGCCTTTTATTGTGGCCAGCCTAAGGCATACCTGTGCAATAATCATGCTGTCTAATCAGCATCTTGATATGCCACACCTGTGAGGTGGATGGATTATCTTGGCAAAGAAGTGCTCACTAACACAGATTTAGACAGGTTTGTGAACAATATTTGAGAGAAATAGGCCTTTTGTGTACATAGAAAAAGTCTTAGATCTTTGAGGTCAGCTCAGGAAAAATAGGGGCAAAAAGAAAAGTGTTGCGTTTATAATTTTGTTCAGTACTAACATAAAAAAATAAGTACAATGTACTTATTGTGGTCCTATTGTATTGCAAAACACTTCCGCTATTGAGCTGGGATACGGGTAAGGCTAGGGACAGTTTTGGTGTTTTGGGTTGGTTTAAGGGTGGGTTAAGTTGAAAGGGATGAGTCAACAGTGTTATTATAAATGTAGATATTTATAAAAAATATAAGTACAATGTAAAAACATGTATATGTGCACAATAAGTGCATTGTATCAAATGATTACATTTACATTTATGCGTTTAGCAGACGCTTTTTATCCAAAGCGACTTACAGTGCATTCAGGTTATACATGTATTGTCAGCATGTGTTCCATGGGAATTGAACCCACAACCTTTGCGCTGCTAACACAATGCTCTACCACCGAGCCACAGGAACACAATTTAATTTAAATGTAAGTACATAGTAGTTAATGCCACCTAATATAAAGTGGGGACCTTTCATTTTATATTGTTGGGTAACACTTTATTTTAAGGTGTCCTTGTTACATATGTTACATATATTTACTATTATAATAATAGTAATAACAATTAATGCAACGTTTTTGTGTTAAGAGCAAATGTACTGCTCTAATTTACTGTATGTGGTGCAGAAATCTCCATCTGTCAGCTCAGTGTTACACAGTGCCCTGTGTTGATCAAACTGGTTCCATATATTTAACGACCGTTCTAGGATTGTATCCTGGCACGGCAGGCACTCTCTAAATCTCTCCTCCAACACACCACGTAAACAACCTGTCATTCTCCAACCTGAGTTAAGATTGCCTGGGGCTTCCTGCCAAATCTCCCTACAACATGACCCAAGAAAGCCTAGATGTTGTCAGCACCAATAGTACCGTGGTCGCTACCACACCTGATACCGATGCTTCATTTACAATCTCTGTCTGCTTCCCTAGGGCTTCCTCAATGCAGTCTTTGAGCGGCTAAAGCAGTTTCTAGAATGCTGTGAGTATTACATGCTTTTTTTCTAATTCCAGTGGTGTTTTTGAGTTGTTTTTTCCATTGACAAACTTTTTAACATATAAACTTTTTATGGCGTAGTCAGTCGCCTGCTGTAAACACATTAATACATTCTTACAGAATTATTATTATTTTTTTTATTACTGACCACAGACTTTTGGACAGTAATGTACATTCATTTGATTTTAAGGTGCACTGAGGATTTTTTATGTTGTGCTTAGTTTAAGTTTTCAGTTGATGCCATTGTAAAAATGTGCTGTTTGCAGTCACAAAGCCATGATTCATTCTGTCAGCAAAAGTATCCAGTATAAAAGGAGGTTACTGAGATAAAGGATATCTGTGAAATCAACCTGTCTGCTCCCATGAGGCAACCGACTCTATGTACAACAATTAGGCTACTTGTATGACAGTTCTGTATTTTCAGTACTGTTCATTTCTTTGTGGAAAACTTTTTTCTAATGATGACAAATAACTAAGAAATCTTTACTAAGAAAACTTTTTTTTCACCACAATGTACTGAGACTTTTTTTCCAATTACATTTTATTCAAAGTAATTCCCATTTGGGAAATAAATGCTATTGTATTGTAGCAGAATTGGATTTGGAGGAACAACCTTTGGAGAAATAATCATTTTATATGAGGATTTGAAGTTTTTAATCCTTAGCCTATCCAGAGATAACAGCCATTTATTCAGGTTACAGGGTTCAGTTATGTGACATTGAGTGAAAATTAATTGTTTTCCTTTTCATTTTTGAATATTAGTTTAAGTCACTGACCCATCTACAGTTTTTTAAGACTATTTAAAATATCTATATAAAAAGCTGTTCATTTTTAATATTGGGTCCTTGTACTTTATCATGATATTTTCTCCAGCTTAATCGAAAATAATATTCTAAATAAAAAGGATTTGTATGAAAAGAACTTTTAGATATTTCTGATTGAGCTCACGAGGTTAATTCTGACGGGCTGGGATTCTTTATTGGATGAATATAGAGTGCATAGTCAAAGGCTGAACTAATTTATTTCTGAAAGATCACCACTTCAAAGCCTCAACCAAATTTCTGCTCAAGCAAAAGACAATAATGCCATATCTGCATGGTTTCACCTGGAGACACTGTGCCCTGTTTTTTCCCAGAGTCGTCATTGCATGAGTTATCATCAGATGAGACAGAAGCAAGCTGTTATCTACCGGTGATATCACAGGCAATATGTTCTCCTGGCTGGGCCGCAGGTCAGGTTTCATTCGGCCTGTTGGTATTTCAGTGTGGATGAGAGACTTAGCTTATGAGCAAACAGAATGTGAAATATCAACTCTGGGCCAGATAAGGTCCCCCAAATAATCCAGGCTTTTTTGGTTCTATTCATTTCTTCATTTCTCTCTGCACCAACAAATTGATGCCCAATCCTTGAAAGGTTACCCTGCTCTATCACACTTTTTCACGCTGTCCTGAGTGCTGATTTGTAAGAAAACAGATTAGTCTTTGGCGTTTTGGGGCTGCTTTTGGGGTTTTGTAATTTTTGGCTTTCGTTTTACTGATTTAGCTAATGTAATAAATAAAAAGAGATTCTTTAAAGACACAGTTCACCTAAAAACAAACATGCTGTCATCATTTACTCATGCTGTTACTTCAGTGTAACAAAAATTGTTGGCCCCTCTTTGGCACATAATTAATGTGAATAGAGGCTTTCTCACAATGTAGTTCTAGGAAGCCAGCAGTGTGGTTCCTAGAGAACCAATTTCCCCCTCAGACCATTTTCCTGTGCTTTCATACCGACTGTGTCACTAGTAGTTCTTATATAACAGTTTTATACTGTATTCTGAAGTAGGAGCTAATTTAGTTCCTCCAAATGGAGTTCCTAGAAATAAAACCGTTCCTTGTTCTTATAGTGTGAACACTAGTTCTGTCAAAAGTTGTAGTAACTATGAAAACTTTATTCCGATGTGAAAGCCACTGTTGGAGCTGGCAAGCTTCAAAATGACTAAAAAGCACCAAAAATATATTATAAAATGTAGTTCAGATGTCTTCTGCGCTAAGGCTTTTAAAGCAAACCGTAAACTTTGTGCAGAACAGACCTAAAGTCTATATTCCCAGAAAACCCTCCAGTGATCGAATCATTGAGTCAGTTAAAGGTAATCCGGAACCGGATCAGGCAAACTTGTGAACAAATCATTCAGACAGATTTTGAAACTACAAGAAGAAGAGCTAGATTGGATTTTCAGTGAGTCACAGCTTGAATTTCAATCTGTTTGACCTTTAGAAGGCTGATAATACCACAAATGGACTGCTTTTGCTGGGTGAGTAAATAATGATATAATTGATATGTTTCTTTATACTATTTGCAGGCCGGCAAGTTGGGCCATGCAGTCTTTGCAGGGAAAAGCTTGAGAAGACCATCATTTTGTTCACCAAAGTTGTAAGTCTAAAAGTTTAGTTAGTTAGAGGACAAAGGAAATAATTATACCTTGAGATGTTGTACTCCTGAACTGTGGTTTAACGTAGCCTCTTATGCTCTTTACTAGCTGCTGGACTTCCTGGAATATCACCCATGGCCTTTCATCTCTCTCATTCAGCATTCGCTGGAGTTCGCCGTCAGCTACGTGTTCACCGAGGCTGGCGAGGGAGTTGTTTTCGAGCGTTTTATTGTACAGTGCATGAACCTCATCAAGATGATTGTCAAAAATGATGCCTACAAACCTGCCAAGAACATTGAAGGTAGGCAGCGCAATGATTTTGTCATGGCATGCCTCCATTTTAAAGTTCTCAATTTTATGCCCATAAAATTGAGAACCAGAAATGCCCATCAAGGGCATTTCTGAGTTGGTAGAGGGCAAGAGTGAATCGATGAGATGTTCATAATGAAATCTGGCTGTTCAGTTATGACTGAGGTTCCCTAGATAGAGATTGAAGTAAACTGATATAAAAAGGCCTCCCGTTTCAATGTTTTATTGCCTTAATAAAGGACTGTAGGAGCACATGAGACATTTTAATGAATGGTATAATATCTTGAACATTACTATATGCATAATTGTATATTAAAGTGATGTTGCAATATGCATTACAGACAGTAAGCCGGAGAGCCTGGAGGCACATAAAATTAAGACCGCATTCTTTACACACCAAACGCTGACGGAGATTGGCAGGAGACTGGTGTCCAAATACTTTCTGCTGACAGAGGAAGAACTAACCATGTGGGAAGAAGACCCAGAGAGTTTTGGTAAATGTGAATTATGAACTCAATAATATATCTGAAGCTGTGAAACTTTTTGTTTGCATTGTTTGCCATTTGTAATTGTAGAGATGGGGTGGAGAATTGGTACAAGAGACAAAATCTCGAATCCCAGATGACAGCCACAGCTGTACATTGCAGAAGCATGTGCACTAACTGCTAGGTCAGATTAAAAATAAATATATATATATATATATATATATACAGTGGGGCAAAAAAGTATTTAGTCAGCCACCAATTGTGCAAGTTCTTCCACTTAAAAAGATGAGAGAGGCCTGTAATTTTCATCATAGGTATACCTCAACTATGAGAGACAAAATAAGAAAATAAAATCCAGAAAATCACATTGTAGGATTTTTAAAGAATTTATTTGCAAGTTATGGTGGAAAATAAGTATTTGGTCAATAACAAAATTTCATTTCAATACTTTGTTATATACCCTTTGTTGGCAATGACAGAGGTCAAACGTTTTCTGTAAGTCTTCACAAGGTTTTCACACACTGTTCCTGGTATTTTGGCCCATTCCTCCATGCAGATCTCCTCTAGAGCAGTGATGTTTTGGGACTTTCAACTCCCTCCAAAGATTTTCTATGGGGTTGAGATCTGGAGACTGGCTAGGCCACTCCAGGACCTTGAAATGCTTCACGAAGCCACTCCTTCGTTGCCGGGCGGTGTGTTTGGGATCATTGTCATGCTGAAAGACCCAGCCACATTTCATCTTCAATGCCCTTGCTGATGGAAGGAGGTTTTCACTCAAAATCTCACGATACATGGCCCCATTCATTCTTTCCTTTACACAGATCAGTCGTCCTGGTCCCTTTGCAGAAAAACAGCCCCAAAGCATGATGTTTCCACCCCCATGCTTCACAGTAGGTATGGTGTTCTTTGGATGCAACTCAGCATTCTTTCTCCTCCAAACACGACAAGTTGAGTTTTTACCAAAAAGTTCTATTTTGGTTTCATCTGACATTCTTCCAATCCTCTTCTGGATCATCCAAATGCTCTCTAGCAAACTTCAGACGGGCCTGGACATGTACTGGCTTAAGCAGGGGACACGTCTGGCACTGCAGGATTTGAGTCCTGGCGGCACAGTGTGTTACTGATGGGAGCCTTTGTTACTTTGGTCCCAGCTCTCTGCAGGTCATTCACTAGGTCCCCGTGTGGTTCTGGGATTTTGCTCACAGTTCTTGTGATAATTTTGACCCCACGGGGTGAGATCTTTGGAGCCCCAGATCGAGGGAGATTATCAGTGGTCTTGTATGTCTTCCATTTTCTAATAATTGCTCCCACAGTTGATTTCTTCACACCAAGCTGCTTACCTATTGCAGATTCAGTCTTCCCAGCCTGGTGCAGGTCTACAATTTTGTTTCTGGTGTCCTTTGACAGCTCTTTGGTCTTGGCCATAGTGGAGTTTGGAGTGTGACTGTTTGAGGTTGTGGACAGGTGTCTTTTATACTGATAATGAGTTCAAACAGATGCCATTAATACAGGTAACGAGTGGAGGACAGAGGAGCCTCTTAAAGAAGAAGTTACAGGTCTGTGAGGGCCAGCAATCTTGCTTGTTTGTAGGTGACTAAATACTTATTTTCCACCATCATTTGCAAATAAATTCTTTAAAAATCCTACAATGTGATTTTCTGGATTTTTTTTCTTATTTTGTCTCTTATAGTTGAGGTATACCTATGATGAAAATTACAGGCCTCTCTCATCTTTTTAAGTGGGAGAACTTGCACAATTGGTGGCTGACTAAATACTTTTTTGCCCCACTGTATATATAAGGGCTGTCAATCGATTAAAATATTTAATTGCGATTAATCACATAATTGGCATGAGTCAACTCGCGATTAATTACACATTTTTTATTTGTTCTAAATGTACCTTAAATTAATACTTTTTTTTGTAATACTCCAACATGGGCATGGACAAATATGGATGCTTTATACTAATGTATGTTTATTATTATTGAAACCATACTCAACATAGAGCATGAAGACACGACATGTTTCAAAGGTCATAGATGGTTTTCAAAGAACTTGTTCATGTCTATCAGACACATGAAAAAAGAAACACCAGGTTCCCATTACTTCTCTTTCTTTGCACCGAGCAATTTACAGACACAAACCTGTTTACATTTTTGCAGGACAGGGCAACTCTTCTGAACATGCAAAATGTACAATTATTCTTTATTACATTTGTTCGCCTCTCTGTGTCCACATACTGTATTTTGATTCAGCTAAATTTTCAATAAAACTGTTTTCATTGATATATTTGACCGTTTCTGTTGTCAGACAACGGAACGAATATGAAATAGTGACTGAAACGCAGCTCTAGCTCTCCCTTCGAAGATGTAAATCTGTACAAAAATCCTTATAATATGTATATATATGTATGCACACACATGTATAGACAAGTTAAAACTAGTATTAATATTTGCCCGAATGTGTAAAAATGACAGTTGTTTTTGTAATTTACTGTTAGTGCTAGCATTCTCCCCGCTTCAAATCAGACACAGAGATGAAATAGTGCAGTAAGACTACATTGATTTGAATGAATAATAGCATGTATTTCAGTTAATTATCGCGACGAGAGAGAGATAATAGTTGTGTGTACCTGCTTGCTGTGTCTGCCTGTCTCTCTAAAAATAATTACTTAAAAAAACAGTGATTTAATTTTTTTTTTCGTTGCTGGGGAATATAATGTAGAGATCTAGTACAGTGTTAATTTCGTTGACGAAAAATATTTGTCAACGAACCTTTTTTCTGTGACTAAGACGAGACGTTGACGAGCTAATACTAATATCTGATGATAAAAAAATGACAAAGTTTATGCCGCGTCTTCGTTAACAAGACGAGCCGGGACTAAAATTTTATTTGTGGACTACCGGTCACTCAAAATACATCCTATTGGCTAAGTTAACTGTCTTGTCTTTCAAAATGTGTGTCTCTGTCATTGGATCGATTAACTTGAAGTTAGTGAAGGTGTGGGATAGGCAGAATCATGCTGATAGAAGTGCTCTCTCTCTCTCCCTCTCTCTCTCTCTCTCTCTCTCATAAGTATATTCTTATAACTGTTTAATGTTTTGCTGAAAAACATTATCTACCACAGTTCTTAAAGGATAGTTCACCCAAAAATATAATTCTGTCATCATTTACTCACCCTCAAGTAATTCCAAACCTGTATGAATGTCTTTGTTCTGCCGAACATATTCTGAATAAAATTTGTAACCAGGCTGTTTTGGGGCACCATTGACTACCACTGTAGGAAAAAAAATTCTATGGAAGTCAATGGTGCCCCAGAACTGCTCGGTTTCCCACATTCTTCAGAATACCTTCCTTTGTGTTCAGCAGAACAAAGACATTCATACAGATTTGGAATTACTTGAGGGTGAGTAAATGATGACAGAATTTTCATTTTTGGGTGAACTATCCCTTTAATATACTACAATATCTAAAATCTCACAGGATGTTATTTTCTAGGTTTTAGAACAAAAAACTGAACCGTACTGTTTCAGGTGTTCATCTGTCAAAAAGGAAGACGACAGCATAAGCGGAATGCATGAATTAGTGAGGTGAAAGTAGCTATGCCAACAGATGTACTACCCTTGAACTTGAAGCCAAGAAGCTGCCCTTTCCTGTCAGTTAATCAAGCTCTGTGCTATGTTATGCCCAGAGATGCTGAACCGTACCTCCCGCAGTACTTTAACACATGTAATTCCTCTCAAGGAAATGGGCTTCACAAAGTACAGTTGGCCATAATTCAAAATCTCTTGGCTACTTTGCTGGTGTAATTTTCTAATCTATATTTCCATGGTCCAGTGATTTGTTTCTGGCATTGGGAATGCCAGTTGCTTATTCGTCCAGGGGTCCTGCTGTCAAGGTAGCGTAATTGCGATTAATTCAGTGACTCAGCAACAGACGGAATTGTTCTGGCCTGTTGATGACCAACCCTTAGGAATATAAGGTGGCTAGAGTGATAGAGGAGGTGACATTATTACTTTTAATGACCGGTTCATGATTGAATCATAGGGTAGAGAGAATCCTGCCACATATGTGGGGTGCAACAACCAGGATATGGTTTCTGAGAAAGGCTTGTTTAAATGTTAGATGTTGTGAAGGTTAAAAGAATAGTTATTAACTGACCTTCATTTTTTTCGTAATATCCTTCCTAATCTTATCAATATAATCAAAATGGATGAGGATTGTTTCTGTCAAACTCTAAAATGACAGCGAAGCACTGTAAAATAATCATGAAAATGGGAAATTCAGCTCACTGACAATGATTCAGCCGGTTAACAGCCTACTGGAGTGAAAGGTTATCAGTGAATGATGACTTGTTTACCACAAAGTACTGGAATATTCTGCACAAGTATGATGGTTTTGCTTTTTGAAGTTTGACAAGCTCCTCCTTCAGCCCCATTATATTAAACCTAGTGGACAGAACCTTCTTCAACAAAGTCGTATGGTTTGTAATGACATGAAGATAAATAACTTGCAGAATTTTTATTTTTGGGTGAACTATCACTTAATAGTGAATTAAATATGTTGTGACAAGTTGTGTTTAACATCGTTTCTTTCTTCAGCTGTGGAAGAGACAGGTGGTGACTCCTGGAAGTATAGTTTGCGGGTAAGTCCATGCAATACAGTTTGACTGATTTTATAATTATTATAATGTACAAAGCTGTTTTTTTGCATATGGAACATTACCATTTGCTCATCTTTTGGCAAACCACCTTACAGAGAGAAGTATTCCCAGGTCAACGGATATGTCAGTAAATGCAAAGCGTTAAAAGGAATCGGGTCGGTCTCATCTCTGTGGAATTTACATAGTGGGGCCATGACTCTACATGGTTACTGTCCTCATGTGACTTGATTTGCATTAAATCTGGCTGCCTACTTAATGTGTTTTTTATGTCCTGGCTTTAAAATGACATTGGCTGACTAAACTTATAACCTCAAGCGAGAGTAGCATTTTACATCACATTTGTCATTTACTCTGGGAAATATGCCGCTGTGGAGTCATTTAACCTTCAGGTAATTTCGAAAGGAAATGTCTTAAATATGTATTGGGCTTAAATAGTCTTTCTGAGTGCAAATATTTTTAAGCAGTGTGAATGTTGCACATCAGTCAAAGGCAGTGGATATCAACTCGTTAGTCGCAAACCTAAAATGTGTTGCATGTCTGTTCTGATTGTGTTGTGGATAGCAGGAAAAACTGTGGTAAATGATAAATTGCAATTAACCATATAATTGGGCCTTAGGAATGATAGCAAAGACTTTTTATTTCTTCAAAATCAAAGAAACTCTTGTCGATCATGTCAAAATCTCTGCGTGTTTGCATCCAATCAAATTACAATATTTTGGCATACATTTACTGTATTTGACAGTAAATGTTGTAGGTAGTAGCATGATTTTTCTGATAAAGGCAGCCATTTGATATGCTGTTCTTATTTGTATTACCCCCAAAAAAACAAATAAGTATAAACAACAACAGTAATACTACTGATGCTACTACTAGTAATTATTATTAATAAAATATAAATTAAAATAGAAAAATATTTTTTGTAATGTAAACGGAATAGTAAATAGTGCTATTGTTATATCACAGTATGTATATATAAGTAATAAATAAAGAACAATAAAACATAATGTCCATGAGTTCCCTGAAAGGTGCCTGTAAGTAAAATGTAGCAGTAATAGTAGTAATAATAATTATTATTATTATAAATAATAATAAATAACATATTAAACAAAATACAAAAATATTACACTGAATAGTAAATAGTGCTATTGTAATATTTCACAGAATAAATGTGACTCTGGACCACAAAACCAGTCATAAGTAGCACGGGTATATTTGTAGTAATAGCCAAATATACATTGTATGGGTCAAAATTATGGATTTATCTTTTATGCCAAGAATCATTAGGATATTGAGCATCATGTTTCATGTATTCATAGTTTCATGAAGATATTTTGTAAATTTCATACCGTAAATATATAAAAACTAAATTTTTGATTAGTAATATGCATTGCTAAGAACTTAATTTGGAAAACTTTAAATGTGATTTTCTCAATATTTAGATTTTTTTGCACCCTCAGATTCCAGATTTTCTAATAGTTTTTTCTTGGCCAAATATTATCCCATCTTAACAAACCATACATCAATGGAAATCTTATTTATTCAGCTATAAGATAATATAATATATATATATATTACAAAGATCCTTATGACTGGTTTTGTGGTCCAGGGTCACAAATAAACAACAACAACAATAATGATGATGATAATAATAATAATGTATTTATTTGGTATTACAACTCTAAAAGTATAATACTACTATTTGTGGCTTTTAAACGTTTTCATTTTCAAATGTTATACTGTCAGGCTTTTATTTTGGTGGAAAAATGCATGGGGATCCCAAAGGTTCTCTTTAGTTGACAACAGTTGGTTTATAAGTGTTTCTCATTACAAGATTGGAAAGATGGTTGGTGCTTGTTGCAGAGCAGATGCAGAGATGAGTTGTTGTAGAGCAGCATTTACTGTGATCCGAGCCACTCCAGACACAGAAAACACTCAATCCTCAGCTGCTGTGCTGTGCCTCACTGTTAATCATTCAGTGCATTTATTGAATTAATTAAATCGCACTCTTTCCGATTTAATAATCGCATTAAGCCACACAGCAGTTTTGGATTTGATTAATTGTGCAACCAATATTTGATAGAAGCTAAATCTTTTAAGTCTTCCAAACCTTTTCTGATGACTTTTTCTTGTCATCATCCATAGTTAGTCCAGGGCTTGCAAAATCGCTAGCCTGGCTGCCTGGGCTATTGTGTTTTCCAGTCGGGCTACCAAAATGTTTCACTGCCCGATTGGCTACCTTAAATACAGGGCTTCTGCAGGTCCTTAAAACAATTACATTTAGTTGTATCAAACTTAAGGCCATAAAACGTTTTAAATACGTTAAATGGTATAAGGAATGTCTTAATTATAATTTCAAAAGGTTGGGGTCGGAAAAGACAAGAATCGCAATACAGCCTGATGTCATTGAATGATGTCATTGAATAATTATGAGCGCTGCACGTTTCAAAGTCAAAAAACGCAATGCAGATGTCTTAATGTGAATGTATCTGAAGGAAACCACTGTCCTCAGAAACGTGTCGTTGGCATTTTTATTTCATCTTACCTATAATGCTTGATAAAGCAGATTTTATGAGCGTGGACGGTGCTGCTTTGTGTGTACATTTACATTTTACATTTATGCATTTAGCAGACGCTTTTATCCAAAGCGACTTACAATTGCATTCAGGTTGTACAATTTCATTAGTGTGTGTGTTCCCTGGGAATCGAACCCACAACCTTTTGCGCTGCTGACACAATGCTCTACCACTGAGCCACACAGGAACACACATGTGTGTACAGTCGCTAACGGGGAACCGCTAAATTAAACCGCACCTAAAGCGCGCCCAATAAACCTTTCTAGCTGTTTATGGTCAGATCAATGCAAATATCAACCCATGTTTTTGAGCAGAAACACACAGAGTTGTTACAATTAGACAGTAATATTTATTTGTTTTGATTTAATTTAATAATTGATATGCTTGATTTATCCCTTTTCATAAAATGGTCTAAAGGCTGAAATGCTGTTGTAAGATTTTTGTTTTTGTGAAAACCTGTATCTGAACTGTGAGCCATTTTATGGCTTAATACTGTATGTTACCATAAACATTGTCCAACCCCTCATGCTGTGTTCATTTTACTTGTGCAGCTCTTAAAATGGGTCATAAATTGCCTTAGATTTATTAAAAATAATTCTGCAGATACCTTGTAAATAGTGGAATACAATTCCTTCCTTCATATTTATTGATATTTGTGTATTGAAAATATTTTTTTTAACGTTTTTTTTTAATTTGGGCTAGTTAAATTAATTCTCAGGCTACCAAGATCTGAAGAGTACCTGTCCGAAGGGCTACCAGGGATTTTGAAATTTTGCAAGCCCAGCGGTCCAGGCACCTGCCCTACGTGCCCTTATTGATTCCATTCTGAACTGTATGGATTATGTCAAATTTCCTGAAGGCATAGAACATATGATTTGACATGTCAACTGATTGTTGAGCTTGCCACACTTTGCAAAGGTGTGAAATTTGACCTCCTTTATTCCCTTTGGAG
This sequence comes from Gymnocypris eckloni scoliostomus, assembly GCA_027564155.1. NCBI lineage: Eukaryota > Metazoa > Chordata > Actinopteri > Cypriniformes > Cyprinidae > Gymnocypris > Gymnocypris eckloni. The sequence continues at coordinate 13,171,760 of CM050420.1, forward strand.
GTCAGTGTCCCAGCATGTAATAATAGATGCTATAGGCCACAGAGTCAGGTCTCGCGCCCCTCCTTCAATGCAAAATATTGATTGTTTGGCTAGAGTGATGGATACCACGGAAAACCCGATGGCTTTCTTTTCACGTGTTTGTGTTGGAATGTAAATGTTTTTTAAATGTTCCTGTATTGAATGCTTCCTTGTCACATCCTGTTCTCTTTGTTTTACTCTATCTCTACAGCCGAGCACAGAAGTGCTTTTCTTGGACATTTTCCACAACTACAGTCAAACGTTGACGCCAGTGCTTCTAGAGATGGTGCAGAATCTTCAAGGTTGGTTTTATCAGATTTTTTTATAAATACTATTTAGACACTATAGGGTATAAATTGTATCAAATTAAATTAATCAGTAATTTTAGTAATTACATTTTGTGTAGAATATTAATAAAATATAAACTTTATTTATTTGTTGTTTGAGAATCTTTAACCATGGTTTTCATAGTGTTTTTTTATCTTTCAATTTTTAGTTATTTTTGTAAAATGCTATTAATTTATTTATTCAATAGATAACTATATTAATGGTTATTGATTTTCACTCCTAACAAAATCCTTGCTGGACAAACAGCTTAAACAGTGTTATTGGTTGGCTTCCCAGTTTTGCCACGCTGGTTAAACGGTTCTGGTTTAAATATGCTCCGGTTGTATTGTAAGCAATGATGTTGTCTATATTGCCTATCAATTTGAGCCCGATTGAGACCCAGAGATTATAAGTGAAGAGGATTGTGCAGAACCTGTGCACACATGGCTCTTAATGGTATGTTTTTTTTTGTTTGTTGTTGTCTCATAAATTTAGATAAGCAGTAACGTTTACAAATAACAGCGTCGTTAGCTTTTAATATCTGATTTTATCCTGATTAAAGCATTAATACAGCATGGCAACCGCAAGCGCGTCTATGTTTAACGCTTCTCATAGGTATGTGAAAAATATCTGTCTATAAACATAAAGTCTATAATTGGAACAGTTTATTGGAGCTGGAGAGAGAGGCAGAGCGTGTGCAGAGCAGGGGGGACGCGGGGAACATTATTAAGAACTGCTGCTTTAGAACATTGATTTTGAAACTTGTGAATCCATTAGAATTGTTAGAAGACAGAATTGTAATTAATAAATGAATAGATGTTTTTGTATAGCCCTAGCTTTTACAGCATGGCAACAACTCTTCCTCTTCTTTAAAGCAGCGCAACATGGCCTCGCACCCTTCGTTGCATGTTCTCGAGGGAGAGGGTTATCTGGGTTTATGACGTCACAAACCCAGGAAGTATCTTGTTGTAGTGCTTACGAGCTGGGTTTTTTTTGGCATTGAACTGCCAGAATTTTTAAAGAATTTGTAATATCTCCGTTTGCATTGAACTTGCTGCGTCCTAACTTTGCAGGTATTGTTTAATGCTCAAACAGCAACATTACACACTAACTAATGTTAAAAAAGTGAAATTGCAATCAAAAACCCCTTTAAGTTGTTGCTTTTTCCAGCAGGGATAGATTCATTATGCTTTAAAGAAAGAAAAAGTGATCAATGACTCCTGGCATTCAAGGACACAGTGAATGAATTAGACAAGTCAAAGCTTTTAATGTGCTGATTAATGACTCGCTGATCAAATGAAACTCACTGGTTAAATGAGCTGTCATTATCTTGTGATAATGAAAAACATCTGGAGCAGGAGTAGTTAAAACGGTGACACATTTACTGAAAGTTCATACTGCAAGTCCCTTTTTATCTATAGTAATTAACATTTTAGCATCTTACGTCAAATATTTGGACAAGCCAACAAAAGGGCAGTGCTGAAAATGTGCCCGGATGCCACACAGTTTTTAGAGAAGTGTTTCAGCATGGAAGAACTGTCATTTCTAGCTTCCGGCTGACATTAGCTTAGAGAGGCTGGGTTGACACCAAATGACACATGCCTTGCCATCAGTTCTTAAAAGCTCTTTTTATTTCCAAATGATGGATTTTATCTACCTTTTTGTGAGAAAAACTGACAAAGTCATCTGGGGTTGTACTTTAGATGTGGACTTTTTGATTGTAGCCTTGCAGGGCAAATGTCACCTTTATAAAGCACACCCTGCTAAGCTAAAGCGCTAGTGCTCTGTTTACAGCTGCGTGTAGCAATTAAGCTCGCACTTTCAGCCAAATACAAGAACCGTCTGACAAGCATTACGCTCTCATTGCTTTTGATCTGGCTCGCTAATTAATTAGTGAAGGACTCAAATGAGCTTTCCATGTAAATTAGTTGATTAAAATGTACTAGAATTATAAAATTAGAATGACGTGCTAAACAAATATTCTTATGGATATTCATAAGGATCTTTCAGGGTTTTGTCATGGAATTTGAAAAGTCCATGCTTTATTAAAATAGTGACGGCAGCCCTGCAAGTGCTATTTTTGCAAATCATGTGTCATTATTATAGCGTGAAGTCGACATCATTATAAAAGCACACATTTAGATGATGATTCTGATAATGACCCCTCAGTTAATTTCCTAGTAGTGTCATTGTCTTTTTCTCTTGAGTGTTTCCTGTGTTCTAATTATACTTGGACAATAAAGAGTCACCCCCTCATTGTCACTTTGGGATGGCTAATTGTGATTGGTTAAGGGAAATGGGACAAAAGTTTTAGTTGCTTATGCTATTTTATTACGCGCTCTGCCGCTTTTACTACTGTTTGCAAAGTGGTTAAGTCACAATTATTATAGATGTGTGAAAGTGCTAGATGTTCCATACAGGCCTAAAGCACATTGTGTGCAGGTTGCAAGGGGAGAGAAAAATTAAATAAAAAATCACAGTGTCTGCTTTATCTCTCTCAGGCCCCAGTAATGTGGAGGACCCAGTGCAGATGCTCATGAAGGATGCAGGTACCATCATGCATTACTGGTTACCCTTAAACACACTCAACACCATTGGTCTCAAACTCAATACCTTGAGTGCCACAGTTCTGCACAGTTGTGCTCCAACACTAATCAAACAAACCTGATCCAGCGAATCAAGGTTTATACCTCCAAGCAGGTGTGATTTGGAGCTGGTTGGAGCTAAACTCTGCACAGCTGTGGCCCTCCAGGAATTGAATTTGAGACCACTGCTCAACACCTTTCTCTTCAGTAATACAGTGAGGTCCAAATGTCTGAGACAAAAATCTGGCTCAATCTAATTTAGAAATGTAAAAAAAAAAAACATACATACAGAACTGAATATATATAACTGCGTATTGTAAAATTATGTATTTGTTTATTTAAATTTAAGATGACATACAGCTCTAGGTGTGTTAAATGCATTACATTACATTTTTCTTTCAATTCTTTTTGCCATGTTGACTAAGTTTTTCAATTAAAAATGATTAAATGTAATTTTCTTTTCAAAATCATTTGTTTCTTTGCAGTTTACAATGCTGTGGGTTTAGCTGCTTATGAATTGTTTGACAATGTGGACTTTGATCAGTGGTTCAAGAACCAACTCCTTGGGGAGCTACAAGTCAGCCATAACAGGTATGATTTAATAAACATCATTAAATTACTCTGAAAGCCATTTTAACCTTCTTAAAAACACCTGCAAGTCTGTGTTAGTGAGTGAAGCCAGAAAGTCACAGGATGACGTTTCACAACGTCAAACGAAACATCTTAAGCATTGTTTTCTGTGGATGAAACCGTATTCACTCCTGTTATTGTTTTTCCCAGGAAGTGATGTCAATCCACAGGTGCATTCAAAGAAGCTTGTGCAGGGATAGAGTCTTACTCTTCTATAGATAAAAGACTAAAGCTTTCTATCAGAAGTTTTTTTTATTGCATTACTCCTCTGTGAGCTCTGATAGGCGCTTTATCAAAGAGAATATGGGATGAAGCCCAGCACCTTCAAATGTCTTGCTGTTTTGCTATGATTGTTTCTGGAAATCTAGGTTGGTTACATAAAGGTGTACAGGTATACACACATAATTTAATAGCTCCATTTTTATTTATTTATTGGCCTCAGGAGTTAAACAATTGTGCAGGATAACATCAAAATGCCGAATGACGACAGCCCCTGGAAAGAGCTGATATCTTTCACTTTCTCACAAGTCTTTTTAAGAACAGCACAAAGATATCGAGATTTAGATAAACCTCTCAGACGGGAACCTGGATAATCTTTACACTTTGCCTCAATGACATTTACTGCCTTCTTACAATAGCAGCATTATATCAGCTGTGGTTGATGGATTGGTTAAGCAACGTTCTTCTGGGAGACTCCAGCAGTGCATTTGATGAGGTCATGAGAGTTGGGATATAAGATATGTAAGGTATAAGATATGTGAGGTATAAGATATGTAAAATAAACGTCCTGTGGAAAAAGGTGGTGAAATATTCTTTGAAGGCTATGAGGGTTAAGAAAATAAACGTAGGATTTAAAAAAAGAAAAGAGATTTTAAAAGTGAAGCATAAGAAGGTGCAGAAGTGTTGGGGAAGATGACTTGACAAGCTACACATAATTTATAGTTATTCCATGGTCTGTCTGATTACTGGATTCTGATTGGCTGACAGGTATGCAGAAAACTGTTTAATGCACAGGTAGTTCCAAGTCAGTTTAATCACCGTTCTATATTAATGTGCTTCTTTAATTGATGTACACAAACCAACACGCATCACTCACGCACACTAACACACACGGAGAAAGAGATAGAGTTTGAAGATTGCACTGCACACACACAAACTTGTGAATGCTTTCCCACAATTTTGATTAATAAAATACCCTAGATAATAAATCGATACATTATATTCCTCATGGTAAAATGGCTGTTTTTGAAGTAATTATTTGTAGAGAGAGACACACTGGGTAATACACACACAACTGTCATCTCTCTTTCTCTCTCTCTCTCTCTCTCTCTCTATATATATATATATATATATATATCTCTCTCTCCCTATCGATAATTACTGAAATACATGCTATAATTCATTCAAATAAATGTGATGATTGTGATCTTACCACACTATTTCATCTCTGTGTTTGATTTGAAGCAGGCAGAATGCTGAGCTAACGAGCCTTAACTGACGAAACTTAACTCCTTTTTACCCATTCGGTCAAATATTGTGCAAATACTTAGCTTCTTTGCATCCATGTCGATAGTGAAAAAAGTTTTTTTCCCATACAGCGCCTTCGACGCAGTACGAGTGTAATCTCGAAAGGGAACTAGTTTCATGCTACTAAAAATGTTTTGTTTGTACTGTAGTCTTTTGCTTTTTGTTATTTACTCCCCAACACTGCTGTGCTATGCCTGATACAGTTTGTTTTTTGGTGACAGTTCTGTGGGAGGAAAAGACAATGATACAAAATTAAACAAAAAGGAAATGAAGGCAACTCTACACAAACCATCATTTGTGACTTTAGAGAGAGAGAGAGAAACAGACCTCTGTTGTGGAAGATCTCATTATGATCGCATTTGAAACCATGACCGCCAGTGTCTCCTTGCATTCACTACTGTTTGTTTTTGTTTGCCTGTTTTGTAAAGAGAGTGGGATTTAAACCTAATTTGCATATTTCGTAATGTTGATTTTGACATAAAAAGACTCTGTGAAATTTAAATTTGAGTTTTGTGACTTTTAGTCCATGTTTTGAGGTCATCTACAGTTCACTATTGTTCAAAAGTGTGCAGTTGATATATGTTTTTAATACTTTGCATTAAATTTACGGTGATCAAAAGTGACAGTAATGATATTTATCTTGCTAAATATTTTTTTTTTTTACTTTACTTTTTAGTCATTTAGCAGACGCTTTTATCCAAAGCGACTTACAAATAAGAAAAAGTAACTAAAACTATAAGTTAAAACTCTATAAATACTATATATACATTTAAGAAAATTGAGATTAAATAAAATGACAAATGCATACAACAATATTTCAAAACTAAACATTTAAATGAAAACAAAAAAATAAAGCTAAAAACAATATATATGTTATTTCATTTCCATGTAGTATGTTGAAGTAACGTTACTAAAATATCTCCAATTTATTCAAACTAATTTATCTAAAATTAAAATAGATATCACATCAAACGGCAGTAGTTTATCAGTAATCCTAAAAAAGAACATGCTAACAAACAACAACTTACACATAGTAAGAATTGGTTATAAAAAATAAAACAGAAGTGAAACAAGCATTAAGAAAGAAGATAAATATAAAGCGATACTTCTATCCTTTGGCAGTGTCCCTGTCCGGTGGAGACGCACGGTAGATTCGATGGTCTTTACACTCTTCGGTCTTCACATGAAGGCTGGCGCTTCCGCTGCCGCAGTAAACTACGCTTTTTATACCCATCTAACAAAATACTACTCCAATTCAGCTGAACACACTTTCCTTTATTACAATAAATGGCCAAGTAAGCGCCCGACACTGACAAGGGACACGATACAGTACGAGACCAAACGCGATTTCAGCACGTCTCCACACAGAGATTTCTACAAAATGTATATTTCAAATGCTGTTCTTTTGAACTTTATATTCATGAAAGAATCCTGGAAAACAGTTTTGAACCTTGATAATAAGAAATGTTTCTCAAGCAACAAATCAGATGATTTCTGAATAAGGATCATGTGACACTGATGGCGGGAGTAATGACTGCTTCAGCCAAATTCAGCTTTACCATCACAGGAATGATTTAATTACAGTGTAAAATAAATGCAGCCTTGGTCTGAATGCAGAATCAGATATTTATTTAGAAATCATTTAAAAACCTTACTGACCCTAAACAGAAGAGCATATGCAAGCAAACAAAACAACAGTGAATTTTAGCAGATACACGTTTAAAAATACAGTTTTCCAATAAAATTGAACAAAAATGTTGATGGCTCATTCTGTATTACATCAATTTTTGCATCAGTTTGAAAATTCTTGAAGAGAATTTCATTCTTGTCCAACTAAAGCCGGGCTCACACTGTTCAATTTTATATATTTTTGAAGTCCTTTAGGATTGTACTTCGAACATTGATCATGTCACACTATGGGATCTCAGTTGTCATTAATGTCAGGCTGTGCGACAGTCAAGACGTGTTAAAAATAGGTGCCTGCAAAAAACTTGTCCAGAGTTTTACATAATCAACCCATATACGTTCAGTGAC